>JAPDOI010000104.1:600000-1100000 GCA_029168955.1 Aplectana chamaeleonis | reverse complement strand
GGAGTAGAGGGTGTTAAGGGGGGATGTCGGTGGGTTACAGATGCAAATGGCACCAACTCTGACAGGAGCCTGAATCGTTCAACGCTTGAAGCTGCCCACAGATCCTATGAAGCCTGGGAAACTATTCCAACGAGGTATTCCTCGACGGATGTGGCATGGTGTCAGCCCCAAGGGCTCCCTACGAGTTGTCGTTGAGCTTCCGTGATGAACACGAATCCGGAGTCCGTTTGTCGAAATTCTGAAGTTTACTGTAGGTTACGGTAGGTACCATGTCATTCAGGGAGCGAAACCTACCTAAGAACCTGGAAAATCGACAAACGGACACAAGCTCGTATTCAGCAACCTCAAATAACCCCCGCATAGAATATTTGAGACAAACCTGAGACTTTGACAAAACTACCGTATAGCCACCGTAATCTACCGTAATCTGCCAAAAATCGATAAAAGGACTCCAGATTCGTGTTTAGCACTCCGATTAACCCATAGAGAAAGATTTCGAGCCATTCCTACCATTTCTTCATTTTCATAGTTGATTTTTCAGAAAACAACCGCTTCGCTTCTACGATTGTGATAATCAGGACTGAACGCGATTGCGGAACTGAGCTAGTTACATATAAAGGATTCCACCAAGAGTGTCTCATTTACCTATCAATAAGAAGCGGTCGGCTGGGGATCAATGTGCATGAATCCCATACAAGCACGCTCGATACCGATGGAGCGAGAGTGGCTGTGCTGCGACGAGTTTCATGTTCATTGATCTCCAATCGACCGCTTCTCATTGATAACTAAATGAGACATTCTTGGTGGACTCCTCTATATAAAGCATTATGGAATGAACTAACAGATACATTCTCGACAGAAGATAGTTCAAGTTCATCGGGAAAGTGGACAAATAGCATCACCCTGAGCCGACGGTGTAAAAATACACATAAAAGGTATACAATGTGACGATCGTCGCAAAGCATTTTCATGTTACTCAAGTATTATTATAGTTTCCCGCAATGTTAGAAGGACATGGTGCGGTTGCGAACTCGTCCTAACATATGGTGGTTTGTTTGTGGTATCACTGATTTTTCCGAAGCAGTTGCGATAAATTGGTGAGTCTGTGATTTCATCAATACGACTACATCTGTGGAAGCTATGAAAACAGGTGAAAATGTGGGAGTCGAGGCAACAACTCACCGACCAATCTCGGTTATTTCGAAAAATTGAGTGAGAGCACAATCAGACTACAGTATGTTAGGAAGAGTCCGCAACCGCACCAGGTCCTATTTCTATGTATTGCTGAAGCGTCATGCGAAATACATACTTTTTCTACAGCTAGAGGCTAAATATTGAAATTGGATTCCTACTACGTGATCCGTCATTTTCGTCGTAGCGGAAAATAGAAACCCCAATCTCAGACAGTCGCGCGTGTCGAATATGCATTCAACTCGAAGACAAGGCGGTTTCGAGCACAGTCAGAAAACATGCTGCTAGGGGAGCACGTGCTCCTATTGTGTTTCAAGTTGCAACACGTGCCCCAACAAATAAGCCGTTCAATGCGTGCATGGTACACATTCAACTCGATGGCAAAACGATTATCCCAAAAAGGAAAGCATATGACGCACTTTTGCGACGGGGCTACGAGGTGGGTAGCGTCGCCAGTTCTATTACCCAAGTTTGTGGTACTTGACCCGCCCGTCCGCTGGAGGCCGCAGATGGTGGTCGGCGAGCTGGCCGCTTCGCATGTCGGCATGCCGGCCGCGTCGCGTCTGTGTGCTGCTACGATAGCGCTGAACTGCCTTGGAGCACGTGCTCCTGCAATTTAATTTTGCGGCACGTGCTTCTGCGATGAAATTTTGAAGCAAGTGTCCCTACGGTAGAGCCTTTCGATGGGTGTGGTCACTCGAGTTGAGTGCATATTCGACACGCATTGAATGCGGCGATTGTCTGACATATTGAAAATCTCGAATCAATCTCACATTTTGAAAGTGTTGCTAAGCTTATGCGCCGCAGTGTAGATCTGACGCGCACTGTAGATATAATTAGAGCCGCCATTCAAATCTCTCATAAGCATCTTGAAAGTTTTTTGCGCCCAAAAATCGAGCTCTGAAGCTCAACATTGAAACATTAGGGCTTCACAAACATTGGCTAACAAAACCAAGCGTAATGACTCACATGAGTCTAGGCCGGTTACGGGCATTCGTTCCGGTGAGAAGAGCGCAAGTCAGAAAAATTAAGAAGCAATTCATTTTGATTATCGTATGTCACCACTCTGGTCCTTATAAGCGGAAAACTATCACAGCGATGTGAGGCTGCTCGCGAGGGTCCCGTGAATTCCTAATGGGTTTCCTAACACCACAACTTTATTCAATCAGGTGTTCTATGAATGCTGAACAGAACAGCTGCCGGAAATATTTCTGCCCAGCTTGCGCGTTTTGCACAGGCCGTATCAAGCGCGATACCACCAGAAAGCGTTCGAAGGACCAGTCAGCAGCAGCGAGACCACAAACACCCCGACTCACACTCTGGAGATGACTTTACTTTGAAGGCACAGTACATCCTCAGACATGAATTTTGAGATTTTCATTTGATTGTGTAGTGGACCTCTCCAGTATAAAACGTGCCAAGTGCGAGATCTCAATTCCTCCAAATAAGCGAGTTATAAGCGACCACCACAAGCCCGACCTCCTTCGTTTACCACCACTGGCCCGACCCTTTGCCAGATTTTCGAACGGGATTGCGGCTTGATGGATGGATGAATTCCTACAATTCGTTGTTCTTCCGTCCACTGCAGGGCTGTCTCCTTATACTGGCTCCCTCTCGCGCAACGATTGCGAATGAAGAGAAATACAGATCTGAGAGAACTCGTCCACCAATTTTTCACCCTTAAAATATAGGCATCTTTAAGGAGCCATAACTCTGTTCACAGGGGGTCTTGGACGATCTCAGAAATACCACTGTGATCAGTGTGTGACCCTCTCCAAGAAAAACAGGAAATCTGAAAAATAATTTCTTGGGTGTTCTGTGTCTTTAAAGGCAGCATACACGCTCGTAAACGTAAAAGTCTTGCATGGAAAAGATAATCTTCAAAAAATATTCCGTTTCCTCAAGGTCAGAGACTACAGGGGATATTTTAGACCTTTCCCTAGGGCTCTTACTATTATATACTCTGTTTATTTTGAATTGCACAGAACACGGTCCGCCAATAGTCATCTAATTAGCCCGCTAGTACCGTAGTGTACGTCCACGACGCGTTCTCGGCAGACCCGGGTGTGCACCCGGTGTACAGAGCAATTGATTCGTCAATGCCGTCATTCGGCCACCCACCCTGCCACCCGGTTCTGCCGAGAACGCGTCGTGGACGTACACTACGGTACTAGTGGGCCAATTAGAGAACTATTGGCGGACCGTGTTTTGTGCAATTCAAGATAGACAGAGTATATATTAGCTTCGACAGTTTTGAAATGTTAGGCCCGGCACTGAAAATCGAATGTACCGAGGTCCATTGCAACAATAATTGCCAAAAAACGGCCCGAAATGAGCCATAGATAGCCCTAAGCGGCCCCAAACCTGGTTGTGCTACGCTAGCCCCGCCCGCTTCTTCAACCCCCTATTACCAGCAACTGTCACGCATGCCCTCCTTCATCGTTTTGACACAGGTTTCATAATCCAAATTCAAAAATACCGAATTTATTAATCACCCTATATCATGGGTCGTGTCGGGGAACAATCCTTCTTCTTCCGAACGTTTTCTTTTCATCTACCCAGATGTTTATCTCAATTTGTGCAGCTGCTTCCTTATTGAATTTTTCGCCGAAGGCTTCCCCTGTTACATAACAATGCCATGGTTTCCATGATTTTAATTCGTTTTCTTGCCGTTGGTGTCTTTGCTTGATGCGATCATTGTTCAGATGTTCACAGGTATTATGCAGAATAGCTTCATAGGAATGACTTCAATGACTAGCTTCATAATAATAGCCAGTCATAATGATTTGAGATTCGTTTGAAAATGAAGTTTCTCTTTGATGGTTCAACGACATAAACGTCAATTTTTCCAATTTTGTCTCGAACAGCACCATAAATTGAATGAAGCATGGATATTCTTGGAAATGCTCACTGGTCCCCATAGTCCTCCATGGGACTCTATGGAGCCTAGTTTTGACTGCAGGTGGTCGCTGCGGCCATGCGAGGGACAACTGTTTCTTTTTCTTCACGCGTAAAGGAAAGCCGCTGCAATAGTGATCGCTTCGTGGCAAACGTCCTACATCGTTGGGTCGCGGCGACGAAATCCTATGTTTTACTGCATCGCTACTTGAAGTGCGATTCTCAATGGTCGCGGACAGTCGCTCCATCGCGGCCAAAATGGCAGCGATGGAGCGATTGCCAGCGAATGACACGTTTCGTCTAGTGAACATTGACCCTTTCACATGACAAGAGCAGTAAATTTCACCATTAATTTCACTGATTGATTGAATTTCTGCTATCATCCGTGGCCTATGCACTATGAACAGAATCGCTGCCGCTGCTACATCGCTGCAGCAGCGGGTGCAAAATCGCTGCGACGAAAAACAGCAGCGATGCAGTCAAAACTAGGCTTGAGGCAGCAATACAAAAAATCCTACAGGCAAGTTCGAAAGAGCCAGGTGTGTACCACAAATAAAAATATTGCAGACTGCTGAAAAAAAAACTCTCGGGTAAGGTTGACCGTTCTACAAGAGGCGTCTTGAAGGAACATCATGGAACCTTCCTAACCAAGAGTCCGCAACCGCAAACGATTATTTCAAGTAGTTCATTAAAGGCACTATTTGCGCTAAAAATCGCTTTTCTGTTTTTTTTTGCCTATCTTGAAACCGGTCCCTTTCTGGTTCCAATGATGCTCCTGGAATCGTACAAGACCTTCTGGGAATGGAGTTATGGTCCCTCAAAAATTGAGCTAGGGAAAATGGTGGACGAGTTGTCCGAGGCTTGTAACTTCCGTCATTTGCAGCCAATGTATGCGAGCTGACCTGAGTAAAGAGAGAAGTTGAGAATGAAGGGAAGAACGGGGCTTTTGATTGGAAACCATCGCTCATCTCACGATTTCGAGTGTTCCATTGTTCACGTCGAGAGGCGGGAAGAGGCGGGACTTGCCCACAGCACCGGGGTTTTCCCACTTTTCTAGACCGTTTTGCGGCTCCTGGGTAGCTTTTCGTCCCGTTTTTTCGACACAGTTCTGCTTCTGAGACCCAAGAGAAGCGTTTATCATGAAAAATTCAAGGATAAAGTTTATCGCGAACAGTGCCTTTTTGAAGGCATAGGACACCCCAAAAAATAATTTTCAGATTTCCTGCTAAGCATGGAATATATTGGAGGGGGGAGTCATACGCTGATCACAGTGGTATCTCTGAAATCGTTCAAGATCCCCTATGAACAAAGAGATGGCTTCTTAAAGATGCCTATATTTTGAGGGTGACAAATTGGTGGACGAGTTGTCTCAGGCCTGTATTTCTCTTCATTTGCAATCGTTGAGCGAGAGCGAGCCAGGATAAGGAGACAGTCTAGCAATGGACTGAAGAACGGTGATTGGTTAAGAATTCATCCATCCATCCAGTCGATATCGAGGTCGAAAATCCGGAAGGGGGTCGGGCCTGTGGTGGTCGCTTATATCTCGCTTATGTGGAGGAATTGAGATCTCGCACTTGGCACGTGTTATACAGAGGGGTCCGCTACACAGTCAAATAAAAATCACCTAATTCATATCTGAGGGTGTACTGTGCCTTTGAAGGCATATAGAAGCCAAAATTTATTTTTTCTGTTTTTATGCTTATATTGGAGAAAATCACCCGCCGATCGCAGTGATATCTTTGAAATCGTTCAAAGGCAGTGTCCACGATAGATTTCGTCCTCGGTTTTTCGCCGGAAATCGGAAGTTCAGGGTCTCATTGGAGCCCTGGGGTCGAAAGAACGATCCAGAACGAGCCCGAAAGAGCTCCATACGGCTCCGAAGTCCGCTCGCGCTAGCCCTTCCGCTCGCGGTCGAGTTTTCCGATGAACAGTTTGGTCCGCTTCTACGTTAGCATTGGAGCGCGAGCGCTTCTGAATTTTAGCATTGGGGCGCATTTGCACGCTGTCTACTTCAGGCCCATGCCCGCGCAACTGATCCTGCGTTGAAATGTGGCTTTCAAGAACAAGAGCTGATTTTGGATGTTTCGTAGCGTTTTTCATGATTTTTCTTTCTTCACTGATGGAACAGTCGGACTCTAAATCTTCGTTTTCTGATGGAAACTCGAAAACGACTTTTATCATGGACACTGCTTTTCAAGAACCCCTACAAAAGGAGTTATGGCTCCTCAAATAAGCCTATAATGTGAGGGCGGAGACTTGGTGGACGAGTTGTCTTAGGCTTGTAATTCTTTTCGTTCGCAGCCGTTGCGTGAGAGCGAGCCAGGGTAAGGACAAAGACCAGTAATGAACTGAAGAACGTAGGCTCGGTTGAAATTTATCCATCCATCAAGCCGACATCGAGGTCGAAAAACCGGAACGGGGTCGGGTCCGTGGTGGTGAGTAAAGGGGGTCGGGCCCGTGGTGGTGAGTAAAGGGGGTCGGGCCCGTGGTGGTGAGTAAAGGGGGTCGGGCCCGTGGTGGTGAATAAAGGGGGTCGGGCCCGTGGTGGTGAGTAAAGGGGTCGGGCCCGTGGTGGTGAGTAAAGGGGTCGGGCCCGTGGTGGTGAGTAAAGGGGTCGGGCCCGTGGTGGTGAGTAAAGGGGTCGGGCCCGTTGTGGTGAGTAAAGGGGTCGGGCCCGTGGTGGTGAGTAAAGGGGTCGGGCCCGTGGTGGTGAGTAAAGGGGTCGGGTCCGTGGTGGTGAGTAGACGGGGTCGGGCCGTGGTGGTGAGTAAAGGGGTCGGGCCCGTGGTGGTGAGTAAAGGGGTCGGGCCCGTGGTGGTGAGTAAAGGGGTCGGGTCCGTGGTGGTGAGTAAAGGGGGTCGGGCCCGTGGTGGTGAGTAAAGGGGTCGGGCCCGTGGTGGTGAGTAAAGGGGTCGGGTCCGTGGTGGTGAGTAAAGGGGTCGGGCCCGTGGTGGTGAAAAAGGGGTCGGGCCCGTGGTGGTGAGTAAAGGGAGTCGGGCCCGTGGTGGTGAGTGGGGCTGGGTCGGGCCCGTGGTGGTGAGTAAAGGGGTCGGGCCCGTGGTGGTGAGTAAGGGGTCGGGCCCGTGGTGGTGAGTAAGGGGTCGGGCCCGTGGTGGTGAGTAAAGGGGTCGGGCCGTGGCGGTGAGTAAAGGGGTCGGGCCTGTGGTGGTGAGTAAAGGGGTCGGGCCCGTGGTGGTGAGGAAAGGGTCGGGCCGTGGTGGTGAGTTAAGGGGTCGGGCCCGTGGTGAGTGAGTAAAGGGGTCGGGCCCGTGGTGGTGAGTAAAGGGGTCGGGCCCGTGGCGGTGAGTAAAGGGGTCGGGCCCGTGGTGGTGAGAAAAGGGGTCGGGCCCGTGGTGGTGAGTAAAGGGGTCGGGCCCGTGGTGGTGAGTAAAGGGGTCGGGCCCGTGGTGGTGAGTAAAGGGGTCGGGCCCGTGGTGGTGAGTAAAGGGGGTCGGGCCCGTGGTGGTGAGTAAAGGGGGTCGGGCCCGTGGTGGTGAGTAAAGGGGTCGGGCCCGTGGTGGTGAGTAAAGGGGTCGGGCCCGTGGTGGTGAGTAAAGGGGTCGGGCCCGTGGTGGTGAGTAAAGGGGTCGGGCCCGTGGTGGTGAGTAAAGGGGTCGGGCCCGTGGTGGTGAGTAAAGGGGTCGGGCCCGTGGTGGTGAGTAAAGGGGTCGGGCCCGTGGTGGTGAGTAAAGGGGTCGGGCCCGTGGTGGTGAATAAAGGGGTCGGGCCCGTGGTGGTGAGTAAAGGGGTCGGGCCCGTGGTGGTGAGTAAAGGGGTCGGGCCCGTGGTGGTGAGTAAAGGGAGTCGGAACCGTGGTGGTGCGTAAAGGGGTCGGGCCCGTGGTGGTGAGTAAAGGGGTCGGTTCCGTGGTGGTGAGTAAAGGGGTCGGTCCCGTAGTGGTGAGTAAAGGGGTCGGGCCCGTGGTGGTGAGTAAAGGGGTCGGTCCCGTGGTGGTGAGTAAAGGGGGTCGGGCCCGTGGTGGTGAGTAAAGGGGGTCGGGCCCGTGGTGGTGAGTAAAGGGGGTCGGGCCCGTGGTGGTGAATAAAGGGGGTCGGGCCCGTGGTGGTGAGTAAAGGGGGTCGGGCCCGTGGTGGTGAGTAAAGGGGTCCGGGCCCGTGGTGGTGAGTAAAGGGGTCGGGCCCGTGGTGGTGAGTAAAGGGGTCGGGCCCGTGGTGGTGAGTAAAGGGGGTCGGGCCCGTGGTGGTGAATAAAGGGGTCGGGCCCGTGGTGGTGAATAAAGGGGTCGGGCCCGTGGTGGTGAGTAAAGGGGTCGGGCCCGTGGTGGTGAGTAAAGGGGTCGGGCCCGTGGTGGTGAGTAAAGGGGGTCCGGGCCCGTGGTGGTGAGTAAAGGGGGTCGGTCCCGTAGTGGTGAGTAAAGGGGGTCGGGCCCGTGGTGGTGAGTAAAGGGGGTCGGTCCCGTGGTGGTGAGTAAAGGGGGTCGGGCCCGTGGTGGTGAGTAAAGGGGTCGGGTCCGTGGTGGTGAGTAAAGGGGTCGGGCCCGTGGTGGTGAGTAAAGGGGGTCGGGCCCGTGGTGGTGAGTAAAGGGGGTCGGGCCCGTGGTGGTGAGTAAAGGGGGTCGGGCCCGTGGTGGTGAGTAAAGGGGGTCGGGTCCGTGGTGGTGAGTAAAGGGAGTCGGGCCCGTGGTGGTGAGTAAAGGGGGTCGGGCGCGTGGTGGTGAGTAAAGGGGGTCGGGCCTGTGGTGGTCGCTTATATCTCGCTTATTTGTAGGAATTGAGATGTCGCACTTGGCACGTGTTATACAGGAGGGGTCTACTACACAACCAAATGAAAATCACAAAATTCATGTCTGAGGGTGTACTGTGCCTTTAAAATCAATATCTCTAAAAATGAAAGTATACAGGCTATAAAACGGCGAAATTCACTTGGTTCCTACGCGTGCTGGCGCGGAACGGAGGTTAGAGAGAGTGAGAGAGCGTAGGGCAGACGGAGGCCGAGGCTACGCGCGCCTCGCTCGCGCCTCGAATGATGTGAATTACTACGTTTTATAGAGGGTACAAAGCGTATGTCGGATGTGCGGAATGGTACTGTCAGTATCCCTTGTGCATCTACAGTAAAACTTTGCAGCACCAATTCAAAAAGTTATGAGCGTTTTCAAAGTTCTGCGGAAAGGTAAGGGTAGTAAGGGTATGACATTAAGGGCGAGGGTACCGGCAACGGCCCACATTAAATAAATGAATATACCGAAAAGGTATCACAACATTTTTGGGGTGTTTTGAAAAAAAATCTCGGATTTTGCTCGAAACTTGCTCAAACTTTGTAATCTAGTGTGCTGAAAACGATACTGCGGTCTGTTTGTCGAAATTCTGAGGTTTACTGTAGGTTACGGTACGTATACTCCGTTTATCTTGAATTGCACAAAACACGGTCCGCCAATAGTCCTTTAATTGGCCCGCTAGTACCGTAAAGTACGTCCACGACGCGTTCTCGGCAGACACGACGGCACAGTCGCAGGGTGGGTGGCCGAGTGACGGCATTGACGAATCGATCGCTATGCACACCGGGTGCACACCAGGAAACGCGTCGTGGACGTACACTAAGGTACTAGCGGGCCAATTAGAGGACTATTGGCGGACCGTGTTTTGTGCAATTCAAGATAAACAGAGTATAATACGTTATTTATGGGGCGAAACATATCTAAGTAGTTCGAAAATCGGCGGATGAACACCAAATTCGTATCCACCACCCCGAATAACCCCCGCATACAAATTTCGAGTCAAAACTGAGACTTTAATTGAACTACCGCATGGCCACCGTAGTCTGCCGTAATCTGTAGAAGATCGGTAACACTGTCCTAAGATTCGTGCTAAGCACATCAAATTAGTATCGGAGAATGATTTTGAGACACATCTATCGATGAAATAAGGAAATCTCGGGAGTGGCGTTTTGCGCGTTTTGCCCTCAAAAATTTCCCCCACTGGGATGCTTTGAGCGATTTATGCCGAAAACTTTTGGAAATCGACAAGTAAACCTAATATTCGTCATCAGCGCCCCGAAAAACCCTCTTGGGAGATTTTTAAGTCAAATCTGGAACATTTGTCTGAAGCGCTTTCAGAACCAATTATTTCATACAATTAAATACTAACCAAAAAATCCGTACAAGTCCGAAACGCTATCAGTCTGCACAAAGTTTGGAAAATTCGCCTTAACCCGAACTTTGCTCCGGGGGTTGCTTTGGGCGCTGAACAGGATTATGAGGTCCGTTTCCCGATTTTCCTAATTAAGGAAAAATACTCTCTTTTTGACTCCGTTCCTGAATTGTATGTTTATTTTTAAGCAGTGATAGAATTATGGAATTTGTAGAATTTTCCTCTTTTTAAATTAAATCGTATAAATCATATACTCGTGACTCGAATGAAATGGTTTTAAATGTGAAATGGAGTAGAATAAATTTAGATATAAATTGTTACGCCCATGTTTGTGAGCGTTTTGGAAAGTGCAAAAAGCACGAGAAAACTACCGTTTTGAGCTTATAACTTCTCGGAACCAGCGGCTCGGGACGGGGTACTGCACAGTTCTACTATAAATGCCAAAGACATGCTCAAAATAGATTTTGTTTTCGCAGATCTGACATAACATTGGCATGAATCCTGAAGACACTTTGCGTTCCCCATTGGAGGTTGGCGCAAACTCAGTGCACCTAGCATATGGCATCGAGTTTGCGCCAACCGTCAAAAGTGAACGCAAAGTCTCTTCACGATCCATGCCGACGTTACACTTTGTATACTTCCCTCGTAATGTTGATCATTCTAAAAGAGGCGTCTTGAAAGAACATCATCGAACCTGCGTAAAATCAATATCTTCAACTGTACAGCTTTGAATACCGATCAGCTGGTCGGAAGGTCTGGATTTCTATGTACATACTACCTCCTGCCGTCACCGACACGCCTCAAGCCGTCCAGAAATAGCCTCCCATGACTAGAGAGTCTTGGAGGCCTCGTTCAAACATTCATAATACTGACGTCAGCTCCGGCTAATATGGTTTGCGTGGCTATTTTAGAAGGTTGTTGTGGCGTGAAATGGCTCGACTACTCTGATGATTTCTATGCTCATCTCTTCCACTCTTTATTCCTACATATTCCCCGATTGTCAACATTTTTAATTATGCAAAACTCCAAGCAGAACAAAAACAACAACAGCAAACAACGGGGACATGAAAAACACGAGTTAAGTATACCAACAATATTGCCCTCTTCTTCCCTAACGCTAAAGGGCTTACTGATCGGCTGGGTCCATGTCTTTTTGGAGACTCATTGTCCTTTATTGATGGTGTCAACGCATTCCTCGCTATCTTCCTATATCTTCTCTAATATTTCCTACAACGTTTCCAGATAACCACAAAACTTTCTATTCTCCCGAATTCCCTATTTATCTATGCGAATATATGAGCTGAAGTGTAACTCTGAAAAATTTGATGAAGGGCGCCAACACACTTTGAGAATTTTGGCCGCGAAATAGCCGGGAAACAGCCCACCAGGCTCCGCAGCGGCTTCTGGTGGGATATTTCCCGGCTATTTCGCGGCCATTTCTCGGCTTCTTACGGAACGGACAAAAAGTAGCCGAGAATCAACCGAGATTTAACCGAGAAATATTTAGAAGTAAACAAATTCACCCACCACGCAACCGTCGCCGGCTCGCCGAGCCACCATCTGAGGCCTCCAGAGGCTGAACGAGGTTCAAGTACCTCAAACTTGGGTAATGGAACCGACGGAGGTGCTGACATCTGAATCATGCCTCTGGAATGCTCCGTATATCTACCAGGAGAGCATTATTTCTCGGCTGTTTCGCGGCGAGCATCATTTGGCGACTATTTAGCGGCTATTACGCGGCACGAAGGCATGTCGCGGCTATTTCGCGGCTATTTCTCGGCCGAAACTCTCAGAGCAGGCGGACTCTCTCACTGCCGCTTGTCTTTCTGCTCGTGTCCTTGCTGGACTACAGCCTGGTAGGTAGTAGAAGGTCAAAGGAGGTCAATACATATCCTCTGTTTCCGAGTGAAATCTATTTCCGTCCACCGCGTGCGTCTGCTCGCGTACACTGCGTCTCCTTCTCTTCACAGATTCTCGCTGTCCCTACCCTCGCTCCGCAGAAGCGCGCGAGGGAACAGAGTAAATTTGGCTCGGAATCAGAGGATATACAACCTCCATTGCAAAAATTACAAACGTCGGTGCGGGTCACGGATTCGCTAGCGATAGCAGCGCTCGTATCAACTATTACAATACCGCCGCTATCCAACTGAAAAAATGGGCGAAATGGGCAAAGTGGGCAACTGAAGCGTCTTTCGGCCATAACTCGCCTCAAAGTGCTCCGTTTTCTATTTCGAAAACGCCGAAATGTACAGCATGTCGAGTTCTTGTCGATCGTGCAAAAATATTTTGCGAAATTCAGGAGCAACATAATTTTTTTAAGACGAAATACATTTTCATTTTGACCATGCCAGAGATCGCGTACGGTTGTTTTTGATCGAACTTAGAGAGTTTCGGCCGAGAAATAGCCGCGAAATAACCGCAAAATGCCTGCTTGCCGCGTAAGTAATAGCCGCCAAATAATGCTCGCCGCGAAATAGCCGCGAAATAGCCGAGAAATAATGCTCTCCAGATAGATACGGAGCACTCCAGAGGCATGATTAAGATGTCGGCACCTCCGTCGGTTCAATTACCCATGTTTGTGGTACTTGGACCTCGTTCAGCCTCTGGAGGCTCCGCTCAACCGCTGGCGGCCCCAGATGGTGGCTCGGCGAGCCGGCGACGGTTGCGGCTTGATTAATTCTGTTTACTTCTGAATATTTCTCGGTTATATTTCGGCTATTTCTCGGCTACTTCTTTTCCGTTACGTTAGAAGCCGAGAAATAGCCGCGAAATAGCCCACCAGGAGCCGTTGCGGAGCCTGGTGGGCTATTTCCCGGCTATTTCGCGGTCAAAACTCTCAGAGGAGTGGGCTCGTTATCTTGTGATAACATTATCAAATCCATGACTAACTGCATCTTAAAAAAGCGTTCTCATAGAAAATTACCGATGTTTTCTCATATAGTTAGATAGATTGTGGCACGATGGACATTTTAGTCGTTTCGAAATTGAAAACGGAGCACTTTGAATCGAGTTGTGGTCGAAAGACGCTTTAGTTGCCCACTTTACCCATTTCGCCCATTTTTTTCCTTGGATAGCGGCGGTATGTACATATTCTCATTATTTATAGCTTCTCTATGCGGTTTACATCGGTGAATTTCAAGAGAGATACGAAAGAGTGTGGTTGTCGAGAGGTTACTTAGTAAATAAACCACGCTATGATGCAATGATTGCACAATTGTGTCTAGAAACACATAAATGGAAGAGCAATCTTTCGCAAAGGCCTAAGTCCATATCAGCGACTGCCGTCTGTTTTGGAGTGAAATTCATTTCCGTCGAATGCGTGAGCCATCGCGCGTACGCTGCGTCTCCTTCTCCCCACGCGCTTTATCACTGTCTCTCTTCTCACTCTGCACACACGCGCTTTGAAACAAAGTAAATTTAGCACCGAAATAAAGGATATATACTTGACCACAAGCTTCATGTTCATGCAGCTTTCTACTACTGAAAGCTTTGAGTGTCAGCAGGCTGACAGAAACGCAATAAGGGTAGACGATTGGTTGTGAAATTTTCATAACTTGTTGTTTTTTTACCATAGAATTAATGAGGTCTTATTTCGTATCATATACTCCCGAACACAGTCTCCTTGGTTACTTCTGCCTGCTGTCCCCGCAGAGGATAACCACCTGTTGTAATTCCGCTCCTAAATAAAGCTTGGGACTACGTCTAGACTTCTCTAGTCTGCGTGTGTTGTTTTCAGCCTAGGTTTTACTTCTGTGCCTCATTGGGATAGAATTCCTAGGGTGGCATGTACATATACCTGTTATCCGAAGGTAATTTTTCGGATAATGAATCGATTCGGATGTCCTTTAAAATTTCCTGGATTTTGGATCAATTCGGATAATGCCTTTTTTTTTAAATTTTCGGATAATGGATCGGTTCACATAATGCCATTTTTCCAATGATTCGAATACGGATATCCGGTCGGATAATTTCGGATAATTTTTGGAGCAAAGCTGAGACAAAACAGTGGAAAATGAACTAAGTTTTCAAGGCAAGCCTTTGGAAGCGTCCATAATTGAGCAAGCAATAGTACTTCATTGCACTTGCATCGTGTTCACATACAAACTTCAATCTTCACATATGCATACTAATAAAAATACGAAAACTAATCTTCAACTACTATATCGTCGTTGGGAGGCACGGTATTATTCATACACAGGTTTAATTCAGGACAACTAGCTAGTAAAAAGTATGCAAAGCAACTATACAAGAAACTTCTACACTAAATAACTAGTTACTTGGTCATCTCACTAGACCACGCCCATTTTTCTGCGCCGCAGCGACTCTTCCGATTTCAGAAGGAGGAGGAAAATCTTGTATCTTTGTGCTAAATAGAAGGCGTCACGGAAAATGGGGGGGGGTGGCCAAGGGCGATATCATTCAAATTTATACGGTTTTATCTGAAAAATATCCTATTTTAGTTGAAAATTATCCGATTTTATCCGAATTTATTCGATTTAAACCAAATTTGTCCTATCTTATCCGAATTATTGACCCTGCATACGATGGTTCGATTCAAATAATGCCAATTTTAAATTTCCTATTTATTGATAATGCGTTTTTTTTGAATTTTTCGGCTATCGGATTATCCGATAAACGGATATCCGAAAATGAGTGACTCGGATACTAAGTATGTATAGTGGCATGTCGACAAATTCGTCCTTTTCAGATCCTCAATCTGAGAAGGACGTATATTCAAAGCATTCGAAGGCGTTGAGAGTACGAAACTTTAAAGGCAGTGTTTACGAAAAATATCGTTTTTCTGTTTCTCCGCTTGTCTTGAAAACAGTCCCATGCTGATTCCAATGATGTCTCTGGAATCGTACAAGACTTTCTGGCAACGGAGTTATGGCTCCTCAAAATTCAGCTAGGGAAGCATTGTGGACGAGTTGTCCGAGGCTTGTAACTCCCGTTTTTTGCAGCCGATGTGTGCGAGCTGACCTGAGTAAAGAGAGAAGTTGAGAATGAAGGGAAAAACGGGGCTATTGATCGGAAACCATAGCTCATCTCACGATCTCGAGTTTTCATTTGTTCATGTGGGAGGGCGGGCCTACGCTTTTGAGGTTTGCCTTGCGCTCAAAGTGGCAACTTCGAGCTCTTTCGGGGCTCATCCCGGCTCGTTTTCATGCGTTCTTTCGACGCTAACATTACAGTGTGCCCCTCCACTTCCCATTCCTAGTGGAAACTGAAACACATTTTTCATGGTGAACACAGCCTTTAAAGGCACAGGACCCCCAACAAATTATTTTTCAGATTTCATGCCTGTCTTGGAGAGAGTCACACGCTGATCACAAAGTCCAAGACCACCTTTGAACAGAGTTATGGCTCTTCAAAAATGACAAGACTTAGAGGGTGAAAAATTGGTGGACGAGTTGTCTCAGGCCTGTATTTCTCTTCATTCACAATCGTTGCGTGAGAGAAAGCCAGGATAAGGAGACAGTCCGGTAATGGACTGAAGAACGACGAAATGTCGAGAATTCATCCATCCATTTAGCCGCTATTGAGATCGAAAATCAGGAAGCGGGCTGGGCCTGTGGTGGTGGCTGGAGGGGGTCGGGCCCGTGGTGGTCGCTTATATCTCGCTTATTTGGAGGAATTGGGGGTGTGTATACAAGTCTGTTGGTACCTGCTCGTTGGTGCCCCTGCTTCTACTGAACCCAGCAGACGTTTGAGTGTACACAGGGAACGTTCGAGCGATATAGCGTGCACAACTATATCGCGAAAGTATCCCGCACATTGCATAAAGGTGTCGCCGTCCGGCACACTAAGGCCTCTGGTCCATAACTCCTTAGGATCCGTACCTAGGGAGTCATGGAGTCTTTGGCCACAAGCCACAATTTCGCCACCCTGAACTGTCGATCGCTGTCGAGTGATATCCAAAAAACTGCGCTATCCAAACTTCTGAGCTATTTCCATGCACCGTTTGCTGCTTTGCAGGAAACCCGCCTCAAGGATACAGACCCGTCATCAGCGTCGGAGAGTACACCATCTACTGCGGTAACGCTGACGATAGGAGAGTGGGAGGCTGTGCAATAGCTGTAAGGAAGGATTTCAATGGTATGGTCAAGGAGTTCGGCTCAACGTCGTGTCGGAATGCATTCGTACGACTGCGGGATCACAGAGGATTCAATCTGTGGATAGTGAGTGCTCATGCGCCCACTGAAACCGCCGAAGACAATTCGAAGGATGCGTTTTATGAGGAACTCAATACGTTGCTGGCCAGGATACCTTGTCAACATGCTGTTGTCGTGGGGATTGACGCAAATGCGAAGATGGGACTTGATCAGGAATCCGAAGTACTCGGTAAATGGTTCTACCCAGTGGAGCAAACATCGGACAATGGCTACCGCCTTGTCGACTTTTGTGAACGCAGTGGTCTGATTATTGCATCGACATTCAAGAGGAATCATCGCCGCCATCAGCTTACGTGGCAGGGACCAACCCGGCTATCTCCAGAAGAGCAGCGGAAGCCTATGGACTTCGTCTTCGTCCCGACAAATGCAAGCAGATGTGGGTCTCTCAGAGGCCTTCAACTGGAGTTTGTGTGGACGGACAACGTATCGAACTGGTGGACGATTTCTGTTATTTGGGCTGTTTGCTGAAGAACGATGGTAGTTATGCAGCGGATATTCGACAACGATGTGCGAAAGCTACGTCTGCATTCAATTCTCTAACCAAGTGTTTGTGGTCTACCACCATCGCGAAGGAAGTCAAGTTGCGCGTCTACCTATCCGCTATTCGCCCTATCATGATGTACGGATCGGAGACGTGGGCAGCACCGAAAACGCAGATGGAAAGGTTGGATTGCACGGAGAGGAAGCTTTTTAGGCGTTTGCTTGGATATTTCTGGCCGCGTGTATGCCATAACGAAGACCTTTACCAGGAAATCGACGCAGTACATCAACGCTTGACACGAGGGAGGTGCCAGCATCTCCTAACGCCATCTCAAGCAGCAATGGAAAGTCGACTTCGACTGCTCGGGCATATACTAAGAAGAACGCCGGATCGTCTCGTACAACACGCTTTAAAAATGCTTCCAAATCCTGTCTGGAAACGGCCACCTGGGCGTAGGCGAAAGTTCTGGACGGATGTGGTTAAAGAGGATTTAAAGTCACTCGGCATCGAAAGACAGTTCAGGCGCGATGTTTCGTTTCGCAGGAAATGGAATAGTGACAGCTGGATGGAATGTGTTCAAATTGTGGCTGAAGACCGTGAAAAATGGACACGGCTGACTACTAGGACGGCACACCTCGGTGAAGATGCGGAATGACCGCGTCAGGCGAAAGCCAACCGATTAAGTCAAAGTAAGTCATTTGGAGGAATTGAGATCTCGCAATTGACACGCGTCATACAGGGGGGGTCTGCTACACAATCAAATAAAAATCACCAAATTCATGTCTGAGGGTGTACTGTGCCTTTAAGTTTCCGATGTCATAAATCAACGAATACTCAATTGTCTGGTGAGGATGAGGTCAGGGTCATAACGTTGGCTGACAATTAGCGCAGTCTAACAACGTGTGAGGCACAGTGTGTGAGATCAAGACTAGGGAATAGACACGGGGGAGTAGACACACTCACTTTTGAGCTTTGAAGTTTCCACTCTCATTATTGCCGCTCGAAGATCGCCCCCAGAAATCCCATGGGATTTCCTTCTAGCGACACGCGATCTTTCTCCCGTGTTGGTGACGGCAATATGCCACTGTTTGTTGGTGGCCTAGATTGGTAGTTAGAAGACCCACCCCCATATGAGGCTGCTTTGCAACAAGAAGCACCTATTCTCCCCGATTCTGGAATCGTCCTAGCCTTATTCATGCATTGTTTTACTAATGCATGCTGGACCTTCTGCTTTTCGATGTTTCCAGTGTGCATGTTCTTTTTGTCAACATAAGTGATTATCAAACTAAGTTTTTTTATTGAAACGAATTCCCAGTCTTCAAAGACTATATCTGCGCGCAATATTGCTTGACAAAAAATGCCCGCGCTAAGTTTTGTATACTCTGTTTATCTTTAATTGCACAAAAAACGGTCCGCCAATAGTCCTCTAATGGGCCGGCTAGTACCGTAGTTTACGTCCACGACGCGTTCTCGGCAGACCCGGGTGTGCACCGGGGTGTGCTGAGCGATCGATTCATCAATGCCGTCACTCGGCCACCCACCCTGCCACTGTGCACACCCGGGTCTGCCGAGAACGCGTCGTGGACGTAAACTACGGTACTAGCCGGCCCATTAGAGGACTATTGGCGGACCGTTTTTTGTGCAATTAAAGATAAACAGAGTATAAAAACGGTGAGCATTTGCCAAACTTGGCAAAAAAGCGTCCGATGCATGTAACTTTTTTGAACGAATACTTTTTTGAATTCTGAAAACGCTATCATATTCACAGCTCGAGTTTACACATAATAATGTGCATTGTTGGACAAAGTTCCCTAAAATCGCTTTGTTTTCGAGTAAAATTCTTTTTGCGGTCGTTTCACAAAAACGTCGCGCGCGGCGAAACTTCGAGTAGTAATCGTACAAGTAATAGAACAGCATTCTCTATGTTTTCATCGTGAATTAGATGAAAGTGGGACTATCTCGACATCTGTGCAGATGGAATTTTCGAAATTCTCCTCCATTTGTCGGTCTGGGGCTTTCGCAACAGAAGACCGACTTTTCAGGAAGTTCCCGAGCGTGTTTAATGAAGGGTTTCGAAAATTCCATCTGCACAGATATCGAGATAGTCCCACTTCCATCTCATTCACGTAGGAAACATAGAAATTTATTTATTTATTTAGGTACGCTGTATAAGACACACGCTTAAAAAGAAAAAAAACTCGAATCAATAAACATGAGCTCAGGTACGCAAAAAACGCCTATGATTTCAGCAAGAGTTTGGCCATTCCCCGCTTGAATGTTATCATTGAACTGGAAGTGAGTGTGCTTTTACTGACACGAAGATACGCTGAACCCGCCCTTACTGTGAAGAATTTGCATCTAATTGTGGTTTTCGGCCTCGCAAATGATATTTTCCTCTCCCCACCTCGTGTTTTCGAGAGGACTATACTGAAGAAGTGTGAAAATTTAGCACCAGACATCCCGTTCAAAAGCTTGTGCACCATACAAATGTCAAACAATTCACGCCGTGACTCGAGGTTCGCTATGTTGAAATATTGGTTCCGAATCCCTGGCATTTGGAATTTTAGAGTACAGAAACCCTCCACGCCGTATTAATATCTTTCTGGTAAAGTTGTTCTGCACCTTCTCTAGGAGAGTGATGTCTTTTTTCTTGTACGGAGAGAAGACAACCGTACCATTTTCAACAAGCGGACGAACGTAAACCTTGTACACTCTCAAAAGGACGCTACTGTCTTTTGTAGTGAGAGCCTTAAAAATTTGATAGGTACGGTTGTGAGCCCTTTTGTACAACTCTTTGTAATGAGAATTGAAATCAAGTTTCTCATCATACAAGAAACCGAGATCCTTGATTTGGCTGACTCTCTCAATACCCTGGGCATCTATATTATACGAAGGGGGCAGCACGGAAGAACCAATACGCATCCAGAAAGACTTTCCGGAAGAAATCGGAATCTGCCATGTCTTTGACCATGCTTGTAAACGATCTATAGCTGTTTGCAAGCGCTCTGGATCAAGAAGGGTAGAGACACTCCTGTAAATTTTTAGGTCGTCGGCATATTGTCTACAAACGACCCCATTTTTGTGCAAAATATTACCCAGATCAGCAGAAAAAATGTTAAAGAGTATCGGCGACAGTACACCTCCTTGTGGCACTCCACTTTTGACCTCAAAAACATTCGACAAAGTCGAATTTATGCGAACTTGGAACGTTCTTCCAGTCAAAAACTCTTTGATCCATTTCCATACATTTTCATGGAAACCGAGCTTTTCCAGTACGTGAATGAGCTTTTTGTGGCTAACTTTATCGAATGCTTTAGCAAAATCTACATAGATCACGTCAACACTTTTTCTGGCATCTAAAGCTAATGTCCAATCTTGCTCTTCTATTACTTGTACAATTACTACTCGAAGTTTCGCCGCACTTTGCCGCGCGCGACGATTCTGAGAAACGACCGCAAATAAAATTTTACTCGAGAACAAAGCGATTTTAGGGAACTTCGGTCTACAATGCACATCATTATGAAGGAATTCGACCTGTGAATATGATAGCGTTTTCAGAATTCAAAAAAATCTTCGTTCAAAAAAATTACTTCCATCGGACGCTTTTTTGCCAAGTTTGGCAAATGCTCCCCGTTTTTACAGAACTTAGCGCTGGTATTGTATCTTTGATTAGAACTCAACGCTGGCTGGATCTCTTTTGTTCTAACGCCTTTCCAATCCGAATATTTCGCCTTTGTTATTGCTCTTATACATACAGACATAGTACCAATGAAATGTAAATAATTTACTTCCCAGTAAATAACATGAAGTCCCGGAGGGATCAATTTGACTTACTATGCGGCTGTTGCACGCCAACACAATCCAATATGGACGGACACTATCGCGTCCATCTCCTATGTGCACATGTTCTACAGTCATGAAGACGCTCTAGAATTACTTAAATAGGTAGTATTTTCAATCGAACGCCAAGGACCAATTGACGATTTTCCAAGCTTCGTAGACGGCTGGCGCTTTTGTAGAAGCCCCTTGTGTCACACCTCACATCCTTCATATGAGGATAAAGGCCAACCGAACATTCACAACGCCCGACACAACGCGGTCGCGTCACGGCTCCATAATTTTCTGAGTTTTTACTCCGATTTTGTTATATATTGACCATCGGTGGTTCTGTTTTCCAACTTCCTAGTCCAGGCAGATCCTCAACTGCTGACCCTTGGAGAAGGACAGTATGTGAATGAAGACACATCACTCTCTACTTCTTTTATACCCTGCCCTTTATCATATGGTTATCATAAATTTTGTTCACGAGAGCCGTGACGCGACCGCGTTCCGTCGAGCAATGTTCGGTTGGCCTTTACGCTCTTACACATCCATCAAGTAACCCCACAATGACTTCTTATTTATTCTAAGAGCGCTTCACTCTAAAGTAAGAAGCGTTTATTGCGTTGTCTTCATAAAAAAAAGTGAAATTGATATAAAAGTTGGAGAAAATTGCGCAGTAACAAGTTATGACGGCTACTCAGAAAAATGAAAACAAGTAACTTGTCACATAAAGGCCGGAAACAAGTTACTTATAACATATATAAGTCGATGTAAGTTAATTGCTACTTATCTCAGGGCATTAGAGTTACATGCGACATAGCGGCGGTACTCAGGAATTTCTGATAAAGTGACATGTGAATTAACGACTCTAAACATGTTACCTGCGACTTATTTTCATAACTTTAAGTTACATGTGACCTACAACAAAGTGAGTATATTGCACGGTGCCAGTTGACTTACACGTGACTTATAAAGCACTGACGTGTGACTTAAATGTATGTATTATTTTATTGCACATGTAACTTATCTCGGACCAGGCTGTTTCCTAGCTAGGCATACGATGCACTCTCGAGACTGGCTCAGATGCCGGTAGCGTCGTCGGTTCAATTATCCAGGTGCCTAGCCGCTGGCGCCCCAGGCATGCTCGGCGAGCATGCCGCGTGTTGGTGGGCTGACCTCGTCGCGTGTTGGTGGGCTGACCCCGTCGCGTGTTGGTGGGCTGACCGCGTTGCGTGTCGGTGGCGGCCATGTCGCGTGTGGGTGTCAGGTGACCTGTAACGACGGGGTAAGTTACTCGCAAGGTTGTAAATTACTAGAGCAAGTTACTTGTTACTATAGTCAAAAATCTGGTCAAGTTACACGTAATATTGTTTCAAGTTACTGGTGAACTTAAAGTAAGTTGCGTGAAGCTATCATGCAACTTGCGTAAAGGTCTCCGGTAACTTGCTCAGAAATTCCGCGTGCAAGGCGCTCCCGATATGTTACATGTAACTTAAATGACACAAGATAAGTCGCAGGTAGCATAAATTCCCCACAAAGATGTTTGCAAGGAAAGTATGCGATGCACTCTCGGGGTCAGGCGTAGGACAGGCGCTACTGTCGGTTCAATTACCCAAATTGGAGGTATTTGACCCCACTCTACCAATAAAGGCCCCGCACAGCGTTTTCCGCTCAGCGTGTGGTCTGCGACGCGCGCGGACGCGTTTTTTTGCGTCGCGTGTAGCCTGCATCGCCTGATGACCACCCATGGTGAATATACGAATGTAAGTTACATGTAACATAAGTGTAACTTACAAGTATTATAAATGTAATGTCGGCATGGATACTGACGAGACGTCGCGTTCACTGTTGAAGGTGGGCGCAAACTCGGTGTCATAAGCTATAACATGGGTGCACCGTGTTTGCGCCAACCTCCACTGAAGAACGCAAAGTCTCTTCACGATCCATGCCGCTGTTAAGTTACTTGAGACATTCAAGTAACTTACATTCATATTACAAGTAACTTGTTTCCATTTTTCTGAGTAACTAAGGGCGTCCGCTCACTCCCAAGATTTTTATAGATGCTTGTTTTGCCGTCTTTTATTTCACTGGTAGAGGCGAACCATATTTGGGTTTTTCTTCTCCATCTGGTCTTCTTACCAAGTCGTTAAAAAATCACATCAAATCCTAGTGCTTGTTCTTGACTACCAAATCTCGATAACGTACTTCCTCTACATAACTAAAGATGAGCATGCGTCAACGTCATTGTCGAAGACCTAAAAACTTCAGAAAAACTTCGCTACGTGTCCATTCATCACGAGAACTCAGGCGGAATGAGAAGACTTTCGCAAAACACAGAATCTTCATTGCTTTTCCAAGCCGAAAATTGAATAATCCCTGCAAATAAATTGGCGATGGTTGCAGAATCTCAATTCTTTGCCGCATAGGTTTGCTTGATCCCCGAAGGCTGCTGCAGAGCACATAATCTTCTATTGAGGTTTTCTATTCCAGAAAGTCTGTTCCTTGCAATGAATTGCACTTACTTGTCATGAAATAGTATACAATATTAATATTGTTGACTGAGACTCAAAGACACAGTCCATCCTCAGAATCGTTTTTTTTTAATTTTTTTCAGGCAGCGTTCGCTATAGAAACAATTTTTAAATTCTCATCATGAGTGTGTAGATTTGGTCATCACAAAAATAAAAATAGGTGCAAAAAACCGGAAACTTGCGGGAAAAAATGCTCAAAAACAAAGTATAAAGGCTAATTACAGGTGTCGGCCGGCCCCCTAATTAATGCGATTTTCATTGATGCTTGTTTAGCCGCCTTTTATTTTGCTTCTAAAGCAGGGAACCTCGCACGGTGTACCCTCGGATCAGAAAGCTGGGGCGGTAGTAATCTGGCTTAATATGCAACTTAAATCGTTGATTTGAGTTGCATCTGAGCGACATCTGTGTAACAGCTTAAAAACTTTGTTTGATGCATAAGGATGCTCTAGGTAAAGTCTTGATTCTTAATGAGCAAGTCAGCTCCAAATCAGATGCATCTTCATCTCAAATTTGAAGGTGTCGCTGATTGCCAATATCAGCGACAGATGGCTGTCGCTGATTGTGTGGTGGTGAGAGCGCACGAGACAGTGCGGCGAAAGAGAGGGCGCAGCGCTTTCAGATCGATCTTCGCTAAATGTCCTCTCGAGTACATTTAGGACTCCCGTTGAAACGATTCGGCGATCATGCCGGGAAGCATCCCGGACGGGGTGAGTCGCTCAAACAGCGTGGTCGCAAAATTCAAGGTCGACGGAGTGATGCCTGCATGGGTAGCACCGTCAACAACCATACACCGAAAGGAATGGCCCGATTTGAGAACATCATTGCAGACGCCACAGTGAACGGGGTGACACCACATGAAATAGACGCTCGTGAGGTCAGGAAAAGCCTCCCTTTGATCAATTTTAAAATCTTTGATGACTTTAAGGTGTATTATGGAACACTATGCTCGTCTTTAACCTTCTTACCGATTTTCACCATTTCCGCGTATTATTTGTTGATTTTCCATAAATCTATTTATAGTAAAGCGCAAATTTTTTGCAAAATGCGTTTTACGGCGTTTTTTGAGCTCACAAGCAGCCGCATCGCAATGCCTTGCTTCGAAGTGGTCCGATTTCAATTTTGAAGTCATTTCTGGATTGCTTTCTCTGAGTCCTACACGATAGTGTTACAAAATAATAGATTATACTTGTACACGAGCAATTTTTCAAAAAATTCTCTAAAGATTTTCCCAAATTTGTTTCGTTTGTTTTAGTTCTTTCGTCGTTCTAGAATTCGCCGAACGAGTTTTTTCAAATTCGTCTGTTCGAAATTTTTTTTTCGATTTTCGTTTCTTCGAATTTCTTTGGAACGATTTTTTTCCATTTTCATTTGTTCGAGATCTGGTTCTTCGATTTTTTTTCGAAAATTCGTTTGACTTAGAAAATGCTTCTCGAATCTTAGGTTACACTGTTTCGTTATTGCTCGGGCCGGATTGTCGTGGGCGTGCTCAACAACGCGCCTGCGGTAAAATATAGCACTGTTTAGGAGACTTCGACATTATAGGCCCATCCGATGAACATCACTTTGAACTGTTCGAAATAAGGGAGAGAGGTAATACATGCTCGAATTTGTGTGGAATATTCATTCACAGACTGAGCGGGGTAAATAAAGCGTTGAGTCCGGTTTCCGAAAATCTGAAATGTTGAAGGGGTATCGAAAAAGTTCCTGAACTTATATCTCGCCAATTACAGGGAATTGAGATCTCGCCCTTGGCAAGAGTTGTAGAAGAGAATTCTTCTACAGAATAAGATGAAAATCGAAAAAAAATCATGTCTGAGAGTGTGTAATGCTTCTGAGTATATTCTGTGATGCTCCAATGAGCCTGACGACTGCATTTTGCTTTCCTCAATGCGTTGCACCACTACCTCACGTGTCTGGTCTAACGATGGACAGCTAGCGCTATGGCGCAGTGCAATGTAGCGGTGCTCTCGTTCCAGTCCTGTTGGCCTGGTTCGCTTCTCACAGTGTGTGGCAAGTTTTGTTTACAGCGGTTCAGATCCTCACTCAACATAGAACTGGCTCCACATTATTATGGTTGTCTACTCCACATCAGTGAAAGATGTTCATCATCACTAATTCGCACTTAAAGGCACAGGACATCCAGAAAATTGTTTTTTAGGTTCCATCCTTGTCTTGGAAAGGGTCACACTCTGATCACAACGGTATATCTGAAATTGGCCAAGACCCACTACGAACGAAGATACGGCTCTTTGAAAATGCCTGTATTTTGAGGGCGGAAATTTGGTGGACGAGTTGTCTCAGGCCTGTATTTTTCTTGATTCGCAGTCGCGGCACGAGAGCAAAACAGGATGAGGAGATAGATTGGAAAGGGAAGGAAGAACGTCGACTTGGTTGAAAATCATCCATCCTTCTAGCCGCTATTTAGATCGAAAATCAGGAAAGGGGCCAGGCCCGTGGTGGTCGCTTATATCTCGCTTACTTGGAGGAATTGAGAACTCGCATTTGGCACGTGTCATACAGGAGGAGTCTTCTACACAATTACACGAAAATCTCAAAATTTACATCTGAGGGTGTATTGTGCCTTTGAGGCCAGACCTTATAAATGTTTTCTAGCCAACTCTGGCACGCCCTCTTCCAATCTTAACCCGGATTTCGCTACGGACAACTGCGAAAAAAGTTATCGCCTATCAAAGTTCGCATTTCCCGCCTTTTTCTCTATCAAAACGCGCATTAACGTTTGCTAAATTCGAAGACGGACCTCTTGATTGTGTTCAGCGCTCAAGACTACCCTGCTGATCAAATCTTGGGTGAAGGCTCATTTTCCAAACTTTGCAAAGACTGAAAGCGTTTCGGACTTGTGCAAATTTTCGGTTGGGAGCTTTTTTGTACCTCTGAAAGCGCTAAAAAAAATGTGGCAGATTTCACTCAAAATCCTTGCAGATGGGTTATTTGGGGCGCTAATCACGAATCTGGGGTCTATTTGACGATTTTCCGAGTTTTTCGACTTGATTCGTTCAAAGCTTCCCATCGTGGGGAAAATTTGATGGCAAATCGCGACGTTTGCCGATTTCCGGAGTGTTATAGATATGGCTCAAATTGTTGGTCTGGGGGTTATTTGCAGTGCTAAACACGAATCTGCAATCCGTTTATTGATTTCTGATAGATTACGGTAGGTTACGGTGGGTGTACGGTAGCTTTGTCAAAGTCTCAGATTTGGCTCAAAATTTCTCTGTGGGTGTTATTTGGGACGCCGAACACGAATTTGAGGTTCATTTTTGTGATATTCGAAATTTTAGGGTAGGTAAAGCCAGCTAAAGGGCATTGTGCCTACCGCAACCTACAGCAACCATAAGTCTAGCGACAAACAGACCCCAGATTCGCGTTCAGCGCCCTGAATAACCCCTACATAGTTGAATGTTTTGTGCCAAATCCGAATTTTTTCCAAACAAATTGAAAATTGGCTTATGGGTACTCTTAACTTTTCACGACGCTCCGAAAACGCTTATAACTTCGTTCAGAGGTGTAGCAAAACCTGATGTCAGATTCGGAGACAGCAGAATTGACCAGAAAACATTCACCATCTTGTGAATGGTGGGGTTGGCCATGCGAAGTTCCCAGTAAGTCTAGCGTTTATCTGGGCTTTTCCTCAGTCATGTACGGGCCTTTAGGAGCAGCAAAAGTCCACAAGATTAGCTACCCATTCTCCAGCTGTCACTTTGATAAAGCCCGAAGGATGAATTACACATCATAGCTCATACGGGAGCTTATATGTATAGAAATAAATTTGAGCGAACGTTTGCAGCAGTTCTGCACGTCACAGCTCTATCGCCTACACAGCTTGTGGCAGCTCAGTTACTTTAGAGTTCGGCTGCCAACTTCAGGGTGGCCTGAAACTATTGTCGGGGTGTTTGACCTCATTATTTCATCATTCAATTCGTGCATGTCATTATCGCTTCTGGATAATCGTGTAGCGCGTTTTATGAGCTTTATGCCAAGGTTTTGCCTCTTCTATGACCCTGGTTATGCTCTTGGTGACACCCTGTGAAAATGGAAAGACAAGTGTTTACAGAGGTACACATCCTCGTGGGGACAGGGGCTCTCTAGTTCACACCGAGGAATTTGTCCGGCCTTTAGCGACTTTAATTCCACTCGGAACCTCTTCGCTTGTATGGAATAGCGTGACGTTTCGAACCGAAAAAACGGGACAACTCCTACATCGGTGTGTAGAGAGCCCCTGTCCCTCCTCCTGCACTCAGAACGAACAAGTGCACATTGAGAAACGTGGCGGAAACTCTGGGGAAGCATGTCCTCGATTTCGGAGTTTATTTCCGTCCATTGCGTGCGTCTGCTGTTGTCTCTTCCCTCGCTCCACACAAGCCGCAAAGGAACAGAGTAAATTCGACTTCGAAATAAAGGGTATGTACAGTCGGCGCGGATCTCGGTCAAGCTCTGGGTACCTTATTATGCGATGACGCAAACTCAGTGCATGTAGAAGATATATTAGGTTGATGCAAAAGTTTCCGGAATTTTCACGACTTTGAATAAGAAACATTTATTTCAAAAACAAACAAGGCTCACCCAACAAAATAATTTCCATACATTCAAGAATCTTTAGCCACTGATTGGGTAGATCATGAATTCCCGACGCGTAGAACTCTGGCTGTTTCGAGTCGAAGCATTCTTATAATGCCATTTTTACTTTGTCATCGTTAGTTAACTGTTTTCCATCCAGGAAGTGCTGCATTGAGCGGAACAGATGGTAGTCGGAAGGGGCAAGATCTGAGCTATAAGGAGGGTGAGAAAGATCTTCCCATCCCTGGTCCAGCAGTTTCTGTCGGGTTATCCGAGATACGTGTGGCCGATCATTGTCGTGAAGAAGGGGGACACGGGCTGTCTACACACCGAGGGAAGAGTTGTCCCGTTTTCGCACTCTAACGCGTCACGCCACTCAACGCGAGCGATGTGGTCCCGAGTGGATTTAGAGCTGCAAAAGAAGGGACAACTCCTCCCTGGATATGTAGAGAGCCCCTGTCCCCGAAGAAAGCGAACAGAAACTGCTGTACCTGTGCTATTAAGTTCTTCCTCACCCTCCATATAGCCCAGATCGAACCCCTTCCGACTACCATCTGCACAGCTCAATGCAGCACTTCCTGGATGGAAAACAGTTCACTAACGATGACGACGTCAAAATGGCCTTAGAAGAATACTTCGTCTCGAAACAGCCAGAGTTCTACGCGTCGGGAATTCATGATCTGCCCAATCGGTGGCGAAGGATCCTTGAATGTTATGAAAATTATTTTGTTGGGTGAGCCTTGTTTGTTTTCGAAATAAATGTTTTTTTATTCAAAATCGTGAAAAGTCCGGAAACTTTTGCATCAACTTAATAGCTTAAAGGCAGCATGCACGCTCGCAAAAGTTGTTGAGATAACAACATTAGTGGGGTCGTACGGGCCCTAGAAGAGCCCTCATGAAGTTGGAAGAGTTGAAAATGAGTTGAAATGACCGTATTTGAGCTGTGTTGAGTCGCAAGATCATCCTTTCCTCGCCCATCGATACGGGCTCCGCTCCTCAATACAAATGTTCAGTGCTCGATTACGGTCGTTTTGGCTCATTTTTTACGCTTCTAAGGTCGTAAGAGTTCCAGAAAGGGCCGCACGAGTACATTAGCGTTGTTATCCCAACAAATATGTCGCTAGCTCCGCTATTTCAGCCAATGCGGTAAAACTCGTCCACTTCTGGGCCAATATAGAACGAACCGTTATATCTTCATTTCAGTTGATTTTTTTCCGGTTTTTTCGCTATTTCTGGATATTAACAGCTTCAGACCTTCGATTCATTTCATAAAATTGATATCATTTTTGAGCGTGTATGCTGCCTTTAAAAGCTTTTGGCTCAGTTTCAGAGCACAAAACACATAGCTTTATAACAATTTTGCCGCTCGAAGTGTAAGCCATGGACTAAGACGATACCTGATGTATTTTCTTGCCAACTGGTGGAAGATTTGAAGCAAGAAAGGTGGGATTCTGGCCCGTAAGTCAATCCTTCTTCAGATGCACAACATAGTTGTCTCCCGTCCAGGATAACACAGGCTTCAGAATAGGTATAGAACCTGTACCATGATATATGGGGTTCAGTTGAGGGTTGAGTCATAGTTCTAGTCTTCCCAAAAAGATCTGGTACCAATTTCACCTCCCGCGAAAAGTTAGCATGCCTGGTTGCCTTGGGTGGAGCTGCGCTATACGTGCCGAGAATAGCTTTATAAGCATTGATCAGACTGGAAGCGGAATGCTTAGACTTACTCCGACTTAGGGCCTGAGATCTGAAGAGAGCTGTTCTCCCAGCGTCTTGAGATTATTGCACGATGGCTAAATATATGTAGATCTCTCAAATGACAACATGTTCGCCGATAATCCCAAGAGCTTAGGATTTGAAGATTTAGGATTTTCTCCTCGCCTCCATTTCACCACCAAGGTCTCGAATATTTGAGATGGCAATGAGCCAAAGCGTGGAAGGACGAGAAAGAGAGCGCGGAAGTAGGTTGCACTAAAGAGATTATCGATTTCTGTGTACACGCGCGCGAAAATTGATCGCGCGCCAATCGCTGCGGCATAAAAGCGAGATACTCATACACTGGAGGGGGCTAGCGCAGCTCTTCAGGGGGGCAACCCTCCGGGCACCGGCGCTTGCCCCCCCCAATCGGGGCTACCGCCGGAGTGACAATTGGCTTGATCGGAGCCCCCGTCACTGCCCTGAAGCCCCTGTGACTGCCCTGAAGCCCCTTGTGACTGCCCTGAAGCCCCTGTGACTGCCCTGAAGCCCCCTGTCACTGCCTTGAAGCCCCCTGTGACTGCCCTGAAGCCCCTGTCACTGCCTTGAAGCCCCCTGTGACTGCCCTGAAGCCCCCTGTCACTGCCTTGAAGCCCCACTCCCCATCACCGCCCCGGAGCCATGACGTCACGGCTCCGGAGCAGTGACGTCACGACACCGGAGCAGTGACGTCACCTCCTCCTCCCGGAAAGCGTCTCCGCTTTCCTCCAAAAATATCCCTTTCTGACAGTGACTCGAAGTCGCCGTCCAGGGCCGGCCCTGTTGGGCCGAATGCGGCTCTCCATGAGGTGAGGCGCCTTTTATAGCGGTCGAGCACGTGATAGATGCCTTCTCTGGCCTGTATTGTCGTAAACTACCTTCTACGACTTCTTCCCATCTTTTCCCTCTCTTCCTCTCGGGGGGGCAAGCGCCGGAGGAGAGCAGGGGCCTCCCCTGAAGCCCCCCTCGGGGGAGGCCTGCGCTGTCGCTCCCCCAAGTCGAAAATGGGCTCTATTGTCCGGCGCTTGCCCCCCCGCAGAGTCTGAGTACGAATGTGTGAGATAGATACTCCTCTGACTGGTCGGATGCGTGCTCAAGCCGCTGCTCTCGCCTCGTCTAGCTCCTTTCCCAAGCCGTCCCGATTGCCTGGAGTCCAGAAGAAGAAGCCCCGCCCACTCCATTGCCCTTTTCCTATTTTTTATTGTAATAAATTGTTGTTGTTATTCTGTGTACTACCGTCTAGCCTTCTCAAAACTCTAGTCTTCTACAAAGGAGCATCGCTTAATCATCCGGTGCGTCTGACTAGTGTTTTTCCATGAAAGAGAAAATCTGCTGAATGAGGTTAATCAAATAGAAAAAACTGAAGCAGTGACGACAAAGTTTTTTGTTGAGCCAAATCAGTCATGAAAGAAAATTCATGGAGAAGATCAACCCACGCGCTTCGCCTTAGCTTTTCCGCATCGCTGTGACTTTAGCGAAACATTCATTACGCATTGTGAACTTGCAATGATCATTCCTCACACACTGGCTCCTCGCATGACACCAAACCGTCTACCCTTCGATCATTGGTCCTAATGCGAGAAGCACGCTAAAGCTTGTCAACTTTTTTCTTCTGATTTTCCTTAAAGGCACAGTCCAACCTCAGAGGCAATTTTTGATATTTTGGTCCGGTCGCCGTCTATAGCAACCCTGCTAAGCGAGAAATCTCAATTTGCTCAAATAAGCGAGAAAAGGCTAGGAAAAAAGTCGACCACGCCCTCTTGAAAGAAAAAATGGGTAACGCCCACTGAGGATTTCCGACCTCAATAGGGAAGAGACGAGCGAATTATTTTATTCAAAATCTATGTTCTTCCTTTTGTTTTCAGTCTGGCTTCATACTGTGACCTGCTTCAGAATGATGGCTGCGAATAACGAGAAAATACAGGCTCTGGACAACTCGTCCGCGAACTTCTACCAAATCAAATTCAAAATTTTTGAGGATCCGTAACTCAGTTCGTAGTGAGTTCTGAGCGATTCTAAAGACACCATTGTGATCAGCGTGAAATTTTCTCCAAGATAGGTAGGAAATGGAAAAATCGATTCTGAGCTTAGACTGTACCTTTAAGTCGTAGTTTTTAAAGGCACTGTTCACGATAAGATTAGTTTTTCTGCTTTTCCACCAATTTTGAAGACGGTTCCATGCTGATTCCAAGGATGTTTCTGGAATCGTACAAGACCCTCTGGGAACGAGGTTATGGTCCCTCAAAAATTGAGCTGAGGAAGCATGGTGGACGAGTTGTCCGAGGCTTGTAACTTCCGTCTTTTGCAGCCGATGTATGCGAGCTGACCTGAGTAAAGAGAGAAGTTGAGAATGAAGGGAAGAACGGGGCTATTTATCGGAAACCATCGCTCAACTCATGATTTTGTGTTTTCCTTTGTTCATGTCGAGGGGCGTGGAAAGTGCATCTGGGGTGTGATGAGCCGACGGGTGTCCAACTTTGGGGGGTTACCGTTCCTAGCTCAATTTTCTTAGTTTTTTCAACGTTAGGGTGGCGCTAGGCCCCGCAGCTGCCGATCTCCACAAAAAAAACAGACATGGTTTTCATCGTGGACACTGCCTTTAGAAGACCCGTCCGTCATTTTCATGAACTGAGGGGAGATAGCTATACAAGAACATGGCTAAGAGCTCAGGTTCTCACAAGGGAACTACTATATGTAAGTCATAATAACCATTCCAAATGAAATGTACTTTTCTAGAACCATTCTCCGACGTAAAGTCCGAATATGCCCAGCGCAGCTGCCTAGACTCACTCTGAAAGAAGTTATGAGTGTTTTTAAAGCTGCGCGGCAAGCTACATGAGGGTATCCTCCCATGGATTTTTTGAGGTGTTTTTAGGTTTTTTTTCCGGATTTAGCTAAAAACATGTACTTAGGGGTAATCTGGGTGCTGAACACGAATCTGGAGTTCGCTTATCGAAATTCCGAGGTTTGCTGTTGGTTACATTATGTACCATGCTATTAAGGGGGTAAAACCTGCCTTAATAAGTCGGAAATCGACAAATGGACATCGAAACCGTATTCAGCACCCCCACATAGAAACTTTGAGACAAATCTGAGACTTTGACCAAACTACCGTATACCCACCGTATTCTACCGTAATCTGTCAAAATCGATAAACTGACATCATATGCGTGTTGAGCACTCCAAACAACCTCTAGAGGAACGATTTGAGCCACATATGTCGTCACATTCCGAAAATCGTCAAAAGTCGATTTTGCGATTTTGCCGTCAACTTTTTCTGCCGGTGGAAAACTTCGATCAAATTTAGTCTAAAGCTTTGGAAGAACGACAGATAAACCTCAGATTCGCGATCAGCACCCCCAAATACTCCCTCAGGGCAAATTTCAAGTCAAATCCGAAAAAAAATTCAACGCTTTCTGTACCCCGCAACTGATATATTTGAACGCTGAACCAAAGATCCGTACAAGTTCAAAATGCTATCAGTCTGCACATAGTTCGGAAAATGAGCTTCACACAAACTTCGCATAGGGGGGGGGTGGTTTTGGGCCCTGAACACGATTATCGGGTCCGTTTCCGGATTTTTGTAAAATCAATGCGCTATTTGGAGGGAACAATAGGTACGAAAATTAGGGAACAAACGCCTGTAACTTTTTTCAGAGTAATTCTAAGCGTAATATAACAACCGTAAAATTAAAAGACCCGAGACTGGTGAAGAAAACGTGAGAAGTAACAAATACCATCAAAAAATAAGAAAACCTCACAGGATCAGTTGATTAGGGGCGGGTGCGTCAGCTCATACGAAACCGATGCGTAAGGCCGGGATCATACTCCCCGCGACCTGCGATAGCGACAGCGTATATCATGCATATCGATTTTCGGTCGATGCTGTTAATAAACATTGCGTCGCGTCGCTCATCGCTGCAAATATGATTCCGGCCCAACGTGCCCGCGGCGCGAGTCCGCATAGGCACACACCAAATTTAACCCCAAACCAGAGGATTGGTTCTGGCACCGCTTTGGTTTACTCACCGTCCGACCCAGTACCTGACAGAGCATGATTTTCTGCGTGTACAATGTCTTTAATTGCACAGTCCAACCTCAGTATCGTTTTTCCGTTTTTTCCGCCTTTCTTGAAAATGGTCCCACGCTGGTTCCAATGATGTCCCTGGAATCGTACACGACCAACTGGGAACGGAGTTATGGCCCCTCAAAAATTGAGCTGTAGGAACATGGTGGACGAGTTGTTCTGGGCTTTAAGTTCCGTCATCTGCCACCAATGCGAGCCGACCGGGACAAAGGGAGAGGTTGAGAATGAAGGGAGGTTTGGGGTTATTGATCGCCACTGTTGAGCTCGAAAGATCATAAAAGGGGCGTGCCAAAATTACTTCCTTACTCTGAGAGACATTGCTGCTGCGGCTCCGCGATAGTGCCGCTTCGGAGCCTACAGGCACTGAAGCCGCACTATCGCGGAGCCGCGGTGGCACTATCGCGGAGCCGCGGCGGCACTATCGCGGAGCCGCGGCGGCAGTACCGTGGAGCCGTAGCGGCAGCGCGGCAGTGCCGCCACGGCTTCGGGAGAGTGTTTCATACGATGTTAATTAAGAAATGTAATACAACTAGGGAGGCCTGAGAACAAAATACGCACGTGCGGTTGAAGGAATCGTGCGCGAAGAGATCAATTTTTTTTATTTTTAGGGCTCAATCGCTTGAATTACCCTGTAGACCACACTCATTAAGTGTGGTGCCTCAAAAACGCCCATACTGGAGTTAGAGTGGCCCAAAGTCAGAAAAAGGGGGCCGCTACACCAAGTTTGCTCACGTATGTTGGTATGTTAGGGATAGACCTGGAGAAAGTTCTGGGAGAGTCGTAGGAGTACAGAAGGCTCTGAGAACTGTTGCAAGGCACAGACAGCCTCTCCACGAAGTCTAGTTAACGTCTTTCTCAGGCTGGTGGAAGCCTCGTGCGAATTCCAGCGAGGCTTTGCACTTGTTTCAAAGTTTCAAGGAGTGCCCAACGAATGTGTTCTATCGAAATACTTCCCAGTACAAAGTTCTTAGAGCAAGTGGTCTATCCTTATAGTGGGACAAGTTGTATGTTTCTATAACTGGCCTAGTCTGACATATCTTCGTATTTTGAAGCTTTGTGAGATTTTCTCGCTAATTCTTCTTTGTCAAAGGGACTGTGCAACAAGCGAGAAGTAGGGTGTGGACTTTAGTTACTCCAAATGGCTATGTCCTCTTCCTTACGACGCGGTTCTTTTTCAAGTTTTGCCATACATCACATTTTGGCATCGAAGTCCAAAGAGCTTGTTTCAACCGCTTTCATACTCGGAAAAATGAAAGCAAGTTACTTGTAACATAAAAGGCCGAAAACAAGTAACAACTTGTCTCAGGTCATTCAAGTTACATGTATCATATCGCCTGGTTACTGCGTACGGTGCGCATCCGATATGTTGCATGAAACTTAAATGACTTGAGGTAAGTCGCAAGTAACTTACATCGGCTCAGATATGTTACAAGTAAGTTATTTTCGATTTCTGAGAGGACACTGTGAGCAGTGCGCCTCCGACATGTTACATGTAAATTGAATGGCACAGTATAAGTCGCAAGTAATTCAAATCGGCCAATTAGATATTTACCAGGGGGATATACGACGCTTTCGCGGGGTCAGACTTAGGACTGGCGTTCCTGTCGGTTCAATTACCCAAGTTTGAGGTACTTGACGCTTCACCAGCAGGGAAGGCCGTGCACAGCATTTTTTTGCGTAGTGTTTGGTCTGGAACGCGCCCTCTGCGTCGCGTGCCGTCTGCGTCACGTGATGGCCACCCATAGTTAAAATCAAAATGTAGGTTACATGTAACATAAGTGTAACTCACATGTAATATAAATGTAAGTTACTTGAGATATTCAAGTAAGTTACATTTATATTACAAGTAACTTGTTTTGATTTTTCTGAGTAGAAGAGTCGATTTTTTTCCAAATGGCGATTCCAGCCTTAGTTTTCTCTTTTAGAAGGCAGAAATCGAACAGAAGGTCACATTAGCTGGATTTTTTCTAAAAAAAACTTTTTCCGAGATTTTTCACCAGAGATTTTTTTAGAAAAAATCCGGCTAATGTAGTTTCTGATAACATTTCAGTAGATGCACCTTATACTCGACTGCCGCCTTCAAAAAGTGGAAACCAAGGCTGAAGAGGTCATTTAGATATAAAAACGGCTTTTTACACCCTTAATTCCAACGGACGAATTTTTATATTTCTCACTCTACATGAGCAGCTTTACTTATTTTCTACTTAATTACTGTGTCTATTTTACCGAACCGCTGAGTTGAGGCCCATTCTCAGAAAAATCAAAACAAGTTACTTGTAGTATAAAGGTAACTCACTTGAATGTCTCAAGTAACTTACATTTTTATTACATGTAAGTTGCCCATAGTGAAAATATAAATGTAAGTTACATGTAACATAAGTGTAACTTACATGCAATATGAATTTAAGTTACATGTAATATAAATGTAAGTTCATTTAGATATTAAAGTAAGTTACATTTATATTACAAGTAACTTGTTTTGATTTCTCTGAGTATGACTATCAAGAATGCATTCTCCAGGGTTGAGTGCATTTCTCCACGATTCAATGCACAACAACTTTAGCAGTACCCAAGTGTGAGGCTGCTACCAAGGAGATAATCCTAATGGAGAGCTGTAAATCCACTGATTGAGCACCACTACTATTAAACTCAACTCCTCTCCTCCACTGACATCATGTGGCCTTTGTGAGCTGGCAAAGTTGCGTCAAATCAGTCAAATGACGTGTGCGACTTTATACCCCTATTTTCGGCACTCAAAATGTTCATGGCCCTTTATGCATAAAAGGACATCAGCCGTACAACTGCACTAAGTTTATTTCAACTCCTCATAGCCTTGATGATCGAGAGCTCATCCCGAAATGTTGTCTCATTTCTCTATACATACCAGGCACCCATACCACAGACGTATACGTATATCTTCCAATTTCCGCTTTTTTACGACTCCTCCATCCGGCTCAAGTTTTTATGGCATGACCACGTGTTGCTATGTTTCTCAAAACGCGTAACTGCCTTCATTTTTCGGGCTATTGAGACATCGGGTAGTGAGGGAGGGGATTACTCATCACGTGTTCGGGATTGTCTCTGGCCTAATTCGTCGAACCTCTCCTTCCTCTTGTTTCGCTTTTCTTCGGCTCAAAATAGCAATAGAGCGAGTTATGCTCTATTCGTTTCACAGAATTCCGTTTTGAGCCCTAAAATTCAACCCAAACAACCATCGCGTCGAGCTTTCTGTCCTTGGGTTTTCATGTCTGAACTTTTGCTCATTTCCATGTACATGTCAACACAGTCCACCATGAAAACTTTCAAGTGTATAGCAGAGTTTTCTGAGAGTTTTGACCGAGACATAGCCGCGAAATAGACGAGAAATAGCCACCAATAAATGCTCGTCGCGAAATAGCCGAGAAATAGCCGATTAATAATGTTCACCGCAAAATAGCCGCCAGTTAGTGCTGGCCGCGAAATAGCCGGGAAATGATGCTCACGAGGTAGATATACGGCGCATTCCAGAGGCATGAATCATATGTCAGCACCTCCGTCAAATACCTTACCCAATTTTGAGGTACTTGGGCCTCGCTCAGCCTCTGGAGGCCCCGCATAATCGCTAGCGGCCTCAGATGGTGGCTCGGCGAGCCGGCGGCGGTTGCGTCTTGGTTAATTTTGTTCGTTTTTGAATATTTCTCTGTTATATCTCGGCTATTTCTAGGCTACTTCTTGTCCGTTCCTTAAGAAGCCGGGAAATAGCCGCGAATTAGCCGAGAATTAGCTCACCAGGAGCCGCTGCGGGGCCTGGTGGGCTATTTCGCGGCGAAAATTTTCAGAGTTGCAGCAGAGTAAAAAAAACACGTCTCATCACGTTTACAGTAGACTTCACGTTTTTACACGTCGAAATCACAGTTCAGCAGCTATTGTGGAACCTTGTGCCGCCCGTTCTGACGAGATTTTGGGCAGCAGACATTTTCGATGGCGAATGACCAAAAAGAACAGGCGTATCATTCCTTACAAAGCAAGAATCGATCGTACTGTGCTTCTATGGGCCGAATTCCGGTCCGCAGTTGCGTCTCGACACGCTTTGCGGCCGCGCGCATTCGAGTCGGAAGATTTTCCAGCGCCGCAGCCGCCGATCTGATGACTCTAGGTGGGTTTTAAAAACTGGAAACTAAACAAAATTGGAGAAATTGTATAAAAAAGCCATCTCGAGTCGGATTTGGCGCTGAAAACTCGACTGACTCGAGCGCGTGCGGCCGCAAAGCGTGTCGAGACGCTAATGCAGACCGGAATTCGGCCCAGATAAGCACAGTACATAGTGATATTTCGGGTTGCAGGAAACCTAAAGACACTTGGCAGCTCTCGAACTTCCACCAATAGGCTTTTGGGCTCCAAGTAGTTTCCTTGTTCGCTAAACATCTTACTTCCACATTGGACTTAGCCACTTAGAGCAGAGAGCTTACAAGTCCAACTTGATTTCCGTCTCGTCAGACATTTTTCTTCAGCCAAGTCTTCCTCGGACGAACTCTTATTCTATTTTCAACCCACGCTCTTTGGTTACTTGAATCTATTCCCATATTGAACGATAGTACAACGGATGATTTCACTAGGGCATAACGAAGTTTCGGGAGACAATCTCCTTCACGCAGTTTAAGCACTCGAAACTACGGATGATATTATTAGACCCTAATGAGGTTTTGGGAGCAGTTTTTTCCCACTCACTCGCTCTTTTCATTTTAGACGGCCTGCATCTTCTACAAACTACCTTTTTATCCTTCATATGTTTCATAGGGCTTGTATAGCCTAGCTTCCTCATTTTGAGCCGGTCGAAGTGGGGCTTATTGGGCTTATCATGTCAGAATCTCCTTATCACTATGATATTTCGCCGTGACCGACCGCTCCGCTGCTTGCGCCGCCCGTACTCAACCGAGCGAGCTAGGCTTTACCTTCCGAGATCACAGTTTGATGTTACGAATTTAGATGAAATTTCATGAAAAAGCTTCTCACTTTCATTTGTGATTTTAATCAATATACTCAGAATAGTGCAAATCAGTCACTTCGATCTTTGAGTCCACCGGATTTTTTCGATTCGTTTTTTCTCATTTTTTACTCAGCTCCGTAGCAGAATGTTTCTCACACAGAAACGACTTTGAGAAAAATTGCCGTTGCGGCTCCGCGATAGAGCCGCCTCGGCGCCTACAGGCACCGAAGCGGCACAAACGCGGAGCCCTAGGGGCGACGCACTAGTGCCGCCGCGGCCCCGCGATTGTGCCGCCGCTGCTCCCGGAGAGTATCTCATATGGAGTTATTGTATTTGAGAATTTTAATACTACTAAGGGGGCTTAACTATAAAAACAAAAATACGCACCTGCTGTTGTTACGTCCTATGTCTGATAAGGACAGAGGTTACCGCTGTTTTTGCGCTCAAGGAAATACGGATAATACTTCAAACTTGGGTAATTGAACCGGCGACAATTTCGTTTTACCACACTAGACTGTACATCGTACTCCACGCGGTTTCGCTGCTGCATCCTCGAGGGGCCGGCGCGGTTCCAACGCGGAGCCGCTGCGGTACTATCACGGCTATGTTGAAGCCCAACACACTGTAACAGAATCGTCTGTTCAGGGAGCCGCTGCGGCACTATTGCGGAACTATCGCGGCACAGTCGAGGGTCGCGGTGCTTTCTCGGCACTGGCGCAGCAAATTCGTTCAGACGAGTTGTTCGGATTTGTGTGTCAACCGCTGGTGGCCTAAATGCTCGTCACAATCGCAGTGGTACAAATTGCGAAAAAATGGTCTTTGGGGGCCATCCCCCCCCCAAAAAAAAGCGAAGCCGCCCATGTAGGGTGAGGATTAGAAAAAATCGCCTGTTTGAAAGAGTGGGGTACTCAGAAAAAAGAAAACAAGTTACCTGTAACATAAAAGGCCGAAAACAAGTTACTTGTAGCATATCTGAGCCGATGTAAGTGACTTGCGACTTATCTCAGGTCATTTAAGTTACATGTAACATATCGGCGGGATACTGCGTGCGCTGCGCCTCCGATATGTTACAGGCATCCTAAATTGCCTGAGATAAGTCGCAAGTAACTTACATCGGTCAAGAAGATATCCCCAAGGCTGATGTACGACGCACTCACGGGGTCAGCCATACGATGCTGTTGGCTCAATTACCCAAGTTTGAGGTACTTGACCCCATACCAACAGGGAAGGTCCTACACAGAATTTTTTTGGCATAGTGTGTGGCCTGGGACGCGCCCTCTGCGTCGCGTGTCGTCTGCGTCACGTGATGGCCACCCATAGTTAAAATTCAAAATGTAGGTTACATGAAACATAAGTGTAACTCACATGTAATATAAATGTAAGTTACTTGAGATATTCAAGTAAGTTACATTTATATTACAAGTAACTTGTTTTGATTTTTCTGAGTAGAAGAGTCGATTTTTTCCCAAATGGCGATTCCAGCCTTAGTTTTCTCTTTTAGAAGGCAGAAATCGAACAGAAGGTCACATTAGCTGGATTTTTTCTAAAAAAACTTTTTCCGAGATTTTTCACCAGAGATTTTTTTAGAAAAAATCCGGCTAATGTAGTTTCTGATAAAATTTCAGTAGATGCACCTTATACTCGACTGCCGCCTTCAAAAAGTGGAAACCAAGGCTGAAGAGGTCATTTAGATATAAAAACGGCTTTTTACACCCTTATTTCCAACGGACGAATTTTTATATTTCTCACTCTACATGAGCAGCTTTACTTATTTTCTACTTAATTACTGTGTCTATTTTACCGAACCGCTGAGTTGAGGCCCATACTCAGAAAAATCAAAACAAGTTACTTGTAATATAAAGGTAACTTACATGAATGTCTCAAGTAACTTACATTTATATTACATGTGAGTTGCACTCACGTTACATGTAACTTACATTTGAATTTTTACTATGGGTGGCCATCACGTGACGCAGACGACACGCGACGCAGAGAGCGCAACCCAGACCACACACTACGCAAAAAAATGCTGTGCTGGGCCTACCCTGCTGGTGTGGGGTCAAGTACCTTAAACTTGGGTAATTGCACCTACAGCAACGCCAGTCGTAAGCATGACTCCGCGAGTGCGTCGTGCATGAAACTTGGAAATATATACTTGTCCCATTTAAGTTACTTGCTACTTATATTGTGTCATTTAAGTTACATGTAACATATCAGAGGCGCACTGCATACATTGTCCTCTCAGAAATTGAAAACAAGTTACTTGTAACATATCTAAGCCGATGTAAGTTACTTGCGACTTATCTCAGGTCATTTGAGATACATGTAATATATCGGAGGCGTAACGCACGCAGTATCCTGCCGATATGTTACATGTAACTTAAAGGCAGCAGACACACTCGAAAAAATTGTTGAGATAACTACGTTCCTGAAGTCGCATGGCTCCTAGTAGACTGCTCACGCCGTTGGAAGCGTCAAAAACGAGTCAAATCTACTAAATGCCAGCAATACAAATCGAAAAATCTCTGCAACCCCGCCCCAAAATACAAACTCGTCCAGTTTGATAGTACTAATACGGTCCCTTTGGCTGTTTTTTTATGCTTCCAACGAGGTTAACGTTCCAGTACAGGCTGTAGAAGTATATTGGCTTCGCTATCTCAACCGTTTTGTTGCTAATATTCGCTGTTTCAAACGCGCGCCGTAAAACTCGTCCACTTTCACCTGATAACAAAATAACCGTCATTCCTCTATTTGTACACCGTTTTCGTTCCTTTTTTTCGTCAGTTCCCAATACAAACGGCTCCAAACCTTTGATTTATGTCATAAAATCGATACCATTTTTGAGCGTGTCTGCTGCCTTTAAGTGACCTGAGGTAAGTCGCATGTAACTTACATCGGCTCAGATATGTTACAAGTAACTTGTTTTCGGCCCTCTATGTGACAAGTAACTTGCTTTCATTTTTCTGAGTAAGAGCCATGTGTGTGACACTGGAAGGCTTTCAAAAACCATTTTTTTCGCTATTTGGACAATTGCAATTTTGAAGAGCATTCAAATCTTCAGCAAAGTGTGCGGGTCTGCTTGGAATTCAGCGAGGCCATTGTTAGGGAGGGGGTCGCAACAACGCACACATTTCGTTCAACGGGTTACTTGACCCTTTTGTTAACACTATCGCTTCTGTTTCCAATGGCTCAACTGCAATGCAGTTGCTAGCCGAAACCTTTTTAAGCCAATCAACAACGGGACGATGCTCAAAATCTCCGCTGTCCTCTTTGTCCTCTACCCTCATACCCTCCTTTCACCACTGCAAAGTCCAATAGTTCTTCATTTCCATGAACGAATTCAATTAATTTTCGCCAGTTGAATGCTGAGTGTTTCCAGCAGTTCATTGGGGATAGCCTGGACTCAGGGCGGGATCTGAGCCATCCGCTCCCTGGGGACGGCTCCGCCCGCACCTCATCATCCGCGGAAATAATGCCGTATTTTGACGGATCTTGATTTGTGGATTCTCTAGTCGTGCCTTAGCCACCTGCTTTGATGTCTAGACACAAGCGACCATGAACCTTTTTTTAATAAGGTTTGCATCTAAAGTCAATAGAAGTTCGTGAGCACTATTGGGATTGAAGTTTGCTTACAAACAGCGAGTCAAATTTCGGTTGCCGAAATCTGTGATTGCAATTTTTCGCCCCGCTCTGGAACATTCTGCAGATTTTTAGTGTTTGAAAAACGTGAAAGCTTTCCAAGACATCTGACAATTATAGTCAAAACTTTCTCGTAAATATAGACTAGCACACGAATATAATTGAAGTGTTCCCCTGCCGACTCTAATCACAACCCTTTCGAGCCGGTTTATCATTTCCAATCTTTCAGATTTCAGTTTTACTCTGCGCTCTGCACACCTGTCCCTGAATTATTTTGTAGTACTCGCTTCTCCAAACCTTCCACAACATTTTTATATTGCAAGCGTGGAATAACGATTTCTCTCATTTTGGATGTATGTAACTGTCATGAGAAATTCGAAACCGACAATCCAAAGAATTATGAGACATTTCTAGTGGGTACAGTTCACCTCCGCACTGCCGTTCAGTCCGCAAAGTGCACGCTGATTGCGAAATCGTGCTGCTGCGCGGTTGCGAGTAACCTCAGACAGGGATGTGGGATCACCCGGGCACCAAAGGCAAAACCGCCCGGGTGATCCCACATCCCTGTCTGAGGATACTCGCAACCGCGCCGCAGCACGCTTTCGCTTACAGCGCGCACTATGCGGACTGAACGGCAGTGCGGAAGTGAACTGTATACCGCCTTTATTCGGGAGTGCATAAGTTCCCCTTTTCACCCGCACCCGCTGTTACAGTAATGCAGCACTGCGGCGCGGTCTGTGACGAGCCTGTTCCCTCCCACCCCCTGTGGCAGGCATCGACTTTCGCATGACCACCGTTCATTCGTCCGCATGACCGGGGATCATGCTCAAAGAAGGTGAGTTTTTGAATTTTTTCGCCGTCTTATGTTGTTCCGGTGGTAATTTAGATGTCTTCGTAATGGTATGAGTAAATGACCCATGGATTTGAAACAGTAGATAAATGTTCAAGAAGAAAGTTTTTTTTTTTCGATAAAAAAAGAGAAAAGGTGTTTTCTCAATTCCTTGGTAGCGCGAAGGATTCTGCAAAGTTTCATGTATAACCTAACCTTTAGCCAATGACATTTGAATTATCGCCAAAACAACTGAACACGGCAGAGAAATAGACAAAAAAACTCACCGTCTGTGAGCATGATCGCCGGTCATACGAACGACTACTCAGGAACTTCTGACATAGTTACATGCGAATTAAGGACTCTAAACATGTTACCTGCGGCTTACCTTCATAGATTTAAGTTACATGTGACCTTCAACAAAGTAAGTATGTTGAGCGGTGCGAGTTGACTTACATGTGACATAAAGTACTGACGTGTAACCTAAATATGCTGTTTTATCGCACATGTAACTTAACTCGGAGCGGGTTCTTCACTAGGGAGGTATACGACGCACTCTCGAGGTAGGACAATAGCGTCGTCGGTTTAATTACCCAAGTTTGAGGTATTTCGCCCGCACACCGGCTGGAGGCCCCGCCTAGCCGCTGGCGGCTCGCGGCGTGCTCAGGGAGCATGCTGAGGCTTGGTGTGCTGGCCGTGCCGCGCGTGGGTGTCAGGTAATATGCAGCACTTGTGCAAGTTACTCGCAACGTTGTGTATTATTAGAGCAACTTACATGATGCTTTGATCAAAAAACTGGTCAAGTTACACGTAACATCGCTTCAAGTTACTTGTGAACTTTAAGTAAGTTGCGTGAAGCCATCATGCAACTTGCGTTAAAGTCTCAGGTAACTTGTTCAGAAATTCCTGAGTAGACGGTGGCCATGCGAAAGTCGATGCCTATCGCATGGGGTGGGAGAGAACGGGCTCACCACAGACCGCGCTGCAGTGGTCCATTACTGTAGCAGCGTGTGCGGGTGACAAGGGTGGCTTGTGCACTTCCGTATGAAGGCAGTATATTTACTGAAAAGCATCACTCAATTTCGTAGAGAGCACTACGTAGCGATAATTTTCTCCACAGAAAATGAAAATTGTAGACCTGAATTTTGTTAGCGGGTCGTTTATACTCCCTACGCCGAGCGGCGCGGCACAGTGCACTTCTGTATTATTGATCACGCGGGGCGGCACGATCGATGTCGTAGAATTGCGATTCGCCGCGCTTCTCGGCGGCGGAAGTATAAACGATGCCTTACAGTTGACCGCAGTGTTAAAAGGACATACTGCGGTTGCGGTTACACGTTAAAACTACGGTGGAAGACGCCAGATTTCATAATGGCGTGCTGGTCGAGTCCACACCGCGGGTGTGGCTATGGAGCAGTTCAGCTGGCACACGCGCCGCGCACGACGGAAAAACGCTATGCGCGTCGTCATCCTTGGGAAGCGTTATTCGAGCGTCAACTAGTTTTTTTTTCAGAGAGTCCAGGTTGACGCGCCCCAAGGAGGACGACGCGCGCAGCGTTTTTCCGTTGCGCGCGGCGCATGTGCCAGCCAAACTGCTCCTTAGCCACACCCGCGGTGCAGATTCGATCAACATGCATTTCATTATCGATTGACAGCACAGCTGATTCTCTGAGTGAGTATCGGTTTTTCTTTTTTTTCATGTTTGTTTCGGCGATGTTTTTGTTTCTGACTCTTATAATACTACGAATAGGGGCTATTCTCAGTGCGCGAGGGAAATTAGCCGTTTGTTCGGGCTTCAAACTGTTTTTTTTCTGTTTCAAAATCGAAAGAAGGGGTGATTCCTCTCGCACACTAGAAAAACCTCCTACTCGTAATATTATAAGAGTCAGAAACAAAAGCAATGCCGAAGCAAACAAGAAACCAGAAAAACCGTAACTCACCCAGTAAATCAGCTGCGCTATCGATCGATAATGAAAATTGGCGTCTTCTCCCACCGTAGTTTCAGTGTGTGACAGCAATCACACCATGTCCTTTTAACATTGCGGTAAACTTTACTTAACAAGAATTTTTTATCGGGTGAGGCAAAATTACTGGTACGTAATTAGTATGACAAAGTTGATTAATATTTTTCAATCAATTTTTGTCCTCCTGGACAGGGGTAGATGAACCTCGACTTTTTCGCATAGCCGACTTCTCAAATATTTTAACTTTCGAGTTTTCGAATATGCAAATTCTCGAAAGCAACCGAATGTGGACATTTCTAATACCCGGCTTTCCGAATACTCGGATTTTAGAGTTTTCGGGTATCCAACTTCTCTATTATAAAGTGGGGACTGTCCGCTCACGCAGTCCGCGTGCGTGTAGAGCGGCCTTTGTGGAGGAATTTTCGGACTTGAAAATCGATTAACAGCATCATTAAACGAATTGTGAATAATATCCCAGCTAGCTTTTCACAGTTGTGGGGAGGTTCGTCGAAAAGAATGTTCTCGCGACGGTCACGTAATACGCGCGCCGACCGCGTGGGCGGACAGTCTCATTCGGGCCGGTTTTCTGTTCTCATACTTTGAATTAACTTTTGAATACAGTCGAATTAAACTTCTCAAGCACAGTCGAAATCTGAACCGTCCCAATACAGTCGAATTTTGCGGTTTCCAAATATAGTAGCATTCTAAGTTTTTCGAGTAACTGGAGCTTCTTGAACACCCAGTTTATCAAATAATCTCTGATTTTTCACTTTCTGGACGTTTAGAAATAAGAGGTTGTTAGTAACATCAATCCGCAATCTGTGTAAAAACAACATATTCACAGTTTTTCGCGTGCGTTCTTAAAGGCACTGTTTACGATAAACTTCATCCTCGAATCATCCATGACAAACGCTTCTCGTGGCTCTCAGAAGCAGAACAGCGTCGAATAAACGGGACGAAAAGCTACCCAGGAGCCGCGAAACGGCTTAGAAACGTTGGCGAACCCCGCCGCTTTGGGCAAGTCCGGCCTCCCTTCCGCTCTTCGAGAGGAACAATGGAACACTCGAGATCGTGAGATGAGCCATGGTGTTCGATCAAAGCCCCGTTCTTCCCTTTATTCCCAACTTCTCTCTTTACACAGGTCAGCTCGCATACATTGGCTGCAAAAGACGGAAGTTACAAGCCTCGGACAACTCGTCCACCATTTTCCCTAGCTCAATTCTTGAGGGACCATAACTCCATTCCCAGAAGGTCTTGTAAGATTCCAGAAGCATCATTGGAATCAGAATTGGACCGTTTTCAAGATAGGTGCTCGGACAAATGTTAGGAATGACCGCGCGCAACTTTTCCTCTTTAGTACTGACCGCGCGCAGGAACCGTTCCGATCGCGCGCAAGATAACGTTTTAGGACCGAACGCGCGCAACGCTCGCGGTCGGAACGATCACAAAAAGATGCCCGCGTTTCGACCACGTTTGCGCGCTTTGCGGCCGTCATCACAAACCGTTCGGACCGACAGCAACACCGAAAAGCGCGCAGAAACCGCCGCACTTTAGGACCGACCGCGCGCATCATTCATTTTCAGGCGTGCGGAAAATTGTATGGTGTGTAATGGACACTCTCGCATTTAGCTCCACGCGTGAATATTTTTTTTGCTGCGGTGCTCGTACTATTTTGCTTTTTTGATTTGATGTTTTTCTTCGTTTCTCTCTCTTCCCATTCTGTGATTCTGTGTTCCCGTTGATTCTATACGTGTTCAAATCGTCTTATGATTGCATGCATAGTTTAAGCGAAGTTAAAAATATTTAATTGATTGATGAATATTGAAAACGGCTAAAGGTGTAGGGTTTTTTAGATAAAAGCAGATCGTGAAAGGTGTAAAGGGATTCTAGTACGTAAACAATAAGCGTTGTGAAAAGAAGATAAGGGATATCAAGGCGTGATTGAAAGTTGTGAAAAGTGGGCGGGGCTTCAGAAGGAGTGCGCACAACATCGGCTAAAGTGCGTAGGGATTCGAAAAAACGTGAGGCGTGAGGAAACAGTTTTTTGGGAGAGGGCGCATTATGGTTCTCAAAACAGTAAGGATGTTTTGGAAAGTGGGCGGGGCTTCAGAAGGAGTGCGCACACCATCGGCTAAACTGCGGAGGGAATCGGAAAAAATTGTGAGCAAACAGTTTTTTCTGGGGGGACGTATTATGGTTCTCAAAACAATACTGATATGTTTTGAAAAGTGGGTGGGGCATCAGAAGGAGTGCGCACAACAACGGCTAAAGTGCGTAGGGAATCGAAAAAACGTGAGGGAGGGGTTAGTTGTTGAGGACGTACTATGGTTCTTAAAGCAATATTGGTAAGATTCGGAAAGTGGCCGAAGCTTGAGAAGGAGTGCACACTACACACATGAAAGGGTGTGGAGATTCAAAAAACGAAAGGTGATCGTTGTTGGGGGTGTAAAACCTGGGCGTTGAAGTTTCACTGAGTTTCGTAGAGTTTAACCCGAGATACGTCGAGAAAAAGTTTTTGCCAAAATGCTAGCTTGATATCTTTCTGTCCCGTACTACATATGAGTGCCAATATTTTCAGAAATATAGTACTACATATAAGGCCAATATTTTCAGAAATATAGCCTCGAACTTCAATGGATAGCTTGTTGATGCCAACTACGAGTATCCTCCTAGAGCTGGCCTAATCATCTGAACACGACATAAAATCTCTTGTTCCGAGGGATATTAATCATTGTGAGTTTTAATTTCTCTTAAAGACAGCATACACGCTTGCAAACATACTCGAGATAACAGCATAATTGGGCCCGCATTGTCCCTATCATGTTGCCATCGAAGTTTGAAGCACTGAAAACCATCGACGATGACAACATTTCAGATTTTCTGTCTCAAAGGCCTGCGTTTTCCCATCTCTACGAGTAACAGAATGAGAAGTGAAACTTGAGGAAACATGTGACAATTTAGAATGATAGCACGGTCAAATGGGAGCCTACGAGAGAAACAGCTCCACTGACTAGAATACAGTCTGCTGTCTGCTTACCGGCAAAACGCTTCATTCCAAAAGCCAGCCGGAGTAGAGCGGTTTTCTTGAAAATGGGTGCGAATCAATCGGTTTGTAGACATGCTGAATTTAGTTAAATCGAGCTGATTCTCTCTTAGAAATCCGAATGGTTTGCGAGCGTGTATGCTGTTCTTAATGTTGATTATTGTGGTAGTGCAATGTATTGTTCTTATTTAGCTCGGAATGAATCGCTGAAATCGTCGTACCATCATTTCATATTGCAAAGACAGTTTCGCGTCTTTCATTTCATATTGCAAAGACAGTTTCGCGTCTCACCGCAGGCGCAGCACGCGCGGGGTGAGCGTTGGACTAGGAAACTCTTTCCCTCGTGGGAAGTTACCTAAAATCTCCGGCGGCACAGCTATGGCGGTGCGCGGAACTAAGTTGGGCTTCAGCCGTGACATGCATTGTGTTTCCTAGCTTTAAATATACAGAGTAGGATAATCCCGGAATTATCTATTTTGGAGTGAGCTTGAACTGGCAAGCGGGTATTGATTCAGACAGTGAAACCGCCTTAGCGGTTTGGGCGGCGCCGTTATGGTAGCTGCTAGATGGGCTGAATGCGCGTGCCGCGCAGAGATAGGTTTCATAGTCCATCGCATGTCCCGCGCGTGCCGGGTTTGAGGTGAGGATTATGAAATATGCTTTTTGCTTCGTTGCATTCTTTGCTGTAATGCATCTCTTCCTAATGCATGCCTTAGCTTTGACTTATTTCTTCTCTCCGAAAATGGAAGCCTGCGTTCACATCAGGGTTCGGCGCGGGTATGGGCTCCCACAGGGGTGGGGTCTGAGCTCCGCAGGGGTGGAAGTGGGGGGTTTGGTCTTTGGACGAAGACCAATTAAACCAACGTGTTTGTGAGTAAAAACCGTCAGGAGCAGTTTTTCACGTAAATTTCAAATATAGATTACGATTCAATTGAAAGGCTGATTTAACTGATTAACGAGTCACGGAGTTCAAATAGGAAGTTTAAGGTGAAGTTAAGGTCTTCCCAGAATAATGTTCAAGATATATGAATCCAGCATGTAAAAAGCCCAAAGCAGTTTGACGACTAAATGTTGAATTATTTCTGCAAATAATTTCCATGAGTCACGAGAGTTCATATTAGAGTTGAGCGGGGTCGACTCACCCTAATACTCACTTTCACCATCTCGGATGAACGCTGAATACCCCTACAGTATGCCTTTCTCAGGTGTGGTCCCGCCGAAAGTCGTCAATTTTGAGAACTAGGAGTTATGAGAGTAGGATATTTGAACCCAGTGTGGTCGATTCACCCTGTTTACAAACCTTCATCATCTCAGAGTAACGCCGAAAATCGGCCAAGTCCACAAACATAAATTCGGTTTTAAAACTGCAGTAACTTAAAGGCATCGTACACGCAGAAAACCGTATATTATTTTTTCATGATTTTGTGTAGCTTGGCCTCTCTAGTGAACGAAAATGTCGAAGGGGCCCATGAAAAACCTTTATTTGTAAAGAAAAGTCAATTGGAACAGATTGTGAATACGAATTTGAATTTCGCGCCAAAATCCTTTTTGAAATTTTTCTGCGTTTGGAGGCCTCGTCACTGTCATTGTCGTACTTTTTCTGCATGTGGAGTTCGTGCTGTAACTATTTTTCATGTTCTCTTACGGTCGCACCAAACATTCTAGGAAAAAGTGCTAGATGACTGGTGAGAATTGGTGGCGGAACTTCATCTTTGACGCCTTCCAACCTCATTGCCCAACGTTTTTGACGCGCCAAAGTTTACCAGTGTGGTCTACCGGGCTCAATCATGAAATTGAGCCTGAAAAATGAAAATTGATTTTTAGCGCGAACGATGCCTTTAAATGCTAAACGAGTTATTTGGGAAAAATCCTAGCTCTTAGAAACCACGCTCTCAACCCTACCTTTTAAAACCACCCGCAATCCCGGAGAAGGCCTTTGAAGAAAATTTTCCTAGTGTGAGTTCTGCAACATTTTGCGCGTTTTCTCAGTACTTATGTGTGGGCCCAGCTGTGTGACCTCAGTACATTTTATAGAAGAACCTACACCTAGTAAATTTTCTTCAAAGGCTTTCTCCAGGGGTGAGGAGAGTTTCAAACGATAGAATATAGAATCTAGTTTCTTAAAGCCAGGATTTTTTCCAAATAACTCGATCAGCACTTAACTTTTAAAATGTTCCAAAAACCCTACTTTTTTAAGGACTTCGCCGATTTTTTCATCGTCTACCGCTATTTATGTAGCGGTCTTCGGCGTTCATCTGAGATGGTCAAAACAAGTCCTATAAGTAAATTGGCCACGCTGGACTCAAATATCCCACTCTGGTGACACCTAAGTTTCAAAAAGGCCCCTTTTTGGCGGGACCACGCCTGAGAAAAGTGTGCTGCCTCATACTGTAGCGGTGTTCAGCATCCATGTTGGACGCTGAAAGTGAGTATACCGAGTAAATCAACTACGCTGGACTCAAATATCCTACTCTCGTGACTCGTAAGGAATATGGACTTCCGGTGCGATCCAACCCTCCCTCAAAAATTCTCATTTCATTACACAGCACAAGCTGTTACCAGTTACATTCACTTTTGCCTTTTCAGCTCCTCTCTACATAAATGCAAGAAGCGCAGTTCTGGCCTCTCTTCTTCTCAAACATCCTAATTTAGTGGCAAAGCACCGGCTTCGAGTTGTCAATTTTGGTTTTTTACCATTTGACATTTTTATACTTACCATTTAAATACGACAAGAGAAATTTTACTGCAGCGAAACGTTAGTGGTATGTAAACCTGCTATATAAACTGCTTGAACACATCAGCTCTTGGTGGGGGTGGGAGAAAACGGTCACAAATTGACCTACTAACGTTCCTGGGGTCTGAGCAAAACTGGCCGGCCCACACCTCGTGCAGTACCCTGGTTCCAATACCTCTGAAATGTACTGCTCCGTTGTCAATTTTCAGTTCATATTATACATGTATTTGCCACATTTTTCAAAGCATGGTTGACAATATTTAAGGTCAGAATCTATTAAAAATATGAAAAGTCCTTTCAAGGTCATAACATGAAAATACAGTTCGGGAAAAGGCGTGGTGCGATTACGATCAACACACTAGGATCCATATTATATCCCACGAAGAAAATCTTGGAGGAATCCAGAGCTCGCACTCGCCAGGTTAAGGGGTGGGGTCTGCTTACCATTTACCTGGAAATCTCGAATTTCGATCCTGAGTTAAGACTGTGCCTCTAAGTCCCTTTCTCAGCTATTTTGCCTTCCGACATCAAACAGTTCTATCTGACGTCGCGCGCGACGCACGCAGGCCTGTGATAGAGCAACCGATAATATCGCCGCCTTTTCCCGTTTGTGGTGGACTGTATTTGATATCAGATGAAAATATAGTTTTCTGATGTTCGAATATATGAATCAGAGGGTTGATTTGAGTATTTGAAAAACAACATTCGTTGTTTGAGCGCAACCTTTTCTAGATAGCTAGGTTCTATACATGTACTTTCACGTATGAAAAATAAACTAATCTCGACATGAACTATTCTTATGTGATGGCATGGGAAATATGTACTTCATCATTCTCATAGGTAATTTTTGAAAGTTTCAGTCATATTTCGGAAAATATGAAGTCGTGAATTCACTGCAATAGTTGTCGCATAATTCTGTATGTAGCTGTTCCTGTGTGAGGAAGAATTTGTTGTACTATTATCGTTTCAGTAGTTGCTCATGTATTATCCAGTGATTACTTTATAAATAAATTTGTAAGTCTGAACGTTGCATTATCCTCTGCAACACGCCAGCATGGTATGGCCAAATTAAGATCTCCACTGCAGGCTGTTAGAGAGTATAACAGCAAATAGTGGGCGTCACAACTGGAGGGTTCCCTGCTAGCGTATTGCGCTGTTCTAAGCGCCGCCCACTGGGCAGGGCCCGTGGTTTCATACTTGACCGCGGTCCAAACGCAAAGTGCCGTGATGCAGAGTTGCGTTTGGAACGCGCACACTTCCGTACTGACCGCGCCGGTACACCGGTTGGAACGCGCGCAATGGTGCGGTCGGAACGTCGCCAATTCCGGTCCGACCGCGCTAACTACCGGTCGGAACGCGCGCAATGGTGCGGTTGGAACGTCGCCGATCCCGAAGTCGGGCCTATTGTTGCGCGCGGTCGGTCCTCATATTCGTCTGAGTGGAAGAACAGAAAGGGGATTTTTATCGTGAGCACAGCCTTTAAGAACACCCAAAAAATTATATTCCAGTTCTTATGCCTAAATGGGAGGTGTTCACACGCTGATCACAGCCGTATCCTTGGGATCGCTATAGAACCCCTGCGGAAGGAGTTATGGCTTCTCGAAAAAAGCTTATTGTTTGAGGGCCAAAAATTGGTGGACGAGTTGTCTTAAACCTGTACATATTTCCGTACCTTCTTGTCCTTACCATTTTCCATTCAACGTTCTGAGGTGGAAGCTTTTTTCCGTATCCGTTTTATTTTCGGGATGGAATTTTTCTCGCACATCTCTGCTATACTCTAAGACAGAGTGCCGCGCGTTTTCCGTGAGCCATACAAGGTTCAAAAATCTTCATTAGCGTGCTTAACCCTCCATTTCCCCCCTGTCCTTTCTTGCGCAAATTCTATGACCTTCTGTTCACTTTCTTATGGAAAAATATCATTTCATATGGCTCATCTTTTCATCGGATTAAAGCAGCATTTCGCATTTTAAGGTCTATGCTCTTATCTGTAGCACTCTATATTTGTAGAATCCTCATTTGCAATCATATTGAAGCGCCCGACATTAATGTCCTCACCTTTCAAGATCGAAGTGCAATGTTCATTAGCATGATTTTTGGTACTTTTTTTGTACTCGGCGCTCCGTAGTGTTTCTATTGGATTGATGCATGATTATGGAACGTTTTTTTAGAAATATTTTTAATCAACAAAAACAAAAACAATGTTTAATCAAAAGATGTTCAAATGATCTTACGAGAGCATAGTGACCATCCAGTTCAAGAACTGCTTCCCATTTGCTTGTTAGTCTGTTGATTCCACGTGCGAAGAGATTCTTGGAGGCAATCCACGCTTTGACATCAGCCACCAAGTCATCCAAGTCGTCTTACACTTTGTTTGTTTGCCAGTTGAATCAAGTTAAATGTTACTTTTGAGTAAGTTACGTGAAGTCTTCATGTAACTTACTTCTATGACACAAGTAACTTGTCGCGGTCCACGGCAGAGACAGTCCCGCCTATGTCCTCTACAAGGGCCTAATCTTCGCCAAATTCTGCGGCGAGTACCAACCTCCCCGAGGACCGCGGCGAAAACCGCCCTCCCCAGCCGAGAGGACACCCCTATCACCCCAGCGGCCAAAAATAAGCTGGCCTTCGGAGAGCGACTCAAAGTCGCCTTCCAGGGCCGGCATCAGAATGCCGAATGAGGACTTGAATGAGGTGAGGCGCGTTATACACCGGCTCTACACGTGTTAAGCAAGTTACGACGTGACCATCCACTTCCGAGGGTTGACGGGCCAATGTAATTTACTTGCGAGATTCAAAAGTCACAAGTGTCATGGTTATGCCCATGTAAGGTACTTGAGAGTCCCAACCTCGCAAGTGACTTGAAAAACTTAGATAAGCCATAAGTAACTTGATTTTGCCCGGATATCTCGCTAGTAACATGATTAGAAACTTCTGAGTATTGGCGATCGATTCGATTACGCGGCACTCAACATGTGGACATATGTTATCGTGATGGGACATGATGCGGTTTTTTTTGCGCGGTCTTTTCACCACGATTGCAGCGTAAAAGGTGCAGTACACCCTCAGACATGAATTTCGTGATTCTAATTTGGTTGTGAAGTAGATCTCTCCTGTAAAACATGCGCCAAATGCGAGATCCCAATTCCTCCAATTAAGCGAGATGTAAGCGACCACCACGGGCCCGACCCCCTTCGCTCACCACCACGGGCCACACCCCTTATCAGATTTTCGAACTCAATAGCGCCTAGATGGATGGATGAATTCTCAACAAGTCGTCGTTCTTCAGACCATTGCCGGACTTTCTCCTCATCCTAGCTCTCTCTCGAGCGACGATTGCGAATGAAGAGAAATACAGGCCTGAGACAACTCATTCACCAATTTTTCACTCTCAAAATATGCTATATGAAATATAATCGTCTTTCGCAGTCATCGCACCAGAGTAGACCACAATATGAAGCTAGACCGATAGCAAGTGGAAGAACGTAGAGTTCGATCAAAATTCATTGCGCGTCTCGTTCCTATTGAGACCGAAAACCCTGAACTGGGTGGAGGGAAATTTTTTCTTGCTTATTCTGAAGAATTGAGATTCCGCGTTTGGCAGGGCCGTAATATGTATGAAGTCTTACCCACAAACTTGATCTGTGCCTTTGAGTCCTGATGAGTGCAGCAAGATCTCATTTGCGCTGCGTACTACAAAAGCAACTTTGAATGCAACTAACATGCAGTTAGGTCCATGGCTTGCCTTCCCAAGAAAAAACATGATTTAAATATCACCGGCGGCTGGCGATATATTAAGCTGATCAGCTGCGCTCTTCTCTCGGCCTGAATCGATTGGGCGGGCCGGCGCACGCGACTGCCGCGCCAACCGCAGCTGAAATTCAAATGTTGTTTCTTGAGGAGGCAAGCCACGGACCTAACTACAGTGCGTTCAGGAATGATAGGATCACCCTTGAAAACCGAGGCTTTCAAAACGCTTCACAGTTTGGCGATCCACACTGTTCACTATTGAACTCAGCAGTGCAAAAAACTCGTGCATCCTCAGTCTTATGAACACTCCACGATTCTGGACAATTTCAAGATAATTTTTCGGATTTTTCACCATTCAGAAGTGATAGGCTCACCCTGTGAAACTTCAAATTTCTTACTTCGAAAAATTTCCCGTTACAAGTCCATTGCATATCATTGACGTGGGTACCCCGTACCTCGTTGTAGCTAGTATGGGACGTGGTACTGCTCTTAATACTTCTAAACAAGCCCGGAATAGTGCCCTCGCCTCTGTTGGACTGAGTCAGCGAAGAACAGCAACCCAAATCGGACGTTCACAACACTGTGTTGGGCAGTTTCTTAGAGATCCCGCTTCTTATGAAAAGGCGAAGTCTACCGGACGTCCTAAGAAGGTCACCAGTCAGGATGCCCGAAGGATCAGTCGCCTATGTTTCAATAGCACGCTGTCGCTGAATCAAGCCAGGGCTGAATTATCGCTTGATGTTTCGGAAACAACTGTCTAGAACATCTTAAAGGCAGTGTTCACGATGATTTTCGTTCCCGAGTGTTCCACTCGAAACAAAGCGTTGGTCACCGAATGTTACAGAAATTACGAAGAAACGGCGAGAAACGCACTAAAACGTCATATTTCAGTGACATTAAAGGCATCGTACACGCAGAAAACCGTATATTATTTTTTCATGTTTTTGTGTAGCTTGGCCTCTCTAGTGAACGAAAATGTCGAAGGGGCCCATGAAAAACCTTTATTTCTAAAGAAAAGTCAATTGCAACAGATTGTAAATACGAATTTGAATTTCGCGCCAAAATCTTTTTTGAAGTTTTTCTGCGTACGGAGGCCTCGTCACTGTCATTGTCGTACTTTTTCTGCATGTAGAGTTCGTGCCGTAACTATTTTTCATGTTCTCTTACGGTCGCACCAACATTCTTGGAGAAAGTGCTAGATGACTGGTGAGAATTGGTGGCGGATCTTCATCTTTGACGCCTTCCAACCTCATTGCCCAACGTTTTTGACGCGCCAAAGTTTACCAGTGTGGTCTACCGGGCTCAATCATGAAATTGAGCCTGAAAAATTAAAAATGATTTTCAGCGCGAACGATGCCTTTAATCTCTGGCCTGGACCAGTTGTCCAGTTGTATGAACATGTTCATGGTGGTTGTCACCGGTGGAAAATGGGATCAGTCGAAAATGGAAGAATATTCGAGGCAGAGTAGTACTAGTTAGTGTCCAAAGAGAAGAACGGAGCCCCAGAAAGCAAATAATTGTAAAGGACGGGCCCACAAATGATTTCATTGTCACAACGAACAGTTCCAGTGAGAGTGAAGAGGTGGGGTGAGAGTAAAGGATTTAGTGACCTTCTGGTGCGTTTTTCTCGATTCCTTCGTCATTTAAGTTCTACCCGGGGGCCAAACAATCGATTCAGCTATTAATCTCGAAATCGAAGATTATCGTTAACACTGCCTTTAAAGGCAGTGTTCACGATAAGAATCGTTTTTCTGCTTTTTCGCCTATCTTGAAGACGGTCCCATGCTGATTCCAATGATGTTTTTCGAATCGTACAAGACCTTCTAGGAACGGAGTTATGGTCCCTCAAAAATTGAGCTAAGGAAGCATGGTGGACGAGTTGTTCGAGGCTTGTAACTTCCGTCTTTTGCAACCGATGTAAGCCAGCTGACCGGAGTATAGAGAGAAGTTGGGAATAAAGGGAAGAACGGGGCTATTGATCGGAAACTATCGCTCATCTCTTAACCTCGAGCATTCATTTATTCACGTCAGTGGGCGTTGAAAGTGCATCTGGGGGTGACGAGCTGACGGGTGTCCAACTTTGGGCCCGTAGCGGACCCTTCCGAGATCATTTTTCTTAGTTTTTTCAACGTTAGGGTTGCGCTAGGCCCCGCAGCTGCCGATCTCCACCAAAAAAACAGACATGGTTTTTATCGTGAACACTGCCTTTAAACGGCAACGAACACATCGTCCGCCAAGTTATGAAGACGGCCCCGTCAATGTCCGTCAACCATAAAGCTCGATACGATTTTGCAAGAAAGAACATGGCAACCGACTGAACAAAGGTGAGGCGATCTCCCATAAGCCAAGAAAACTTGAAAAATGAGCTTAAAATTGTTCAGGTTATTTTCTCCGACGAAAAAAAAATTAATTTTGATGGTCCTTATGGAGCTCGGTACTACTGGAGGGAGCTCCGAAAGGATCCGTTGATCTTTAGCAGGAGGATTTTTGGTGGCGGCTCGCTGATGTGCTGGGAAGCATTTTTCAGCGAAGGTGTTTTGGAGATGACCTTCACGTCCTGTCGGATGAATCCGTAGGAATACCAAGAAACTCTGAGGACACATCTACTGCCGTTCTTTTCTGGAATACGACGTCAGCGCTTCACTTTCCAGCAGAATAACGCTGCAGTACTTGTGTCGAGGTCTACACAATCCTGGTTGGAGCAGCAGCGAATTCGTGTGATGGGATGGCCTGCGTGCAGCCCTGATTGGAACCCCATAGAGAATATCTGGGGCATAATTGAGCGCCAGGTTTATGCGAACAACAAGCAGTATGGCTTTGTAGATGAGCATGAAGCTGCTGTTCTCGAAGCCTGGAGCCACCTTGATAAGAATGTCATATCGAATTTGATCCTTTCGATGCCTAAGAGAATTCTTGAGGTCATTACTAACGGTGGTGGACTTGTATCATGCTAGATTTTATTGTTTGTTCACGTTTTGTACAATAAATATTTGTCTTCGCAGGGTGAGCCTACATTTTCTGAACGTTGAAAAAACCGAAAATTTACCTTAAAATTGTTCAAAATCGTGGAGTTTTTATAAGATTGAGTAAGCACAGGTTTTTTATGATTGAAGATTGAGTAAGCACAGGTTCACTGCTGAATTCAATGGCAAACAGTATGGATCGCCAAACTGTGAAGTGTTTTGAAAACCTTGATTTTCAAGGGTGAGCCTACCATTTCTGAACGCGATTGTATGCATACTAAATAAAGTGAACTCTAAAATGAAGTATTACAGCCTCTCGCGCTCAGACCAGTCCGGGGCGGGTGGGTCATGTCAAAATATGACAGTTGTAAGGAGTTTTCGACATGATAAGCACGATCGCCATTACCTCGACTGTCTCCAAATGGGGATGAGAGGCTGTATGCATATTGAGGAATGAAGTACCTACATTCATGGCACATATCAAAATCTCTTTTGAGTAGTATAGTATAATATGCATATTATAACGGAAGCCCTCACTCAAAATGCCCTCTAGTGTTTCGAAATTTTGACGGAGCCTTGCTGCACCCTCTAGGCCGTTTGAGTTAATTGAGTGGCTCTTTTTTATCGAAAATGCTGCACCCATTTCAGGCCAGATGGTCTCATTTTCTCTGAACAAAAAGATGAGAACCACAAATTGGATCTTTTCAGACTTCCACAGTTTCTCTGATTCTCCTGCGATCCCAATCCCAATTCCACTCTTGCCTGCAGAATAATCACTGCAGCAATTTTTGACTTTGTGTGGAAGTTCGTTGCTCTTGCTACAGAAATACCAATCCTTCGAAAAGGTAGAGAGGTTTTAGACATTGAAATCAAGGCCGAGAAAAGCCTCAGCTATTCGAAAACGTCGGATCACCTGAACCTCTTTTCAAAGTGCAATGGTCTACAAAAACTTTGAAGAAAAAAAACTTTCAAAATAGCGAAAAATTATGGACTTCGGCCTCACTGCACCCAGCAGAAACTATACCTGATACATACTCAAAAATGAATCTCGAAGGCACAGTTTGTTTAAAATGCAAAACGATTACGATTAGTATTACGACAGATTTAGTCTATTTCTTCAGAATTTCCCTATAAAGTTCCCTATAAAGCAAACCTGGCGTACTAACGCTCGTTGTGTGCAGGAGCTGACGTATGCTGGCGTGCTAACGCTCATTATCGACAGAATTTGGACTGCCACCCTCCTTAGGTTCCGTTCATAGCAGACGACCTAGCGCCAAGTTACGCTTAGGGTTTTCATGTTTAACATTCGTTATTGATCTGACTCCCCAGCGACTTCTCAGCGACCACTGCAGTCGCCCTGTCGCTGACGGTGGAGTCATAGCGGCAGTAACGGCTGTCACTTATATTATCGATACCATCGTTGACCACGTGCCGTCCGCGGACACGTGGATCGCGCCATCTGTCGAACGTCATGCGTCAGCGTTTCAGCTCTGACGCCTTGACGCTTTGCCGCTGATCGTCTACTAGCCGTACCGGTGTTGGGTATAGTTCTTGTCACGGCCAGCAGCAAGGAGGTCATCCTCGGCGCGTTCCGCAACAAGGGCATCTTCTTGGCCACGGTCCACGAAGAGGAGGCTTCCCTCACGATGGGCCATGAGGATGATCCGCTCAGCGTTCAAAACTAACGTCCAAAACCTCGGACTGGCCTCAAACGGTCAATTGCCGCCTTAGTGAGACTGGCCGTCTTACATACCCTCCGCCGTCGTACAAGAGGATGCTGCAGTGTTCATTCGTATCAGAAAATCAATGGAGGAGAGTGTCAGCAGACACTATGAGAGAGAGGCTGGCAACAGCACGCGTTCCACGAAAAACAAAGCGTTAGTACGCCAGCACAAGCAGCAGGAGCTCCTGGTCGTTGCCAGCATATCCTGTTGTTACCAGCAGCAACAGAACAGGTGCTGCCGATCCCTTTGTGCCGGCGTACTAACGGTATTGTGCCGACGTACTAAGCCCCGACTGTCCGAGTACCGTTTCATTTTGGTCAACTCTCTAACGAGTTTCCTAATAACGTACGGTACCTTCTCCATTGTCTCTGTTTTTGATCATTGTTTTGCAAGACTGATTCCTCGATTTTCAGAAGGGTTTCGTCGGCACTTGACCCAATAAGAACATTCTGGTTTGATCCTTCCTGCCCCTTACGACTACCCCAAAACGCGTCAGCCAATAAACGTCATCTAACAACCTCGTGGACAAGTTCAAATACCACAACTTACTATCTCGTGTATGGTGCCTTTGATTAGACAGCTTATCGGATCATGTCCGACTACGTAGCGTAGCAATTATGATAGGTCTCATACGTGATTGCTTATCAAAGCTTGTCAATGGCTGGTAATTGTTATTTTCGAAGAGTTCATCTATGTCCCGCCTATAAGAAAGGTCAGAAAAAGGGTGAGGAGGACTTTTATAGATATTATAAAACAAGAGGTTTCACCATCTATGTAAGCTCTGGGGCATTTCTGGTTAGTTCTTCCTTTCTATTACCGCCACAATTCGCGATAGGTTTTTCGTTTGAACACCGTTATCATCAGTTGTATTTCACCGAGGCTCACCGCTCCGCTGCTGGTGGTAATTTAGATTGGAAGCTTGCTGGAGATACCCCAGGGGTGGTAGTAATCCCTCCGGAACTAAGAGTTTCGAAATGATCGAAACATGCAGGTATTCTGCGAGTTTCGACCTCACAAAAAGAGCCCATATTGAGGCGGTATAGCAACAAGCAGGCTTTAAACCGTATTCATAGTGTTCCCCGACCTCAAAATGGTCTATCCTCCAAATTTGACACGAAATGGTCCTGGGCTTTCCATCCTGTTCTTGCTTATTTGGAGCTCTCTGCGAGTGAGCCTCATGGTTTCGGGCACCCTGACGCGATCGCTGAGACTGGCAGCAGTCCCTGCCTCTTCGCGAGGTGAGCAGAGAAATGCGAAACAGCGCAGCGGCGGCGGAGGCGCGAGAGACTGCCAGTTTGAAAGAGAAAAAGTGGTGCGGAGGACTTTTTCGTCCACCATGCGAGGTCGTCGCAAACTAGATTAGCGCCAGCCACACTGACTGGCGCGAGTGCAATGCTCTTTTCCTAGCCGGCCGCCGCTCGATCGATCCTTCTTCGATTTTATTTGCCATTTGTCCCATCATTGTTCCTTTTGTTTTGTCCTACACTGTTTCTAGTATTTCCTCATCATTCCCCTTAATGCTGAAGACATTTTTTGAGCAAAATCTCAGTTGTTCGAATGCATTTTCTATTGGTATTAGGAATTTTGAAATACTTTTGATGTAAGGAGATTTCTTACCTTGGAATTTTTTTTAAATGTAATTCTTTCGTACCATTGCTAACGTTGCTACAATCGGACTAACTTTTTCATGGATGAGTGTGAAAACATTTTTTTGTTGAAGCTAGCAGTTTTTGGTCTCTAGAGAGGTATCTCTTTTAAATTAATCGTAATACTTCCAGTAACTTCCCCAGATAGATTACTCATAAAACCGTAATTTTCTTCTCGCTAAGACCTCTATTTCAATTGATCTCATGGATGCAACATTAGGGTAAATCCTTGCAGTACTTTTTGGATGTCTATTACTACTAATAAATAGTCAAACGCATACAAATGTGTTTATTTTGCAAGCGAGTAATCTACGTTAATTTTTCAGAAGATGTTCGCGATTGGCAAACCACCCGTCTACTTCATCGGAAGGGCCACTGGATGACTGCAGGTGAACTTTTCTGAACGTTGAAACTCGTGCATATCCTCTGTTTCGGAGTGAAATTTATTTCCGTTTATCGCGTACGACTGCCCGAGTATGCTGCGTCTCCTTTTCCCCCACATTTTCTTGCTGTCTCTACCCTCAGGGCTGAGCAGGCCGTGCTGGCGATTTTTGTCGCGGCTAGGACCCCCCCCCAAGTTTTTCATATTTTTCTAAAAAATTCCCAAAATTCTACGACCCCCAGGGGGGCTCCGGGAACGAATTTTTTTAGCTTCATTTTTTCTATCTTTATTTTTTTCGGCGTAGCCGCTCACGTGAGTTCCATTTCGGCTAATTTCTCCCTTAGCTATAGCATGCGACACGTTTTAAACAGCTTCTCTGTATATAATCTACTTTTTATTGTTGATAATGTATAAATCTCATCCCCGACTGATTAGTCTTACCTCATTTACCCTTTCCAGTGGTTTTGATACATCCTATTTTTTCCAGAACTTTTGCGACCCCGCCCCAGATTTTCATTCTTTTCCAGAAAAATGTTCAAAAATTTTACGACCCCCGTTGTGGCGGGTCACAACCCTGCTGAACCCTGCCCTCACTCCGCACAAGCGCGAGGGGACATAGTTAATTGTTTTCCGAGACGGAAGATATGTATGAGTCATGCTTAATTTTCTCTATTCACTGTTTTAGTATCATAGAATGGGATCAACATATTCATCAGTCTGCGCAGAGGCAGTGGACATTGTTCATCCGCCTGTGCAGGCGGCTGGAAATGAACAGAGAATCGGTTAAACTTCACATTGGTGAAAATTCAGCGGGAGGGACCCCCGTCCCGCTGAATTGTCACCAATGTGAAGTTCAACCGATTCTCGAAAATCTTCCTTCCTATTCCAGACGCCTTGAAATATTTCACGCTTGCCAAAATTCCACCGACTTCTGAGATTTCAGCCGTATGTCATGAGGCAAGAAAGATTTTATATGAACGAGGGCGAGTTAGGGGGCAGCAGCACGCGGCGCCCAGGTGACCAGTGTTGCACGCAGCGAAGTGAAAAGTGATGCGACATCCCAGCTTTAACGAGCAGTTAAGCAGTTCGCTAAGTCTTAAAACATGGTTCAGATTTTTCATTCGATTTCGTGACATTCTCCTAGTAGCGCATCCCGTGTCGGGGGTTAAAAATTTGTCCGCATGATGGTGAGGTTAAGGTATTGCCGCGACCCACACCAGACCGTGGAGCGAGTGCACGCAGGTAAGCAGTGTCATGGAATCTTTCTCCATGACAATTCTCACTCGTGTGTACGCGTTGTGCTGGTGACTGTCGCGCGCTTGGCGAACGCGGTATATTCACCATCGCGTTGGCGAGTCGTCAGCACGGCAACGGAAATACTAAGTAAAATAGAATGAAAGGAAGCACGTAACTTATGTTCCCAGGGCACGCCAATTCACTTGACTCTTTCTGCATGCTGTCGCGTCGACCCCAGTTTCGCGCGTAAAAGTCTTCCACCGGGCCGCAAACGAAGGCGGAAGAGCAAGGTCTGCCTCCCTCTCATTTTCAGAACCCATACGAGTGCTCGCAACACACGACGCCCCACAAGTGTACACATGTGTCACAAAACAATTCGCAGATTTCTGCGGATATTACGCCTTTCTACAAAAAATCGCGCATAGAGACTTTTTATCAGTGCTCCTTAAGTCAAGTTCGTATATAGAGCGAGCGACGATGTTAGGGAACAGAGGGCGAGTGCTGGCTTCGTAGTTGCCCTATGTGTCCCCTAATTGTCGCAATCCGCAGCGCGCAGAACTCTATATGATCTGAAAATCTGCGAGTTAAGACACGTTTAAAGATAAGGAGCCGTAATGCAGCGTGTGCTGTCCTTAAACAAAGTTCTAATCCACTGTTGCGGATAATTGCAGCTGCAGCGCGCATACGATTCTAATTGAGCCGGTTTCCCTAGGTCTCGGTGAGTCCACGATCACCCCTTATTCGCAACATATTCAAGAAGCTTTTTTTTCGAAGTTTGTGGCAATTTGAAAAAAATCGGTGGTGCAAATTTCAAAACTCAAAGCAGTAGGTGAAATCTCTGTCAAGCGTGGAAGATTTTACTATGCTTTGTGTTTCAGCTGAAAATTTGTCTGTTCCCCCCTCAAACTTTCAATTTGGTTAAGATTCCTACGACACCTCTCCTGGTCATGGAAGGGGAGGCAAATCATGGGTTGGTGTTTAGATCGTGCTGCGGAGTGGAAAAGTCGTTGTGGTTAAGTGAGATCCCATAGCGCCCCTTCCCGTTTGAATTTTTACCTTGGAAACGGCCGTGAAGTGCGTCCGTACGCTGATTTCCGTACGCTTGGTCGGCGTGCGTCCCGAGTGGCTGTCGCGTCGGGCGTTAGTGGAGATTTTTCACCCGTTGGAAAACAGTTGGCTGCAGCTGTTTCTATCTTTCCCAGAATATGAGGTAAGCCTTTGTTCCAAATTGTCTCAAATGATTAATTGTGCGTGATTTAGGTAACCATTTGATGGGTAAAGCCTGTTTTTGTGGGGGTGGGCTTTCGTCTGCTCTCATTTTGTGGTGAACAGCAAACCCGTTCGGTGTGTTTTTAGACTCTTTTGCTTTCAAAAACCCGACATGGCCCGAGGCGGTCATTTTGGAAGTTAATTAGGAAGAAAAAAACATCTCAAACCTAGTACTGGTCCAGAGCCTACATTGAAAGCGGGGGTGTTTCGTTGTCTCGAGTTTACTGAATTTCGGATCTTCAAGAATCAAGGCAGGGTCTAAAAAGTGCTTATGGTGCTGAAAGTGTATGATAGTCCGTCATCCGAATATTAAGTCATCGAAAATTCCTAAATGCCCGAGGGATTCCAGAAAAGAGTGTTTTCATTATGTTTATGTTTATGTTCATTACATTTACATAAGGCAAATGCGCGAAAAAAAATCACAAATACAAAGCAAGCAATAAGAAATACACAAACACAGAAAAAAATGGCCGATAAATGAGAGAAAAAAAACACCACTAAAGCCAAACCGATCCCTCCCGAAAAAAGGGAAAAATTATTATGCTACATTTCAGAAGCGAGACCTGCCTTCTGAACTGACCCAAAGGGAGAGTACCAAAGACCCTTCTCGTTATTTTCAAATATGAACTAGCGTTGCTTCTCGATATGATAAGGTAGGAATTTTGAGGGTGTTCAGGGATTTTTTCCTGTTTCGATTTAAACTGGGATCTATTTACGGCGCTAAGCACGAATCTGTTTTCCCTTTGTCGCTATTCTGAGGATTGCGATAGGTCACGGTATCCATAATGCCTTTTGACTGGACCGTACCCTAATGTTTCGAAAATAGACAAGTGATCCTCAAATTTGGTATGATTTGATTTATTACACGGGAGAACCGTGTCAAAGACAAACAACAGAAAGAAACGCCCAATGCAGGTAAAGAGACTAGATTTGTGTTCGGCGTCTCAAATCACTCCCACAGAGAAATTTTGAAATAAATTTTGGACTTCGTGAAGCTAATATGTACCCACAGTAACATGGCGTACGTAGTCCACGAAAATTCGATAAACGGAATGCAGGTTTGTGTTAAGCAATTCCAATAACGACGATCAAAAAGTCTTGGAACAATTTAAAACACAGCTGATTTCTTCCGGGTGGAACTCGTCTTGAAACTCTAGACGCGACGGCCACTGGACATGCGCGCCGACCGCGTTAGCGGGCATTCATGTTCGGAGGCGTTTTGCACAGCCAATGCATTATTATCCGTTGGGTCGGTGTGGCCTGTGTCTCTGCGTGACAATGTGTGCTGCGTAGCCCATGTCTTTGTCAAAACGGTGATCCGGCGATTCGTTCCGCTTCATTAATGTTCTTTTTCCAGAAATGTCTTGATGCTTCCACAATCACTTTCAACTAACCACTATCTCTTTAGGTTCATCTTTCCTGGCGACGACGTGGCGAGAGTGTGTCACGGCTCGAGTCCGAGAGGTTATGGATCTGGTATTTGGATTGTAACGAATTGGTAATTCGTGTTTCTTCAAAAAAAAGGTGAGGGTATGTTTTTTTTTGCGGTGGAGGGGAAATTTGGTGATACTGCACATATTTTTAAGTACAGAGTTCGACGGGTGGTGCGATTCAGCACTGAATGGGATCTGAGAATGTTGAGGGGAGCGCCATCTGTTGGAAGTTTGTTGAGATGGGGTGATGGTCTGAGTGAAATTTTCATTTACCCTCAATTTCGATCAAACTGGCTGAAGAAAATCGAATAATTTAGTACAAATAGTCTCTCCTACCTCATGCAAAGTCAAGTGGACCATTGAGTTGGAATCAGCGGAGCTGCTTTCCTCATCTTCTCACTAATTTCTGTTTGAAAAAAAAATTCCTCTCCGCAATTGCGTAGAACCGCTGCTACAGCACGCAGCGTGATGACAATCGTGCTGGGAAAGGAGTAATCGTGCGAGGAATGGTGGCCCCAGTACGATTATCATCGTCGTGCTGCGTGCTGCAACAACGGCTGTCCGCAGCTGCGGAGCAGAAATTCGCTCCGATAAGGACCGTACGGTCGCTTCTCCTTGGTCACCAAAATTTTTCAAAAATTGTGAATCCACCCCTCCAGTTTCGGAGTAAATTTTCTATGTTCCCGTCGGGAAACTACACAATTGCGCTTGATCCCAACTCCACGAGTGGGGGGGGGGACGTGGGCAAGGCGGCGCCATCCCTTCGGATTTGGCCCAAAACTTTCGTAGGGGTTATTTGGGGTTCTGAACTCTAATCCAGGGTTCATTTGCAGTTTCGAAAAATGTCGACAGGTTTGGTTGAAAGCCCCCAGGACAAAATATGACCCTCGATTATTTCGAAAACACCACGACAGATTTGCCTATAAACTTCTCTCTATAGGTTGTTTGCAGTGCTTAATACCAATGTGGTCCATTTATTGGTTTAAGGTAGACTACGATCTAGCTGAAAACTTCCCTGGCGGGTTAGTTGGTGTGCTAAACTCGAACTTGAGGTTCATTTATGTAATTTCGGAACACCAAGGTGGGTTACGCATGCTAAATGGCATACCTACCGTAACCTGTTCTAAGCCTCAGATTAACGAGAAACGGACTCTAGATCCGTAATTAGGACCCCAAATATTTCACGGTAAAGGGTTTTGAGCCAAAACTGGAAAACTTTTACTGAACACCATGGCTGTGCGGAACTGTTCCGTTTCCGTATTTCCGGTGTTTTTGGGCTGTTCCGTTCCGTTTCCGAGTTTTGGAGCCCGGAAACGGAATAAATTAGTGGGACGCGATCCATGATAGTTGGTCTAGGCGAAGACTTCTGAAGGTTTCATGAGACTGAAAATTACATCCGACCTCTTGTGTTCAAGCAAATATCTGAGCTTGGCTGAGATCATTCACGAAGATTGGGGGCCTGAGATTGGAACCCTATAAAATGATGATACGAAATGGGAGTGGCAGGAATCTAAATGCCTTTTGAGCTTTATTTTCCAAAAATGTAGCTTTTTTTCGGAGATTCGGTGATTTCGTAAACCTTTTCCTCTTGATTCCACTTCTTCGCTTGTTTACCGCCACGATAGCAACAAAAATCGAGGCAGTTTTTTTTGCAAATGCAGCCTGTCTTCCACGCGTAGGTAGAGCATCTCGCACCCAACTTTCTCATGCTCAATGTATCATCTATCCTAGACGTGACTATATGTTCGTGCTCAACACCGCAAAAAAAACTGTACGATGTTTGGAGGACATTATTTGATCTCTCGAGTCCGAAAAGTCGAACAGCGCCCCATATACATAATCGGCATTGATTGCGCATATTTTACTGACCGTATTGTTTTCTCATGATGGTATAGTTTGCGCCAATGCAATTCGCAGCAATCAAAAAGACCAGTGTGATCCGTGCCAACTGTAGATAACATCACCCGCCCTTACATAAGATACTCAGACAACGACCGCTGGCAATCAAGGCCTCTCCGGGCGCTACGCCGGCCAGTTGCGGGCGGATCGCTGCTCATCGTTGCCTCGGCGGGCAGGTCGCTGGCTATCAAAGCCCTTGCGGGCGGATCGCTGCGTTTTGGATGGCGGATAGCGGCACCTGGGAAACTTGATCACGCTAGCGGGCGGATCGCCGACAAGCTCTAAAGCGGCGATCCGCCCGCAACCTGCCAGCGATCCGCCCGCAAGAGCTTTGATAGCCAGCGATCCGCCCGCTGAGCTGAGATGAAGCGATCCGCCCGCAACCTGCCAGCGATCCGCCCGCCAGGGCTTTGATAGCCAGCGGTCCGCCCGCCACTGCTTTAATAGCCAGCGATCCGCCCGCTCAAATTTCACACGGTGAAACTTGTCAATCATTGACGAATTCTTTCCTGTTATCAGTATCATGCTCAGAGTAACAAACCGAAGGGTATAAAAGGCGCTCCATCGAACTGAATGGTCACTCGGCATTTCGAGGCCGATCCTGGAAGGTGACTTCAAGTCGCGTTGAAGGATCACTCAGAAGACGAAGAATAATTTTTGGCAGCTGAGGGGATGGTCCCCACGGCTAGGGGGGGGGTGGTCGTCCCTCACACGGAGACCGTGGTGGGAACCCACGGAAACCAAAATATGGCATCGAGGGTGGATCGCTGGCTAATGGCGGGCGGATCGCTGGCTACTACCGGGCGGATCGATGGCTACTGCCGGGCGGATCGCTGGCTATTGCCGGGCGGATCGCTGGCTACTGCCGGGAGGATCGCTGGCTACTGCCGGGCGGATCGCTGGATACTGGCGGGCGGATCGCTGGCTACTGGCGGGCGGATGGCGGGGTGATGTCGATCCGTCCGCCAAATGCCAGCGATCCGCCCGCACCTACTGTCTGAGTACATAAAAACATGTCCAGAATCGAAGCATTTTTAAAGTTTTGGTGTGGCGTTGGAAGGAATCGAATTTAAGAACAGCGGTAAAGAATATTGCTTACAGGCAAAATGCGCATTTCAACACTGTCGCGTATGACCAACAGCACAGGCTCACGAGAGAAAACCTGCTTTCTGCCACTTATCGACATTAGTTCTGCATCCATTATATTGCACTAAACATTAGTGTTCATGAATGATATGTGACTAATATTCATAAACTGATAAATTGGTGTAAATATATTTGTGTTTGCATGTGCGTGTTATTGTGAAATTTCGGGCTATAACAAGTTAGCTCACTTGGAACGTGTTATTCTTTTTATTTGTTTGCCTTGAGCATTTGTTTCCGGGACCTACTTGGGGAAGTCATGGCGACAATTGATGCACATTATCCATTGAGTTTGACTCATTCAAGTATTTGGAGTTCGGCAGATTCCATGCACACTGGTATTTGTATTGCGGAAAAACAGACTTATGAGCGATCGAAGGTGGCCTCTATCTTCCTGAAAGCTCCGCATGAAGTATAGGATCACTCACCGAGATTTGACGCATTTTTTATTTCACTGGGGTTAAAAGCCGCCTTATGTTAGTACAGAAACAAACATGGAAACAAGCGATTTGGCTTAAAACCTACTCAGGTATTTGCGGCAAATTCCCGAGGACAATAGACCTGATTTGGTCGCTATCACTCGGCCGAGCGGAGAGGGGCGAGGCGTCCCCCCGGACGCGGACGTCTCGTCTCTGTCCCCTCAAATTATACACAATGAATGACGTTCGAAACAGTCGACTCGGGGGAGAACAAGGGAAGTTCGCCTTACGGTTGTTCCTATGGCCTCCCTCCGAGCATGTTGAACGAGAAAACAAAGCCGCAGCTTATACGGTGACGCAAACTGGCCAGTCTCGAGGTGGTTGCGCACATCGCAAGTTGGGGGAGCAGATTTGCCACTCAAGCATAGTGCAAGGTATCTATGTCCGGATTTCAGGGCGAGATAATTAGCTTCCCTGAAATCTGTCGTGAGAGGTGAATATTTAAGGCCCTATTTCAGTTTCACAAGAACAGGAACCTTTTGAAAACAACGAGTTTTGGGAGGCTGATTTTTGATCAGTCAATGAACGAGAGCATGGGGAAGACCGGCGATCGGGAGAACAAGGGAAGACCTGCTGGCCGTAGGTCCCCTCCCTCGATTCGGGAAAAGTTTCCCAGTTGTTTCGAGGGAAGCTCCGTTGTCGTTCTCGGGAACATCCCCACCAATGTCTGAGTAGTACGTTGAACTTATGTTTTGTGATGCATGTGGCCGCGGGTCCATTCCGAGTGCTAGATAGGGTTTTGCTAAAACAGGAACGAATTGTTGGGCTAAATGTTTGCTCTCCCAACCGAGTTTTGCTAGAAAAACATTTTCATTCTTTCTTACTCAAATGCGGTGCGCCGCTAAATCTGCCCAGTAAGACAAATAACGTGGAGAGAAGCATAGGTTCCTCTGAGTTCTCAGTGAAGCGATTCGGCTGAAACGGAGTATAGCAACGAGCGCTTACGGGGAGATGACAGCTTTTTATTCATGACATCCTCAAGTAATCACACTGACACGGCTGATCACCGATCACCTCATCGACTGAATAAAACTCGCTTGGATTCAGTGTTCAACAAACGAAATCCAAACTACGCCCATTAAGTGCGATTTTACGCAACAGGTAAAACATTCCGGCTTGATTTGCAAGAAAATTCTAGCCTACGAGCTTCGAACAGTTAAATTTCGTTTCAAAATTTTGCAAGCGCTAGAAATGGAAGCCAAAATACTTCGAATTTCTTACGAAAAGATGACAATCCTTTAAACACAATCTTGGCGGAAAAGAGTGAGAACCATGGTTTATGCGATTTTTCGATTCTCCGAAGGACGAAAAACTTCTTTCGATTCAATTGTTAATAAACGCTTTCTGCAATTGTAACTGTATAAAGAATTGAAAAAGTAGGAACTCTGAAAATTGAACCAACCACTTTCGAAGAAAGTCCTTCCCTGCTGTAGTTTAGAAAATGAATGTGCGATAGTTTATCGCTTTTGGAGTGTTCCCGATAATGCTGTTCCCCTCTAGCTAGCGTGTTGAGGTTCAGTAGTTGAATTTGGAAAACTCGAGCCTCAGTCTAAATCCTATATGTTGGTCGTTGTCTTTGTTGTGTACTATACGGAACTTATGTATGGTGGGAAAAACGTGAGAACGTTTGTGTTGTCATGGTGCAGTGCCAGTCACGAACGTTGCTGATGCGTCAACCAGCGGTTCGGCCCCCAGTGGAGCGACGAAGTTTTGCCGGGAAATCCGGGACCTCGCATGATGGTGCCAGCAGCCTCCCAGTTTCAATGTGCCGATCCTGCGAGTTTCGAAGGCGAGCTCGCGACATTAAACTCGTAGTTTCGCATGGATTACTACCGTCCCAGAATTTACCTTCAAAAACTGCACCGGACGGACATACCTACTGTGCTTCTCTGGGCCGAATTCCGGTCCGTAATTGAGTCTCGACACGCTTTGCGGCCGCACGCGCTAGAGTCAGTCGACTTTCCAGCGCCAAGGCCGACTCGACGTGGCTTTTTTATTTAGTTTTCTCCAATTTTGTTTAGTTTCCAGCTTCTTAAACCCACCTAGAGTCAAAAGATCGGCGGCTGCGGCGCTGGAAACTCTTCCGACTCGAAAGAGCGCGGTCGCAAAGCGTGTCGAGACGCGATTGCGGCCCGGAATAGGGCTCAGAAAAGCACAGTGCGTGTCAAGCAATAAGTTCCATTGTTTGCTCTCTGGAATTCTTATGAGCTAAGCGCTTAAACGTACTGGAGAGCCGCTCTATTTCTAGTGCCTTTTACATAATCGATCTCTGATTCTGACGCTCAATCTGTACATGCGTCGTACATATTCCCCCAGATCTTTGGACATTACTCCAGCACGCTTGATTCCGCGATAAAGGTGGAGTTGGGGTCCAGTTGGTCGTCAGACTAATCTGTTCGGGACCACTTCGAGTCTTACGGAGCATGTAACGTTCATTCTGAGGGGTTCATCTTTTTGTGGTTTACCCGTTTTTTTTTTCAAGATAGGCTGAGGAGACTGATTCAATTTTAAATGTTGTCTAGTGCAATCTTCGGATTGCACTCCATTGTAAGTCTCGGTCATTAGAGTTTTAGCGCTCGTTTATAGATGGTCATTGAGCGCGCACGATTCACACGCGCTTACGCTCGCTCTGGCGCGCTCACTCTTCTCAGACAAAATGAGCCAGACGCCCACTTTCCCAGAAATACGCGGTAGGCGAGTGCTCGCCATACTGACACGGGAGCGTGCCTGTCGCGGGGATAAGAGCGGGATGGTGCCTATCACGGACGGAGCGTGCCCCCAAAAGGAGGCCCGACACTCAAGACGCTAGTTTCCAATGGAGGCATAGGACGCGCTTCTGAGCCAGGACTCAGATGACTGCAATACCATCAGTTCAGTAACCCAAGTTTGTGGTATTTGACAACGCTTCGACGCTTTAGGACCCGCTAAATCGCTGGCGACCCCAGGTGGTGCTCGGTGCTCCGGCCGCGTCGCGTGTTGGATAGCCGACCGCGTTGCGCACCGATGCGTGCGTATATTTTTGGAAAAAAATATATTCAGAGGGACTTGTCGCCCGGGCACGGAGCAGCTGCTCGCCCACTACAGTCATTACCGCGCCCGCAGAGGCCACTACGGCGGGCTACAAAACATCAGATTTCGGGCTCAATGGCCACTATTCCGCTGGCGACGCCGGCTTTTCAGTGAGGCGTTTAGCGGGTTTTTGTTTGAGTTGTCTTGAGAAAGAATTAACAAATTGTCTTGCAAATACTCAGGCAAAAAGGAGCTAGACGCCCACTCCAATCTACCAACTTTCCTAGAGACACGCGATAGGCGGGTGCTCGCCATGCTGACACAGGAGCGTGCCTATCGCGCGGTTAAGGCCGGGTCGGTGCCTATCACGGGCGGAGCGTACCCTTCCCAAAAGAGGCTTGACGCTCAAGACGCTAGTTTCCAAGGGAGGCATAGAACGCGCCTCATAACCAAACTCAGATGACTGCAAAACCGTCGGTTCAATCACCCAAATGACCGCCTGGACGCCGCCTGGACGCTTGAGGCCCCGCTCAACCACTGGCGGCCCAGACGATGCTCGCTGCGCTGGCAGAGCCGCGTGTCGGTGGTCCAGCCGCGTCGCGCACCGGTGCGTGTACATAGTTTTTGAAAAAAAGCTCAGAGGGGTTTATACCGCACCCGCGATAGCCACTACCGCAGGCGACAAAACGTCGGATTTTGTGATCCACGGCCACTATCCCGTTGGCGAGGTCGGACTTTCAGCGGGGTGTGGAGCGGGTTTTTTCTCTGAGTATGTCCAAACATACAGTGAACGTGCTGAACTGCCATTAGTTATCTGCTGTGACGATTCTCTATTTTTAGAAACTTATAATCGACTGCGAATGACCGTCGTGCGTGGGACTCGCATAGAACTGCTAGTCCCCAATACCTGGCTACATCACCGTCGTATATTCGAGCATGGTCTCTTTGAATTTGTCCGAATTTTCCTTTTCTATTCTGAAAAATCCTCATTTCAGACATAAAAGTTTGTAAAGGCCTTTCGCGAAATCTAGTCTAGCAATAAGACCAGATGCGATCATTTCGGTGGGTCCTGCGGCATTTGCGGTACCACCGAACGACGGAGTTTTGGATCACGATAGGGGTATCGACCGCCACGGCCCTTGTCCATTTATCAAACTAACCGCATGTCCCCTCCAAGTGCTTTAGGCTTTTTTTCAGAGTTCGATCGCTGCGCGACGCGATGGCATGTTTTGAATGCAGATCGACGTGCGACGCGATCTCGATCGATACTCATAGTTATCATTCCAAAGGGACCCATCCCAGCCTCAGTCTTTAGGTTTAAAACAGTCTAAACTCACCAAGGATGGCTCGACGTTCTGCTATGTACGCATCAATGAACCTCCCCCTCACCTAAAACTCACTGTGACATGATCAGCCTTTTTCTAGCTCCATCTGATTGACTTATAGTCTTGTGAGTCAGTAAATAAAATATCTTTGAAATCTACCGTCCCATTGACATATTCAATAAATTCTAAGGAGACTGAATAGGTCAAATTAGGTGATATATTCGAACGACTGCACTTACAACGTGACAATTCTTCTCATTGGCAGTAAGTACTGCCCTAAGGGCATGATCTGTTTTTAGATAATTACCACTGCCCCGAGGCGCTCATTACCATACATCTTCTTTTTGAGCCCATTTCGGATTCAAAATGTGTGGGAGGATACTTTAATAACCTGCTAGTAAGCTGAAAACTAATTCACAATTTTTGCATTTGTAATGTTTGTGACTAAGGCTTTTGCTTATAAAATGAGACATCTTCACTTGTTCGGAGAGATCAAAACTAGATCTTGTTAGTGTAAAAAGAAGAATTCGACTTTCTTTTTCTTTTAGTCCTAGTATTTTGTTTTTTTTTGCTCTCATAGAAAGCAGATGTATAATATCGGTCATATAATCTGCCACATGTTCTGCATATTTATTTATTTATTTATTTATTTATTTATTTATTTATTTATTTATTCATTTATTTATTATATACGTTCAAACGAACGCACCAAATCAAAAACTTGAAAAAAAGAAAAAAAGGAGAAGAAAAGCAAAAATATTCGGTTAAAGGCAGCGTTCACGATAATCTTCGATTTTGAGATTAATCGCTAAATTGATTGTTTGGCCCCCGAGAAGAACTGAAATGACGAAGAGACCGAGAAAAACGCACCAGAAGGTCACGAAATCCTTTTCTCTCACCCCGCCTCTTTACTCTCACAGGAACTGTTCGTTGTGGGAATGAAATCGTTTGCGGACCCGTCTGTGGCAATTCTCTACTCTCCGTTGCTCCGTTCATTCCCTCAGACCCTGACTAATACTGTTTTGCCTAAAATATTCTTCCATTTTTGAATACCACTATTTTTTACCGGTGACAACCATGGTGAACATGTTCATACAACCGGACAACTAGTCCAGGTCAGAGAATAATATCTCTAAAATATGACGATTTAGTGCGTTTCTCGCCGTTTCTTCGTAATTTTCGTAACACTTGGTAGCCAAGGCATTGTATTGAGTGAAAAACTCGGGAACGAAAATCATCGTGAACACTGCCTTTAAAAAAACAATGAAACGTCCTCTGTCCCTTTGTGTTGGAAATATATTCAAAATTGTTGTTTGGGAATCCAAAGAGATAAAACCAAACCTCTCCAGCTGCTACGCGGCTGGAGTGATTAGAGTTCAGAGAGCTCTTTTTTAGAAGTTGTACTACTTGGCTTACTCTTGAACCAGACTTACTGGTCCAAGGGTAGGAACGAAACCAATGTAAACTCGCAGCTCTCAACTCATAGAAACCCTGATTTATTTTATAACAAGATTGACTGATTAGTTTTTGAAAAAATTTTTAGTTTAATTATGTATACACAGAAAAATGAGAACAAGTTACTTGTAATATAAATGTAAGTTACTTGAATGTCTCAAGTAACTTACCTTTATATCACATGTGAGTTACATTCATGTTACATGTAACCTACCCTTATGTTCACCGTGGGTGGCCAGTTAGCCACGCATACGATAGGCGACGCAGACAACGCGTCCCCAAGCGGCCACGCAAAGCGGAAAACACAGTGCGGGGCCTTCTCTGCAATTGCGGGGTTCATTACCTCAAACGGTAACTGAACCGACAGCAACGCCTGTTCTAAGGCTGACCTCAAGAGTGCGCCGTATACTCTCCTAGGATATCCCTTCTTCGTCGATTTAAGTTTATTGCCGCGAAAGCGCGATGCTATCGCTCAGCAAGGAGGCCTGGGCGCGGTCGGTCCCGCAACGAATGCCGACGCATGGTAGACGCCGTCGGACTGGTTCGGGCGGCGCGGTCTGAGTCCTCAGTCTTCGCCCCGGCCGCGACCAAGCGTGGTCTTCTCTACTGCAGCTCTGTGCTGCTCTTTGTTCCTACCTGCGATGTGCATCGTTTCGGGGCCTCTGGCCTTTATAACACTACTATTTCACCTGCTGTACAGCTGGCTCGCGAAGATCATCTTCAATGAACAGGTCAGTGGCCATGGCCTGTATTATCGATCGTGATGCAATACTTCAGTGGTGCTTTGTCTTCCCGTAAAATTCGTTCCTTATTTCTATCATTCTTCTCTCCTCCAATTTCTCTCCACATTCTACTTGTAGTATAAAATAATCTAAATTACCTTGTGTCCTGTCGTGTATGCAAGAGGGTCGTATATTTCGCATTATCCTTGCTACAGTCGGGATCTGTATTGATTAGTCCAGGGAAGTTCAAGTTGGTGGCATCAGGTGTCAAATATGCATTACAGGCCATAAAACGGCCAATGTCTCACCGTCGACTGCGTACCACGCGCTGCGCGACCGCACGTGCGTCGGAAGCAGACGAGTTTTGGCCGCCGCGCGACGAGTTTCGGCCGCCGCGCGACGAGTTTCGGCCGCCGCGCGACGAATTTCGGCCGCCGCGCGGCGGCCAAAACCCGTCTGCTTCCGACGCGCGTGCGGTCGCGCAGCGCGTGGTACGCAGTCGACGGTGAGACATTGGCCGTTTTATGGCCTGTATGTGGTGTTATTGTGGTTATACCCTTATTACAGCATACAGCTTGCCGGGGTTAGTTAGTACAGTCAGTTATGTTATCTGTAGGGAGTCTGTAGGTTGGATCTCCCGGGACTGACGTCCGGTGTCGGACCTGGGGGAGAAAACCACCGATTCGCAACACTTATTGCGAATTATCTTGGCCAAATAAGTTACATGCAACATATCGGAGGCGCCCTGCCGTTGATATGTTACATTTAACTTAAATGGCATGAGATAGGTCGCAAGTAACTTACATAGGCTTAGATATGTTACAAGTAACTTGTTTTTGGCCTTTTATGTTACAAGTAACTTGTTTTCAATTTTCTGAGAAGGGCAATAGTGGCGGAATCTAGCGAAAGTCAACGAATGGACCTCAATTACATGTTCAAAATCTCTGACAACCTATAGAAAAAGCTGTAGGCCAAACAAATATTTTGAACATCCTGAAATTTGCCTTGTATGTGTTACTTTACCTTAGCGCCCGACTGAGGATACCCGGTTAGCATTGTTTAGAGAACTCTTCAGCAGCTACAAACATAGATTTGAAACGTAATTGAGCAGCTACAAACATAGATTTGAAACGTAATTGGAAACATATAACTGACATTTATTCTGTCGGGAACGGTGCTTTTGACCAGTTGCTATTTCCTAGTAAGAGTAATGAGTGATTCTAAAAGTAAGAGCTTGTGATGCTGATTCTAAAAATGTCGGGTGATTCCGGAAACCTTTGAGATAGATTTGCTAGTGTTTTTTTTTGCTCAGAACGCAAAACATGGCCGTAATTGTAGTGTTGAATGAAAATAGAATGAAAGGCAAAGAGGTCTTCGTGTTAGAACCGCTCTCTATAGATTAGGCTTTTTTTAAAACGAAAAACAGTGGGAGTACGTAAAGACTATCTATGCACAGTAGTCCACCGTCTAGACTACAGTAATCACACAGTACTCCATGATAATGGCTACATAGTAGCCCATACTTTGGCTATTTCAGAAAGAGCACGTAGTATGATAGCATTTGAGATGTTGTTTCTCTCCCTGCGATGCTCGATGATGACTTCGTAATCTCTCGTCATTTTGTTCTTCTCTTCGTCGTTATTCTCTTGTCCATTTAAAGGCACAGTACACCCTCAGATATGAATTCTGAGATTTTCGTGTAATTTAGTAGAAGACCCCTCCTGTACGACACATGACGAATGCGAGATCTCAATTCCTCCAAATAAGTGAGATATAAGCGAATACCACAGGCCCGACCTCCATGGCTCACCACCACAGGCCCAACCCCCTACCAGATTTCGAACTCGATAGCGGCTATATGGATGGGTGAATTCCCACGAGTCTTTGTTCTTCAGTTCATTGCCGGTCTGTCTTCTCGTCCTGTTTTGCTCTCATGCAGCCATTGCGAATGAAGAGAAATACAGGCCTGAGACAACTCGTCCACCAAATGTCTGCCTTCAAAATGCAGGCATTTTCAAGGAGTTATATCTCCGTTCGTAGGGGTTCTTGGACGATTTTAGAGATACCATTGTGATCAGATAGTGGCTCTCTCCAAGATAAGCATGAAATCTGAAAAAAAATTTTGGGTGTCCTGTGCCTTTAAGCACAGTCACCTGATGGATTTCTCAGTTTTTTCGGAGTCTCTCCTAATAAAATTTGAAATATCATGTTTTCACTCCTAACTTGGTGCTGCCCCCTCAGGCGGTAAACATGACTAGGTAGTGCGTCAGCTACTCTGGAATGAAGCTATTCAACAAGTATTCATACTGGATTCAGGTAGTGTATACTTCACTAGCCAGACGTCTAGAGTACACGACTTGAAGTGACCAAATTGCTGATCCTAAGAACTGTCTTTATTAGCAAATGGAATGATTTTGCCTTCACCAGGCGCTTTTCATTTTTGTACTTTTATTTACATCAGTCATTGCTTCAATTGAGCTGTGATTTCTTGAGCAATTAATGGACGGAACCTTCTTCAGATGCACTTTGTAGTTCGGATTCTCACCCAACAAGGAACTAAAGAATCAAAAGCTCTGGTAGTCTTTTCAGGGTACTACTCAGAAAAAACGAAACAAGTTACTTGTAATATAAATGTAACTTACATGAATGTCTCAAGTAACTTACATTTATATTACATGTAACATACATTTATGTTACATGCAACTTAAATTTATATTACATGTAAGTTACACTTATCTTACATGTAACTCGCTTTTATGTTTTCACTGTGGGTGCCCATCACGTGACGCAGACGACACGCGACGCAGAGATCATGGCCCAGAACACACACTACGCAAAAAATGCTGGGCGGGACGTTCTTTGATGGTGTGGGGTCAAGTACCTCAAACTTGGGAATTTGAACCAACAACAACGCTAGTAAAAACCTTTTTTTTTTCTTCCTCGTTTTCCTTTTTCTGGTCATTTTCATAAATGCGTTTCCCAGTTTTTCGAAGAGGAATTCCGCAGAAATTTGAAAAAATTATATCATGACGAATGACAAGTCTGTCAAATTTTCCATAGTTTTTTTTACTTCTGTTTCCCCTTGTGCACCCCTCCTCTGAGAAAATTTTGCCGCGTCAGTGCTGAGAAAGTACCGCGACCCTCGACTGTGCCGCGATATTTCCGCGACAGTACCGCAGCGGCTCCGTGATCAAACTATTCTGCTGCCGTGTCTTGGGCCTCTACATGCGATGGTCCCGCAGTGGCTCCGCGTCAGACCCGCGCCGGCTCCGCGAGGATGCAGCAGCGAACCCGCGTGGAGTACGACGTATTGTCATGTTTGGGTAAACGAAATTTTCGCCGGTTCAGTTACCCAAATTCAAGGTACACTCCGTATTTCCTTGGACGCGAAAACGGCGGTAACCTGTCCTTGTCAGACAGAGGACGTAACAACCGCAGCGTGCGTCTTTTTGTTTTTAGGCCCCCTTAGTTGTATTATAATTCTTGAGAAGCTTTATATGAGATACTCGGCCGGAGCCGCGGCGGCCCTACAGTGGAGCCGCGGCGGCACTACCGCGGAGCCGCGGCATATCCGTTTTTTTAAAATCCCGTGTGAGGATTCTATTTCGTTTCCATTGTCCACTTACTGGTTAAAATCATTTCTTCGCACATTCCAGATTCGAATACACTAGAAATTCTGAGGTATTTCTCATTGGGTCGATGGAGCTGGAGCATGCAAAATTTTTCGGACAAAAAAAAAACTAACTAAAATAGCCCAGGTTGACATTTCAAGACATTTTGAGATAAAAGAAATGTGCGCAGATTATATAACCCTCGAGTTCTGTCCCCCTTGTTTTGAAGATTTTTTTTCTATAGATCTGTACGGAATTGATTCTCCTAAACATACAGTTTACCGCAATGTTAAAAGGGCATGGTGCGGTTGCGGTCACATACTAAAACTACGGTGGAAGACGCCTAACTTCATTATCGATCGACAGCATAGCTTATTTCCGGGGTGAGTTACCGTTTTTCTTTTTTTTTGTTTACTTTGGCATTACATTTGTTTCTGACCCTTATAATATTACGAATAGGGGCTTTTCTTAGTGTGCGGGAGGAATTTGCCGTTTTTTTGTTCGATTTAAAAACAGAATCTCGGAAAAAACACTTCGAAGCCCGAAAAAACGGCTAATTTCCCTCACGCACTACGAATAGCCATTTATCGTAACATTTAAATAGTCAGAAACAAAAATATCGCCGAAACAAACAAGAAAAAAAAAGGAAAAATCATGAATGACACAAAAATCAGCTGTGCTGTCGATCGAGAATGAAATCTGGCGTCTTCTCTGAAGATTTCAGAAATGTCGCAAACACTAAATTCAACAACTTACCGAAGTCTTCCGTAAGTTGTTGAAATCGTGATCGTGAGTTGCGCAGCCTCATGCCCTAATGTGTTCACAACATTTTCGGAACTATTCTGTAATTATCTAAAATGTTGATGGTAAAAATTGTACAAATCCGTTCTAAAATTCTGGTTAGAGAGGGAATTGAGGCGCCTTTTTCTATCTTTTTCTGCACCTTTTCGACTGATTGTCCTTAAACTGTCTGTAGAAATGAGATCGGTTTCGACATTAGTAGAAAAAGCGTCTTCATGTAGTGTGCAAATTCTGACGCTTCAATTTTTTGGAGAGTGAGTTTCTTGGCGGCGAAGTTTCTTACTTCTTTGGGCTGACTCTGAGAGAATCTCCCGCGATCGTTCACGGATAAAATTCCCTCGGTTTCTGGTAGGGACCGAGGGGATACGAGCCTGGTATTATCACAGGACGATCGCGAGATTCTACCAGTCTCAGACTGAGACCGTATTGCGAATACGTCAAAGGCACGGAACTCCCAGAGAATTAATTCTCCAGATATTATGCTTGTCTTGGAGAGGGTGATACGCTGATCACAGTGGTATCTCTGAAATCGTCCAAGACCCCCTACGAAAGGAGATATGGCTCCTTGAAACTGCATGCGTTTTTAGGGCAAAAATTTCGTGGACGGGTTGTCTCAGGCCTGTATTTCTCTTCATTCGCAATCGCTACACGAGAGCAAAACAGGATGAGGACACAGCCCGGCAATGGGGTGAAGAACGGAGACTCGCTGGAACTCATCCATCCATCAAGCCTCTATCGCGTTCAAAAATCTGGTAGGGGGTAGGGCCTATGATGGTGAGCGAAGGAGGCTGGGCCTGTAGTGGTCGCTTATATGGAGGAATTGAAATCTCGCACTTGGCAAGTTTTATATAGGAGGGGTCTACTACATAATCAAATGAAAATCTCAAAATTTATGTCTGAAGGTGTACTGTGCCTTCAATACATTCTGGGTTTCACATCACGGAACCGTGATGAGGCAAGATCGGAGCTATCGGGGGACGATAGCGAGATTCTGCTATCCTGCACCCCTGATCGTACCGCGTCCTATCAACCATGCATTCTCGGTGTTTCATACCAGCGAGTGTTGTCTATCAGATGAACACGAAGCTATGAGGTATTCGCCTGTGCTGTATTTCACGCTGCTTTACAAATCTTCACAGCATGAGAGCGCGGGGGGGACTATCACGGTACTGTGCTTATCTGGGCCGAATTCCAGTCCGCAGTTGCGTCTCGACACGCTTTGCGGCCGCACGCTCCCGAGTCAGAAGAGCTTCCAGCGCCGCAGCCGCCGATCTGTTGACTCTAGGTGTGTTCTGGAAACTGGAAACTAAGAAAAATTGAAGAAAATTGTATAAAAAAGCCACATCGAGTCGTCTTTGGCGCTGGAAACCCGACTGACTCGAGCGCGTGCGGCCGCAAAGCGTGTCGAGACGCAATTACGGACCGGAATTCGGCCCAGATAAGCACAGTACTATCGCGGATTGCGAGTGCACCGCGGTGCTAGCACGGAAGATTCTCTCAGAAGAATTAGCTGGTGACACACGAGTTTGTCCTCACTAATTCTGACCAGAGAACTAAGAGTTGGGAGAGTTTAGATCCAGAAAAAAAAAGCTTCAAGTCCGCACAAATAATATTTTCAGAATTAAAAAATCCCTCACTTTGTTTTCTGACCGTATTTTTTTGGCAGAAAACCGGTCCGACTGTATCTCAACTCATGCACGAAGTGTTTCATCCGTTTTCGTCTCGTTTCTATACTTCCAACCACTCGTTTTTGTTCAAATCAAATCAATCCACATCCCTCCACATTACGGCCTCTCACCATTTTCAGATTATGCTGTCTTCTCTTTCTGGGCTCCTCGCTGCTATGCTACTCGTTCAATGTGCCTTACAAGTCTATTCCGTTCCATCAGCATACCTCTGCAAAAGCAAGCGACGAGGAGAAAATTGTTTTGGTAAGTTTCAACCTCAGGCCTATGCTATGTACTATGCTGTAACTGTCAATAACTGCTGTACTAAATTTTCCGGTATTTTTTTTCTTGCCTCCTTAATGGCGCAGGGTTTGCGATAAGGCGTCATTCATACTACTCAACGCCAGTGCGGCACGCGCGTGACGCGCTGGCGTGACGTTGGAGTTTGAAGGGCATGACGCCACGCCCGCCTTGGCGACGGCAGTCAAAATTACCTTTTCATGAGTTTTACTATTAATCTATCATCAATTTCAATCCGTTTCATTATAATTAATTCCATTACTATCCTCTGCTATCGTGATGGTGAACGCGTTGATAGAATTTGCTTCTTTGGAAAAATTGAGGCCGTTTTTTTTTCGCTCCTCCATGGCGTCGCCGCTGAACTATTCATAGTCTCCGCAAGCGCGTGACGCGCGTGACGCTCGCAGAAACTATCCATACTCTAAGGCGTCGTTTATACTTCTGCCGCCGAGCGACGCAGCGGAATGCAATCCCACAGTATCGATCGTGCCGCGCCGCATGATCAATATTACAGAAATGCACTGTACCGCATCGCTCGGCGGCGGGAGTATAAACGACCCTTAACGCCACGCCCGAGCGTCAAGCGCGTGCCGCGCTTCCGTTTAGGAGTACAAATAGCGCCTAAAAAACGGTTTTTGTGTTATCCGCATGAGAAGGTAGATCTGTGGTCGTATTCGCGTCGTGGGAAGATTTTCAGAACCAGCCGATGTAAAGTCTGTCCGAGTGGGAGTGTCCGCCAAAGATTTCGGCATGCACGTTGCGCGGAAGTCTCGAAGTTTTTACAGTTTACCGCAATGTTAAAAGGGCATGGTATGGTTGCGGTCACACACTGAAATTACGGTGGAAAACCTGGCTCTTTGCAAAATTCCATTATCGATCGACAGCACAGCTGATTTTCTGGGTGAGTTACGGTTTTTCTTTTTTTTTCTTGTTTGTTTCTGCTCCATCTTTCTTTCTGACTCTAATAATATTACGAATAGGAGCTTGTTTAATGTGCGAGAGGAATTCGTCGCTTTTCTCGATTTTAAAACAGAATTTTGAGAAAAAAAACGGAAACTTCAAAGCCGGAACAAACGGCTAATATTCCTCACGCACTAAGAATAACCCATATTCGCAGTATTTGAACAGTCAGTAACAAAATTAATGCTGAAAGAAACAAGTGAAAAAAACCGTAACTTACCCAGAAAATCAGCTGTGCTGCCGATCGACAATGAAATCTGGCGTCTTCTACCGTCGTTTTAGTGTGTGACCGCAACCGCACCATGTCCTTTTAACATTGTGGTAAACTGTATTACGGGCAAGCCTCCTCACGACTGCTGACAGCTGACTGGGATTCTACTCACAAGGGAACCACAATAAGTCATAATGACCATCCCGAATGAAATGTACTTTTCTACAACCATTTTCGGACGAAAAGTCCGAATATGCCCATGGCAGCTGCCTGGACCCACTCTGAAAAAAGTTATGAGCGTTTTTCAAAGCTTCGCGGCAAGGCAAATGTACCTATCCTCCATGGAATTTTTGGGGTGTTTTTAAGTTTTTCTCCTGATTTTGCTAAAAACATGTGTGTAGGGGTAAGCTGGGGTGCTGGACATGAATCTGGGGTTTGCTTGCTCAAATTTTAAGGTTTACTGTAGGTAACGGTAGGTAACATGCCATTTAGGAGGCAAAAAAAGAAATACGAAAAAAAAGTAAAATTCAAATAGGAACGAGAAATAAAAAAAACTCCTCACCTGCTGCCCGTATCGATTGAATCCGGGATGAAACCGCAGATATCCTGAAAAAAATCATTAGCAAACAAAAACTTATGTTAAAATATAACCAAAATATCCTAATCAAGAAATAAGAAATGTGAAAAGGAACGAATCTAGTAAAATAAACGAGAAATAAAAATAAATACTAACCTTAGCCAATTTTATCCGCTCCAGACGGCGTTCAAGAGGCATCTGAAAAGAAAAATTCATCCTAGCATAACAACAGCACAACTAGACATGCATAGGAATATGAAAAAACATTCAAAAAACCGATAAAGATCTAAAAAAATAAAGAAAATGGTAAAAACTCACCCCTAATCAGCTGATTCTGCCGCGGCTCAACAACTCGTCCGAATCGAGACGCGTGCGGCCGCGAAGCGTGCGTCTACGCAACTGCGGACCGGAATTTGGCCCCGATAAGCACGATACCTCAATAATCGGATAATCGACAAATGGACATCAAATTCGGATTCAGCACCCCAAATAGCCCCCACATAGAAACTTTGAGACAAATCTGAGACTTTGACCAAACTACCGTATACCCACCGTAATCTATCGTAAGCTGCCAAAAATCGATAAACCGGCATCAGATTCGTGTTCAGCCCTCCAAATAACCCCTAGAGAGATAACTTGAGCATATTCTATGGAAGCACTCCGGAAATCGTCAAACGTCGCGATTTGCCATCAGATTCTCTCCCGATGGGAATCTGTGAACGAATACAGTCGAAAACTTCGGAAAATTGATAAATGAACCTCAGATTCGTGATCAGCACCCCAAATAGCTCCCCAGAGCGAATTTTTAGTCAAATCTGGTATATTTTCGTGGAACGCTTCGAGAGCCCTCTAATCGGTATAAATGAACGCCCAACCGAAAATCCGTGCAAGTCCAAAACGCTGTCAGTCTGGACAAAGTATTGAAAATGCGCCTTCACCCAAATTTTGCTCAGGGGGGGGTAGTTCTGGTTGCTTAACAAACTTATGAGGTCCGTTTCCGGATTTTCGAAAGAATAATGCCCTTTTTGGACGCTAAAATAAGTACGAAAATCAGAGAAAAAATGCCTATAACTTTTTTCAGACTGGGTCTAGGTAACTGCGATGGGCATGTTTGGACTTTTCGTTCGAAAATGTATCTAGAAAAGTACATTTCATTTGGAATGGTCACTATTACTTATTGTGATTCCCTTGTCAGTATTTGTCTAATATTCCTGTCAACTGGTTGAAATTTGCATATGCCACGGTCGCTCAACAAGCACGCCGACCGCGTGGGCGGACAGCCTTACTCAGCTCCGGAAAATACCAGAAAATTCCGGCAGATTTGCGAAATATTTTGCCCTTTGTTAGCGGTGATTTTCACGTAATCTGTCAGAATTTTCCCGAAATCTGTCAGAACATTCTTAGGAATCTGTCGGAATTTTCTGGTAATCTGTCAATTTTTCCGTAATCTCTCAGATTTTCTCCGCTGATTTGCCAGAATCTTCAGTTTTCACTGAAAAACCATGTTGGTAGTCCTCAGAAGCAGAACAGCGTTGAAAAAACGGGTGTAAACGCATTTTCGATGGCGAAAAACGGCTCCGAAGGATATTCCATTCAGCAGGGTTGTCACTCTTGGGTTCAGATGCGTGCGTGTACATATGCGGATAAATGTCTGCACGCAGAAGCGCAAGCATCGGCTTGTGTAAGGGCGCAAATACGCGCGCACTTTCGCGAACACTTATGCTCGCGCAAGCGCGTATACATGTACGCGTAACAGCGCGATGATGTGCTTAAGTTTGTACACGCGTGTTTCCCACTGTATAGGGGCACGCAAGAGTCCCCGTATGTGCGTGGGGTCGAATGCGCGTGTCTGTATATACGAGCCACGCGGATGCATATACTCATGTGCCCGTGCATTTATATGCGCACGCAAGCGCATGCATGTGCTTTTGCAAACGCGCGTGGATGTGAACGTGGTGAGCGCATTTGAGTGAGTGTATATCTAGCCGCGACGCGTGGCCGCACCCATGCGTAGGCGTATCGATTTCCGGCATAAATGAATAATGGGCACTCCAGAGCGTGACCAGTCGTGCGAAGCATGAAGCTGGCCTTAGTGCGCCTAGAAGCGCGCGTGCTATTGCTGGCAGAAGCGTGCATGCGTACGTGCATGCGTTTTCAGCGTCGTTTGGCGCTTCCCAATGACAAATTTGGGTTAAAAGGCGTTAATTCCTGGATTTCTCCGATTCCACAACTTTCCCTGGAAGATTACGAGGAGTTTCTGGAGTATCACAGAGAGATCTTATAGTAAATGTCCGATAATCTGACAGATTGGGCTCAATCCGAAGATTACGGGGTATTCTCCAGTTATTTTGCCGAAAATTTCCGTACACTTGTTGTAATTGCACGTTTACCAGTAATTACTCTCTGGTACATTTCGGACCTGAGTATTCGGACGTACTACTCGTCTGAAACACACGCACATCATTACGTGTGTTTACAGACGTACAGTTCACCTCCGCACTGCCGTTCAGTCCGCAAAGTGCACGCTGATGGCGAAAGCGTGCTGCGGCGCGGTTGCGAGTATTCTCAGACAGGGGTGTGGGATCACCCGGGAGGTGAGATCACCCGGGCACCAAAGGCAAAAACCGCCCGGGTGATCCCACATCCCTGTCTGAGGATACTTGCAACCGCGCCGCAGCACGCTTTCGAAATCAGCGTGCACTTTGCGGACTGAACGGCATTGCGGAGGTGAACTGTAATTAAAGTGTAACTTCTTATTTTCCCTTTTTATTAAAACCGGATGAATAGCACGGTAATTTTTATGCGTAAATACATGTGTATGTATGCTTGATTCAGTGGTTGTGGGGCATTTCCGACGGAGAAGTCGCGAATTTTTGGTATTGAAAAAAGGTAATGAATAGTGTGGCTGGGGTACGAAAGGTGAGGAGATGGCTTACATGGGCACTGACGTTGGTTTACAATCAGAGCTATTCTGAATTTCTTGTTTTATGCTGATTCAAACAAAAAAATCAACCTAAAAATAGCCGAAATATATTTTAATTCTCGCACGTATAGGAAGCAAACCTATGAAATGACAAGGAATGTACGTTTAGAAAGCCCCTTTTAAATGCATTGTTCACGATAATCGTCAATTCTGAGATTATTCGCTCTGTCGACTAATTGGCCCTCGGGTGGAACTAAAATGACGTAGAAATTGAGAAAAACGCACCAGAAGCACTCGAAACCCTTAAGTATCACCCCGCCTCTTAAGTATCACAGGAAGTGTTTGTTGTGACAATGAAATCTTTTGTGGACCCGTCCTTTGCAATTCTCTACTATCTATTGCTCCGTTCTTTCCTTAGAACCGTAACTGACCCTGCTTTGCATAAAACATTCTCATATTTTCGATTGACCCACTTTTCCAATGGTGACAAACACCGTGAACATGTTTATCCAACCGGACAACTAGTCCAGGCCAGATAAAACATGTCATTGAAATATGCTGTTTTAAAGGCAGTGTTCACGATGAAAAAAGTTTTCGAAATTCCACTGGGATTGGGTAGTGGAGGGACACTCTGTAACGTTAACGCCGAGGGAACGCATGAATATGAGCCAGGAAGAGCCCCAAAAGAGCCCGAAGTTGCAACTTCGAGCGCATTGAAAACCCCAAAAGCGCATCACACGCCCACCGACGTGAACAAATGAATGCTCGAGATCGTGAGATGAGCGATGATTTTCAATCATTAGCCCCGTTCTTCCCTCCATTCTCAGCTTCTCTCTTTACTCAGGTCAGCTCGCATAGATCGGCTGCAAAAGACGGAAGTTACAAGCCTCGGACAACTCGTCCACCATGTTTCCATAGCTCAATCTTTGAGGGACCATACCTGCGTTCACAGAAGGTCTTGTATGATTCCAGAGACACCATTGGAATCAGCATGGGGCCGTCTTTAAGATAGGCGGAAAAACAGAAAAAACGATTCTCATCGTGAACACTGCCTTTAATGCGTTTCTCGCCGTTTCTTCGTAGTTTTGGTAGCACTTGTAGGCTAATGCATTGTTTCGTGTGAAAAACACGGGGACGAAAATGATCGTGAACACTGCCTTTAACTGATCCTGCTTGGCATTGAATATTCTTCTATTTTCGATTGACTCAATTTTCCACAGGTGAAAACCACCTTCAACATGTTCATCCAACCGGACAACTAGTCCACGTTACAGCTTAATGTCACTGAAATACGACATTTTAACGCGTTTCTCACAGTTTCTTCGTAATTTTGGTAACACTTGGAGGTCAGCGCATTGTTTTATGTGAAAAACCCGGAGACGAAAATCATCGTGAACACTGCCTTTAAGAGACTCAACTTTCCCCGTAGTATTCCGGAGTGGGGCACCGTTGAGCAACACTGGGAAGTTTGCCATCTGATAGACCGTTCATAACTGAAATAAGCTCAACTAAGCTAAACTAAACTACACCTGAGCAAACCAAGTATTTGGCGGCTATTTCGCGACTGTTTCGCAGCGAGCATTATTTTGCGGCTATTTCGCGGCTATTTCGCGGTGATCATTATTTGACGGCTATTTCGCGGCTGTATCGCCGCAAGCAGGCATTTATTTCATGGCTATTTCTCGCCAAAACTCTCAGGGAAAATAATACTGGTTCGCCTGAAATATTCTTCCATTTTTGACTAGTCCCATTTTTTTGCCGGTGACAACCACCAGGAACAAGTTCATCCAACCGATGAATAGAATTACACCTGTAGTCTTCACAATAAATAACCCACAAGTAATACGGATAAAATCCGGCATGACACTGTTTGGGGGGGGCTCAGGATTCAGTTGGAGAATGAATGACACAGCTTTCAGAAGTCAAAGTATTTCCATGGAGTCTCCACGAAAACAATGACTGATAACGCTATCAGGCATATGATATCAGCCCAAATTTTCATGTTCATGAATGAAAAATTTCATTTTCTTGTGTGCCCCCCCCCAAACGGTTTCAGTCCTAAAATCAAGGAAGCAGAGGAAACATTAACATAGAAAAAAATCCAGCTGTCCTCCTATCATTTAAGGCTGTTGCCATCTGGACACCCCTGCAGAAAGGTACAACTATCGATTCCGATTTTTCAGTGCAAGAATGTGAAGAGAAAACAAGACCCGTCATAACTTGTTAACAACAGGTCATAACTCGTCAAGGTATACTGCTACTACTGTGTACGTTTCTCCAAAGGTGTCCATTTGGAATCACCCATCAATGGAATTAGAGGCAATCTTGGAACCGAGCCAGCCCTGGCCACAGTTTACCTATTGAAAATACGCAATCGCACCACTGCTTTTTTCCGTTGGCAAGGACTGTGCAGTCGGCACGGATCGTACTGATACTTTGCGTTCCCTGGTCTAGGTTGTCGCAAACCCGGTGTCATGTGCCATAGTATACGTGCACTGAGTTTGGGCCAACCTCCAATAGGGGAACGCAAAGTATAAGTGCGTTTCGCGCCGATCTTACATACTGTCGTTATCTGAACGAATTAACGGTCCGCATTTGCAGACAACCATTGATGCATCACGCAACATGATGAGAATCGTACATGGACCACGTGGTCCTGGCACGACTACGTTCTGTCTCACTATTATCGTCATGGTGGTGCGTTACGTAACTGCGACTATCCGCAAGTTCGGACCGGAATTTCGCTCCGGTAACGACAGTATAGCCCTCAGCATGCTCGAGCGGCAAAGAAGCGCAGCCACCATGAAGGATAGAGAGTGGCTACGCAACTTCGTTCCTTCTCTGAGAAAGTTCGCCGCGTCAGTGCCGGGAAAGTACCGCGACCCCCGACTGCTCCGCGATAGTACCGCAGCGGCTCCGTGATCAGACGATTCTGTTGCCGTGTCCCGAGCCTCGAAATCGCCGCGATAGTATCGCAACGGCTCCGCGAGGATGCAGCAGCGAACCCGTGTGGAGTGCGATGTACTGTCCTGTGTGGTAAAACGAAATTGTCGCCGGCTCAATTACCCAATATTGAGTAACATTCCGTATTTCCTTGGGCGCAAAAGTGGCGGTAATCTCTGGCCTTATTAGGCAGAGGACGTACCGACCGCAGGTGCGCATTTTTGCTTTTAGCCCCCCCCCTCCCTAATTGCCTTATAATTCTTAAATAACCTCATATATATCAGATACTTTCCCGGAGCCGCTGCGGCACTATCGGGGAGCCGAAGCGGCACTGCCGCAGTTACGGCTCCGCAGTAGTGCCGCCGCGGCTCCGCGATATAGTATCGTGGAGCCGCAGCGGCAATTTCTCTCAGAGTTCCTATCATTTTGGTGCGACCGTTGCCGCTCGACTGTGCAGAAGCCTTAGGTGCCAAACCATGTTCTATTGAGGTTTTCGAAGGAAAATACTTGAAAATTCAATCAAGTTGGATTCTTCGTGTATATGGCATCTAGTGATGTCATTTTTGAAACCCATGGAAAAGTGCGAAATTTCGCAACAATGGTGTCTTTGTTCCTAATGTCGTAGATAATCTCCATCTTATGACAGAGAGTTCTGCCCACACACTTTTAATCACTTGTTATTCAACTTGAAATGTTACATCCTGCAGTGCTATTGCCCTCAAAAACATTACGCTACAAATGTTAAGCTTAAAGCCAAACTATTGTGCACGGTGTGGTTGAACTGTTTTTCTGGAGGACGAGTGTGAAAACCAGCATTGAAAAGCTCGCGAGCGATTTTAGCATACATTTTTTCAATCTTAAATTTATTAGGTTCAGGCAAAAGTTTCGGGACTTTTTACGACTTTTAATAAAAACATTTTTTTTTTCAAAAACAAACAAGGCTCACCCAACAAATAAATTTTTATCACATTCAAGGATCCTTCGTCACCGATCGGGCAGATCATGAAATCCCAACGCTTAGATCTCTGGCTGTTTCGAGTCGAAGCATTCTTCTAAAGCTATTTTGACTTCGTCATCGTTAGTGAACTGTTTTCCATTCAGGAAATGCTGCATCGAGTTAAACAGATGGTTGTCGGAAGGGGCAAGATATGAGCTATATGGAGGGTGAGGAAGAACTTACCAGCGCAGGTCCAGCAGTTTCTGTTTGCCTTCTTCACGACAATGCTCGGACACACGTATCTAGGATAACCCGAAAGAAACTGCTGGACCTGGGCTGGGAAGTTCTTCCTCGCCCTTCATATAGCCCAGATCTTGCCCCTTCCGACTGCCATCTGTTCCGCTCGATGCAGCTCTTCCTGGATGGAAAACAGTTCACTAACGATGACGAAGTCAAAATGGCCTCAAAAGATTACTTCGACTCGGAGCAGCCAGCGTTCTACGCGTCGGGAACAGAGGTGTGCGAAAAATTTTCGAAATTAAAAAAAAACCGAAAATCGGAAAATTTTTCGGTCAAAATTTTGTAGAATGCTTACCCACACTATGTTACGCTACACAAGTACACCTTTTTTCAATATTTCGTTTTTTCGTTTTTTTGCTTTTTTTTCGGAAAATCAATACAAAAAATCGAAATTTTTTTCGAAAAGCGGTCGCATTCCAAATGACCCATCTGTGCCAAAAAATTTGGTCTTGAGACGAAAATCGGAATTTTCCGACTTTTTCGACGGATTTTCGAAAATTTTTCGCACATCACTGGTCGGGAATCCATGAGCTGCCCAATCGGTTGCGAAGGATCCTTGAATAAGATGGGAATTATTTTGTTGGGTGAGCCTTTTTTGTTTTTGAAATAAGTGTTTTTTATTCAAAGTCGTGAAATGTCCGGAAACGCTTGCATCAAGCTAATAGCTTTCGGGTTGACCCGAGATCCGACTATCCGTTTAGCCTTCCTATCCGAATGGCTCGTATTATCCTGTTGTTATTTTGAATCTATCCGTTTGAGTCGGATATCCGCGATGTTTGATCTTTGAGTTATCCAAAATCCGAGTATCCGAATTTTTCTTATTCGGATCCAATGTATAATACACAGGGAGTAGACTGCTCGAGCACACACCGATCCGACGAACCGTTCTGGGTCGTTTGGTAATTCCTAGCAAAACGTTGGAAAGTTTGCTAAAAGATACATCAAAATAGAGAGCACCTGCTCTCTCATAAGCCAGCTGGAATTTCGTGAAATAAACTTTGCAGTTCATTACCTTAATCCTCCATCAAAGGATTAACCAGAAATATAACTTAAATTGAAAGTTTATTTGAAATGTCTTCTCTCTCTCTCCCGCTAGGAATTTTCTCTTTTCAGTGATGGCGAACCTATTGCGAAGTCCCCATCTGGCGCCAAATTGGAGTTTATCGTCATGGAATAGAGCTATGAATCAACAAAAAGCGTACCAGCAGCTTTTCCAAGGTAAGGACGATCACATCGTGAATCAATGAATTCATTATGAATTTAAATTGAAAAAAAACATCGACTGGGAGCATAGTTTATGGAGTTTCAGAGCCAGACGTTCTGCGCCGACGGAGATCTTTGAACGGATTCATCAGGAGGCGGCGTCAATGATTGGCGGTGAAATGTCTGTACAGAATAGAATAAAAATTATAGCTGTTTTCCTTTGTTTGGAAAATTGACTACATGCATTCCAGGGGTTGTAATAACGAATAAAATATTTTTTTTGAGTCGCTGGGCTCGGTTATGTATGTCCGAAAAATCACTGATTGTTTTAGAGGTTATGCTCCCCCCCCCCGCAGCTGCCCCATCACTAAGGGGTCGTTTATACTATTGCCGCCGAGCGGCGCGGCACAGTGCATTATACTTGTTCCGAATCGAATAATCGGATGAGTATCCGACTGTTTCAGTCGGATAAAAAAGTCGACTTTTTATTCGACAAGTCGGTTATTCGAAAAAGTGCGATATCCGACTACAGTCGAAAAGTCGAATATTCGAAAAAGGGCGATATCCGACTTCAGTCGAAAAGTCGAATATTCGAAAAAGGGTGATATCCGACTACAGTCGAATATTCGAAAAAGGGCGATATCCGACTACAGTCGAAAAGTCAAATATTCGAAAATGTGCAATATCCGACTATAGTCGAAAAGTCGGATATTCGAAATAAATTCCATCTGGAACAAGTACACAGTGCATCTATGTAAGGCGTCGTTTATACCTCCGCCGCCGAGCAGCACGGCGAAGTGCGATCCCATAGTATCGATCGTGCCGCGCCGCGTGATCAATATTACAGGGATGCACTGTGCCGCGCCGCTCGGCGGCGGGAGTATAAACCACCCCTAATATTGATCACGCGGCGCGGCACGATCTATATCATTGGATTGCACTTCACCGCGTCGCCGGCGGCGGAAGTATTAACGACCCCTAACGCAACCCTGGGCTGCGCCGCGACTCTACCGCGACGCATCGAATATCTCGGCGTATAGCAGTTTCACCTCATTGAAGTGTAACAAATTATTAGGTTGATGGAAAAGTTTCCGAACTTTCCACGACTTCGAATAAAAACCTTTATTTCAAAAACAAACAAGGCTCACCCAACAAAATAATTTCCATAACGATTGGGCAGATCATGAATTCCGGACGCGTAGAACTCTGGCTGTTTCGAGTCGAAGTATTCTTGTAATCGTAAGGCCATTTTGACTTCGTCATCGTTTGTGGACTGTTTCTCATCCAGGAAGTGCTGCATCGAGCGAAATAGATGATGGTAGTCGGAAGGGACAAAATCGGAATGGAATTCACGAACGCTAACCATGGCCATGGTTACGTTCTCGGTCAGCCAACCGCGTGGTTAGCCTAGCCACTGGCCAGCGTAACCACCGATTCTCAAGCCGAGCTGTGGCGTGGTTGGCTGGCTACGACGCCTAATGGGTGCAATTGCAGAATCGGTCGCTCCACCGTGATCTGTAATTGAAAAATTCTATTGCGAAAGTCCCAAATTCAAACACCTCTCCCTATCATTTAGGTCTCTGCTGTGGTTTTGCGTTATCTCATGTACCTCTTCCTTTTTTACGTGTTTTGTTTTCTTCCTTACTCTACTTTAACCTCATATATTTGTCACATGTAAATTACCCTCGCTCTTCCCTCACTCGTTTATCTCACGCTTTCCATTAGTTAGTTTCAATTGTTTCTATCGTTTTTTATTTCAGATAGTATGTAACTCACGTGATCTGCCGTCCACTTTAGCAGAAAAAGTCGATTAAAATCTATTTCAAACTTTCGCCGTAACTTTAAAAAACCTTTTCTATTCTTACGATCTAGGCTTTTTCGCAACGTCTGCTACTCTAGCCATGGTTTGGCGCTAGTAACCACGCCCGCTTACGTGGTTAGGCTGGCTCTGGCTATCGTAGCCATGGTTTGTGGTAGCTACGTTCGTGAATCACGTTGGCTGCGGTAAGCATGGCTATCTCAGCCAGAAACGCTGGTTAGCCGTCGTTAGCCTTTCGTGAATTCCACCCTTGGTCTGGGAAGTTCTTCCTCACTCTCCATATAGCCCAGATCTTGCCCCCCTTCCGACTACCATGTGTTTCGCTCGATGCAGCACTCCCTGATTGGAAAACAGTTCACTCACGATGACGAAGTCAAAATTGCTCAGAAGAATACTTCGACTCGAAACAGCCAGAGTTCTACGCGTCGGGAATTCATGATCCGCCCAATCGGTGGCGAAGGATCCTTGAATGTGATGGAAATTATTTTGTTGGGTGAGCCTGGTTTGTTTTTGAAATAAATGTTTTTTATTCAAAGTCGTGAAAAATCCGGAAACTGTTGCATCAACCTAATATTATGAAACTATTTCAAAAACATTTGGCGTTTGCACGGGACTAGTTTAACAGCGTCTCATGAATCCAATTATTCGGGTTGACTAGTGTATGACCAGTAAGTAGATCTGAGTATAATAGAGAACGCAAAAATGTGAAAACTAGCTTTAGGTTGACTGCATTTACAAATATTGGTGTTTTCGCCTTGGCCACAGCTGATCTCAAAGGTTCGGCAAACTAATTAGGCGCACGCCAAATCAGATTCGAGCTACAAGGTAATTCGGATTTACGGGCTCCGTCACAACAATCATGCGGCGGCCAATCAACTATTTTGGCCTATCATACTCATTCAAAGAACGGTCATGAGCGTAGGCATAACATTGGTATGGATCTCAAGAAAGGGGAGAGGGACTTTAGGATAAAATCGGAGATCACTGGTGTAATTAAAAACTCGTTAGCGCTGTTCGCACCTCAGCTCGCTCGCCAGAAGACCCCTCCCACCTAGAGAGAGAGAGCAGACAGCCAAGATCGCGCGGCGGTTTCCGCGCGGCGAGTTATGCAGGTTCAATTGCTCTCTCGGATTATGATTGGACTACAAACGGTAACCGATCCACTGTCAGTATATTGATTAGGAGGATTGACAGCGCATGTTTATTAGATATTACATGAGCATGCAGTATTACTTTTCCTAAATATTTGAACACAAAATAATTAACGATGTAAGATTCACTAGATTAATACACGCGTGTAGCGGTGTAACAGTAAAGGATTTCGTGGCATTCTGCGGCGTTTCTCTCGGTTTCTTCGTCATTTCTGTTCTACTCGGGGCCCAAACAATCGAATTAGCGATTAATCTCAAAATTGAAGATTATCGTGAACACTGCCTTTAAATTAATTGAACACCATTTGTTTTTCATTAGTAGAGATAACTAGTGGGTTTGTTCTTTATTCTTATCCATTCGATATTCGTTACCTTCCTCTAAGACCAATCAATGAGATTACCATGCCTCTATCTTTGCCTATGGCAGAGTCATTAGGAGTGTCCCATTCAGAACGATGCCAATGCATCTACTCACCCTCCTTGACGAGGAATACGAAGGCACACCTCATCGTCGCGTTGCGGCGATCTAGTCGCCGTGCGGAGTTGGCGAGAGATTCTGAGTCGAGGCAGATAATTATACCTCCTGGTAATCTGAGTCGAGGTGCGAACCATCACTGATTAAAGTCCCACTAATTGATTTTATCCTAAAGTTGCGCACCCCAAGAAAGGGTTCAGGACCTGGGACTGAACTTCTCAATGATGAACTCGCGGTTCAAGAGAAGTTTAACGCCTATTTCTCTGGACTTCTCAATGATCTATGCCGTTATCTCGCTAATTCGGTCATCCTTGAACCATCTCAGATAGTCGGGGCGGTAAATCGACACGGTCATCCTTGAACCTTCTCAGACAGTCGGGGAGGCAGTACGTCGGCACAATAGGATTGTATTCCAGGGCAAACAGCGGACACAACCCCTCGTTGTCAGCAGGAGCTGCTGCGAACAGCAGCATATGCTGCCAACGCATGCTGGCGTTCAACCCTTCCTGTCGATAGCACGCATTCTATGGTAAACAGAGGGGTTATATCCGAGCACAAGCAGCAGAAGCTGTTGCTTATTGGTAGGAGCTGCTGCAGTTAGCAGCAACTACAGCAGGGGTATTGCTAATTCCTTTCACCCGGAGTGCAACCCCTATTGTGCCGACGTACTACCCCCAGACTGTCTGAGATCCTTGATGAATTCGGCCTCGGAAGATTATGTGTTTTGGTATTTAGCTCACTATGTGGGTCCCATCTAATTGTAAAGAGGTCACCTTGAGCCGCCATTTGTCTCATGGGGTCTCAATTGGAGAACAGAGAGAAAAACAAATTTTCTCAAGATCCCGACAATTCTCTGATGGAAAAAGATCCCGAGAATTCCCTGGTGCCCTTACCTTTTTGTGGAACATTGAAAATGGCATTTTTTAGAATGCCCGAAAAAAATATTGTCAGAAATAACGTTAGCCTTCATTCAGTACAACATTCATTCCATAACCGACGGGAGGAAAACCAAAAACTCACAAGGATATCAGGTCAACTCACACAACTAATAAGTTAATCCTCATAATAAGTTAGAAACATACAATGATAAAACCAATATTATTATAATACATGAGTACAAATTTTTTGAGCTAGAGACCAGCTCGAACCAGGAATCAAGAATTTTCCTGATCATCATACACCTCGTCCGCCGGATTGTAGAAACCATAGAGGGATGACCTCCACCGATGAGTGACTGGCTCGAATCTGAAACAGTACGTTAAAGGCACAGTACACCCTCAGATATGAAATTTGAGATTTTCATGTAATTGTGTAGAAGACCCCTCCTGTATAACACGTGCCAAATGCCAGATCTCATTTCCTCCAAATAAGCGAGATATAAGCGACCACCACAGGCCCGACCCCCTTCGCTCACCACCACAGGCCCGGCCCCCTACCAGATTTTCGAACTCGATAGCGGCTTGATAGATGAATGAATTCCAACAAGTCGTCGTTCTTCAGTCCATTTCCGGTCTATCTCCTCATCCTGTTTTGCACGCGTGCAGCGATTGCGAATGAAGAGAAATACAGGCCTGAGACAACTCGTCCGCGAAATTTTCGCCCTCAAAATGCAGGCATTTTCAAGGAGCCATATCTCCGTTCGTAGAGGGTCTTGGACGATTTCAGAGATACCGTTGTGATCAGAGAGTGGCTCTCTCCAAGATAAGCATGGAATCTGAAAAATAATTTTTTGGGTGTCCTGTGCCTTTAAAGGCAGCAGACTCGCTCGGAAAAATTGCTGTGATCTCTACGCTACTACCGTTGTATGGCCCCAAGTAGAACGCTTGCACAGTTGGAAGGGTTAAAAACTAGTCAAAACCACTAAAATTTGAGCAATGCAGATCGAAAAAATTCGTTAACTCCGCCCACGAGATTCGACAACTTCGCCCCAAAATACAAACTCGTCCAGATTGATTCTTCGAATACGGTCACTCTGGATGATTCTTGATGCTACCAATGAGGTACTGTGCTTCTCCGGGCCTAATTCCGGACCGCAATGCGGCCGCGCTTTGCGGCCGCACGCTCCCGAATCAGAAGAGCTTCCAGCGCCGCAGCCGCCTATCTGTTGACTTTAGGTGGGTTTTGGAAACTGAAAACTGTAGCAAAAAAATTGGAGAAAACTGTATAAAAAACCCACATCGAGTCGGCTTTGGCGCTGGAAACTCGGTTGACTCGAGCGAGTGCGGCCGCAAAGCGTGTCGAGACGCAATTGCGGACCGGAATTCAGCTAAGAGAAGCACAGCACGCGTTCTAGTACAGATGGCAAGAGTATCGGTTTCGCCATCTCAACCGTTTTGTCGCTAATATTCCCTGCTTCTATCACGCGCAGTGTAACTCGCCCATTTTTACCCCATAACAAAAGCAACCGTTATTCCTCTATTTGCTTACAGTTTTCGTCGATTTTTCGTTAAATCCTCATACTACCTGCTCCAAACCTTCGATTTATATCATGAAATCGATATCACTTTCGAGAGTGTCTGCTGCCTTGAAAGGCATCGTACGCGATGAAAACCGAATTCCGACTTTTGCGTTCAGCCGGACTATGTAGTGGGTCATGGCAATCTCACTCAGAAAGTTTGGAGTTTCAAAATCGCCTCTGAATGAAGATTTTTTCAACTAAAAACGGCTTCCTGGGTTTGGGGCGGCCTTCTCAAAAAAATGAAAACAAGTTACTTGTAACATATCTAAGCCGAAGTAAGTTACTTGCGACTTATCTTGTGCAATGCAACAAATCGGAGGAGCACTGCATGCAAAGTGCCGTCGATATGCTGCGTGTGACTTAAATGACTTGAGATAAGTCACAAGTAATTTACATCGGCTTAGATATGTTACAAGTAACTTGTTTTTGATTTTTCAGAGGATACTGCGTGCAGTGTGCCGCCGATAAGTTACATGTACAGTTCACCTCCGCACTGCCGTTCAGTCCGCAAAGTGCACCCTGATTGCGAAATCTTGCTGCGGCGCGGTTGCGAACATCCTCAGACAAGGATGTGGGATCACCCGGGCGCTTTTGGCCTTTGGTGCCCGGGTGATCCCACCGCCCGGGTGATCCCACATCCCTGTCTAAGGATACTCGCAACCGCGCCGCAGCACGACTTCGCAATCAAGCGCATCTTGCGGGCTGAACGGCAGTGCGGAAGTGAAGAATAGTTTAAATGGCACAATATAAGTCGCAAGTAACCTAAATCGGCTGAGAAGATATTTCCGAGGGGTGTGCACGACGCACTCGCGGGGTCAGGCTTACGACTGGAGTCGCTGTTGGTTCAGTTACCCAAACTTGAGGTGCCATAATTGACCCGACACCAGCAGTGAAGGCCCGGTCTGGGATGCGCTCTCTGCGTCGCGTGTTGTATGCGTCACGTGATGGCCACCCATAGTGAAAATTCATATGTAAATACGTGTAAAATAAGGGTAACTTACATGTAATATAAATGTATGTTACATGTAATGTAAATGTATGTTGCAAGTAATATAAATATAAGTTACTTGAGGCATTTAAGTAAGTTACATCTATATTACAAGTAGATAACTTGTTTTGATTTTGCTGAGTTGGGGTTGATCCCGTGTTACAAGGAACAAATCTCCGTGTTTGCTGCCGGCGGGCGTGCCTTGACGCGTCGTAGGGCGCAATTCACTTGCCGGTCGATTTCGGGATAGGGGCTCTGTACACACCGAGGGAAGAGTTGTCTCACCTTTTGCGGCATTAATTCCGCTCGGGACCACTTCGCTTGCGTTGAGCAATGTGACGTTTCGAACTTCAAAAACAGGACAACTCTTCCCTCGGTGTGTAGAGAGCCTTTATCCCGTCGATTTCACATTCGGCATCGATCGGAAGCAGCTGACAGCAACGGCCGCAGCAAGTTGGTATGTACCTCCTTTAAATTTCAAGTGGTTCTTTTTCAAAATCTCAAAAATGATCAAGGGTAGAGGCTCCGAACGATTAGAATTAGACCTGGGAGAGAATAATCGGCTGACTATAGTCCACCCTTTCCAAAGATATGATCAGAACTCTATGCTTCTGGTATACTCACGTCCATCGAATTGGCTGTCCATTATGAGGCACAATACTCTCAAACGGAGTGGTGGTCCAATCAAAGACTGGTGTTGGATCATGGGTTGGTCCTGCTATGGCTGTGAACGTAAGCGATTCAATCAAGTGCGAATTCGTCACCTAAAATAAAGCTTTTTCTTGACTTCAAAATTTTCTGGCTGTAAGGTGTTGTGAGATACCTCTTGTTTAGAAACCTTGGGAGTCTGCAAATTCTACATATCAAGAGAAACTGACTAAGCAAAGCTTAAGGCCACCTTCATATCCGTGGCTCCATGATCTCGGTATCCCAACGCTGGGAACGGATAGCTTCCGTTCTCTGGATTCAAATCACTCCTGCATGAAATGGCGTTTTCACCCGAATATGGTGGGTCGCATTCGCATCTTGCCAGAGGGTCCTGTGTGTAATTATTTGATCTGAAACACACCAAATTAAGTATTGTACGACTCTAAGGGGGACTTCAGACGGCTCAGGTTGGCGGCTGTTGCGACCGTTTCTTTATGTTTTCAAGCTGTAGCTGTGTGTCAGCAAGAGTGCTAAACGTTACACAACACGACATGAATAGACACACAACAGGCACGTTTTTCGGGGCAACAGGCTGATATTTCGAGGCAGGGGGATCAGCTTGGGATATGTTGGGCGAAAAGTTCTGATGTCCCTGTGCATCTCCATTCACATTACAGAGCTTTTTTTTTGGAGCCCTGTTGCCAACAAAGTGGTTAAGGACACAGTGTAACCTCAGAGTCGTATTCCAACTCCCTGGTTGCCTTGGAGAGAATTTCCTATTCAAAGATTGTCAATTTGAACGGCGAGAATTGCATGGACGAGTTGTCTCGGTCCTGTTTTTTCTTGTCATTCGCGGCCGTTGCACTGGAGCCGAGCACAGTATAAGCCTAGAGCGATAACAAATGAAAGGTATTGACTTTGAACAAAATTCACAACTCGTCTCCTCCCTATTGAGATCGACAACTTTACGGGGGGCGTGGCCCATGTTCTCTTTCCTAAGGCCGTGGTCGACTATTTCCTTGCCTTGCGGAACTATTGGGTTGATGCATAATCACAATCGTAGAAGCGATGTGGTTGTTTTTAAAAAAATCAACTATGAAAATCTCAGACAAGGGGGCGAATATTCGGCAGGGCAATGCCGGTTGCCCCTCTCTGGTCATCCAGCGTAACACCGATACTCATCCTCCGTACAACCGCACAGACACGTGGACGGTTATTCGGCGGGGGAACGTCGGTTGCTCCGCTGGAGCACCTGCGGAGCAACCGATCTTTCACCGCCATTCAACCGATCTGACACCGCAGTACAACCGAACCAGACTGGCGATCAGGCGTTTTTCAATACATCCTGGGTATTCCCGAGTCCGAAGAGGGGACCCCTGGGGCATCTCTAACGGGGTCCCCACAAAAGACATGCTCCCGCCGCCACGGTCACCGCTGCAGCGGGAGCACCTCTTTGGTGGGGTGCACCCCCCCCCAAGCCGTGAGGAGCCCCCTCCACTCAGCGACAAAAATTTCCCTCCGTCTTACGGTGGGTCTTCTGGGAGTTGACTCGTGGCCACCTTCCAGGTCCGGCTCCGAAGAGCCGACTGAGGCCCCGTTCATAGTTGGATGAGCCGACGTATCCAGCCCGGTCGATACACACAGAAAGCATTGGAAATGGGATGCAAAAATCACTCGGTGTATCCCTCCAACACCCCCAACACCCTTCAACACCCGCCGACACCAGCCCGGTCGATACATATGAACAATGTGGTGGGGTAAGGTTGAGAAAATCACCCGGTGTATCCGACGCGGTCGATATCCATGCAATGCGTGGATGAGAAAATCACCGGGTGGGCGGGCCGATGATTAAACATTGCGTATCACTAGAAAGCTAACCTTACTGCTGCCTCCGTTTCTTCACTTTACTCTCCTTTACTATTTCTCTGAACAGGTGCAATCCTGTTGGCCACTTAATCACCGTCATATCTAGTTGGATGCACCGAGTGATTTTCTCAACCTCACCTCATCATTTTAATCATACGTATCGACCGGGTGGGTGTTGGGGGTGTTGGGGGGAGTCGGTGGGTTACAGATGCAAATAGCACCAGCTCTGACCGTGGCCTGAGGCACACTGTGAGAATAGGAGCCTTTTATACCCGTGTCATTGTTAATACTTTCGTCAAAACATGTTTATGGCGGCACCCGTCTTTTTGTTTGAGTTACGGAACGTGTCATATATTTGACGGTAGCGCACGTCCCCGCCGTTGCACCGTCAGCACGTTTTCTACCGCCAAATAACCCTCCCTGGTTTTTGAAATTCTCTGTATCTGCGGTGAAACCGATAATTCGACTCCTCCCCGTTTTTGCTCCCGCCGTTGCACCGATAAGCCCTTTTGTCCCGCTGAACAACCGTGAGCGTGTCTGAGCGCTTCGCTTCTACGATTGTGATAATGACACTTTGCGGACTGAACGTGATTGCGCAACTAGATCATAATTTTAATAAACAAAAACAAAAACAATATTCAATCAAAACATGTTTAAATGATCATTCGAGAGCATAGTCACCATCCACTTCAAGAACTGCTTCCCATTTGCTTGGCAGTCGGTCGATTCCACGTGCGAAGAAGTCACGATTCTTGGAGGCAATCCACGCTTTGACATCAGCCACCAAGTCATCCAAGTCGTCGTAGACTCTGTTTGTTTCTCAGTTTTTCAGAGAGCGATTGACATGATAGTCCGTTGGTGCTTCTATCGGTGAGTACGGCGGATCTGGGAGCAGATCCCATCCCTTATTGGCGCTGAAATCGATTACACGGCGCTCAACATGTGGACGGGCGTTATCGTGATGGAACACGATGTGGTTTTTCTGCGCGGTCTTTTCGCCTCGATTGCAGCGCTAAGGCGATCAAGCTGAGCCAGATAGACGTCGCGGTTGATGTTGAATACCTTTCCAAGCTTCCTCAGGCGTCGAACGATCGTTGATTGATTGACATTAAAGTGTTCAGCCAGCATTCGCGTTGTAAGGCTTTCGTCCTCTTCCACGGTTGTCAGAAGTGTTTGATCATCAAAATCCGATGGCTGATCTCTTCCTTCTTTATTCTCCAAACTAGTGTCACCTGATTTGTAGTGAATAAACGACTTTCGTACTGCACTATCAGTGAATGTTTCTTAGCCAGAAAGTTCGTTGAGATCGCGAAATAGCTGAGCTGCGGTCCATCCTTTCTCGTAGTGGTAGAGCATAATATGCCAAATATGAGTGTGATTTTTGAGACGCATTTATTAACTAAGTGTTAAGGATTACTTTTATATAAATATTGAGGACGAAACGCCAATGTTTACTAAAAAAACGCGTCAATAAAAACGTTCCATAATTATGCATCAACCGAATATAATATCAAAAATTACCCTAAGGATTGGACTTCGCCTTTAACGAATGCTCAAATCCTCACTTCATCATTGAATTGTTTCCAGCTTATCCTCTAAATCAATACAACTTGAAAAGATATAATGGATTCCACTCACCAACCTAAACCGTATTCTTCCCAACATCTGGGTTACGAGAAACAATCTGAGTAGGAGCTTTCTTACCTCATCAGTCGAATCATGCTCTCCATGTCGACAACGGAACTATGGTCCCTGCGGAAAATCAGCGCCCGAGGTGTCTTGTCATAGCTGAAAATCAAGCGCGTTATCATGACCTGCGATTTTATTCAAAGATTTCAACTTTTTTTTTCAAAACTAAGATTTGAAAAACCATTACCCCGTCATACACTACGTTCTTTTTTCTTTATATTATATTGAAAATTATATTTTATTTTATATTATATTTCTAGTATATTGAAAAATACAATTTCCCTCACTAAGATTTTAGAAGCTGATATTCAATGATAAAAGGTTTCAACAAAAGTTGATGGAAGGCAGCGGTAACTTACCTGTACCAATCTCCAAACTTTTTCACCATCCTGTCGCTCTCTGACCACTGGATGATTTTTGGGAAATATCTGAATCAATAGAAATACAAGAATAAATAGACTATTCGAATAAAGTACGAGAATTGCCGAATAAAGTTAATTCCAACAAATTCTTACTCACGGGCTATTGTAACTCGGCCAGTAGTTATTTCGCAGCAGTAGATGCGTCAAATCAGCATGAGCAGTGTGATTTCTAAAAACACGCATACATGAAAGTCCGATAGTGATCGCCTAATTGCGGACAGCGCGAGCGGTCGCGTAGCGGCACAGGTCCGAAACTTCCTCAGGGTGTATTACATAGCGACAGGGCTGGCTTGCCTCGTGCTGAGAAAATACACGATGCGAGCCGCGGCGCGATAGTTCGCGCTGTCCGCACCTAGGCAATCACCCTGGAACATAATTGAAGGTGGTCTACTCAGAAAAATGAAAACAAGTTACCTGTAACATAAAAGGCTGAAAGCAAGATACTTGTAACATATGTAAGCCAGTGAAGGTTCCTTGCGAGTTATCTCGAGTTATTTAAGTTACATGCGACATATCGACGAGATACTCAGAAAAACCAAAACAAGTTACTTGTAATATAAATGTAACTTACTTGAATGTTTCTAGTAACTAACATTTATATATACATGTAATATACATTGATATTACATTTAACTTAAATTTATATTACATGCAAGTTACACTTATGCTACATGTAACTTACATTTATATTTTCACTATGATTTGCCATCTTGTGACGCAGACAACACGCGACGCAGAGAGCGCGTCCAAGACCACACACTACGCAAAAAAAATGCTGTGCGGGGCCTTTCCTGCTGGTGTGGTTTCAAATACCTCAAACTTGTGTAATTGAACCAACAACAACGCCATTCGTAAGCCTAACCCCGCGAGTGCGTCGTACATCCCCCTGGAAATATCTTCTTGGCGCAGTCAAGTTACTTGCGACTTATATTGTGCCATTTAAGTTACATGTAACATATCGAAGGCACACTACACGCAGTATTCTCTCAAAAATTTAAAGCAAGTTACTTGTAATACATCTAAGCTGATGTAAGTTACTTGCGACTTATCTCAAGCCATTTGAGTTAAACGCAAAAAATCGGCAGGAAACCACGTGCAATGCGCCTCCGATATGTTACATGTAACTTGAACGGCACAATAAAAGTCGCAAGTAACTTACATCGGCTTAGATATGTTACAATAAACTTGTTTTCAGGCTGTTATGTTACAAGTCACTTGTTTTCATTTTTCTGAGTACCGCGTGCAGTGCGCTTCCGATATGTTAGATGTAACTTAAATGGCACAAGATAACTCGGAAGTAACCTAAATCGGCCAAGAAGGCATTTACCAGGTGAAAATACGACGCACTCCTGAGGTCAGCTTTGGAACAGGTGTTGCTGTCGGGTTCAATTAATCGAGTTTGAGGTACTGAACTCCTCAATTGCAGAGAAGGCCCCTCAGAGCGTTTTTCGCTTTGTGCGGCCGCGTGAGGGCGCATTGTCAGCGTCGGGTGTCCTACGCGTGGCAAAATGGCCACCCACGGCGACTATATAAGTGTAAGTTACATGTTACATACATGTAACTTGCATGTCATATAAATCATGTATGTTACATTTAATATAAATGTAAGTTACTTGAGACATTCAAGTAACTTACTTTTATATTACAAGTAACTTGCTTTCATTTTCCATCGATATGTCGCATGTAACTTTAATGACTTGAGATAAGTTGCAAGTAACTTACATCGGCCTAGATATGTTACAAGTAACTTGTTTTCGGCCTTTTATGTTACAAGTAACTTGTTTTCATTTTTCTGAGTAGACAATCATCCTCGAACACGGTTGAAGGTGGTCTAGGACTACTTTCATAAAAAATCTAAAAACGAGATAAAGTAAGAGTTACGGCAGTTGTTCGAGAACATGAAGAAGTCCATGCGATGGATGATCTTTTTGGAATTTCTTGAAAACTTTGTAGTCCAAAACACTCCATTGGTTGTTATAGGTGCCAGAGTTGAACCTTGAGAACATTTTCGCCCACTGAATTCCTGTAGAAGACGTTCTGTGGGCCACCTGAAAATTACATAGACTATATCTTGAGAGTATTGAAATTACTGCTTGCTACGTTTTTTCCAGTACATCTGATCGCAAACACCCTGTGGAATCTCACATCCTATGAAAAATTTTGTCCGTCCACGCGCGCGATCGGCGTGCGTGCTGACCAATCGTGGTATAGGCATTTTTCGAAACTGTAAGTCAGTTGCTAGGAATATTAAATAAATAATGAGCAATATCATTGCCAGCTGTCTGCAGCCGTGCAGAGGCTCGTCCGAAAAAATGCCTCCCTGACGGCCGTACGGTACGCACGCCGACCGCGTGAGCGGACAGTCCCATTCAAACAGATTATACTTTGTGTCTAACCTGTGATCTGACCCAGCATAGCACGCTGTTGGGCGTCATGAATTGGAGTAGCCTCTCATTGTAATTGCTAATCGTGGTCTCCAATATCGCCAGACGAGCCGAGGTTAAAATGAAGTCGTCCACCGAGGAGATTGAACCTAAACCACAGAGGAGTTTATAGCAGAAAAATCAAAAATCGAGCCTTCCTAGGGATCAACGGCTTTTTCGCGTCCTATTTATATGACCGGCTCACATTTCCCGTCGCCGCGATTTTCCGTGCGATGAGTATATGCAAACGTGTAGTCCGTGCGTGAACGCGCGTGTGTGTGCGCATGTATGTATCGTCGTAACGCGACGCGATCTCATACTTCAAATGCGAAAAGAGATGCGGCAACATATCGACCCCTGGGCCTCTTCCAGAGTTTGGTCGCTGCGCGACACGACGGGATGATAAACATGAGCATCGAGCGAGATCGCGTCGCACGTCTATATGTATTCAAAATGTGCTATCGGTGCGATCAGCGATGGAAGTGTAGAATAGGCCCTACCCACGGATGACGCATGATCGTACCGCGCTCTTCCGAAAAGGGGCCTGAAGCGCTAAAAAATCGGGCATCCACGAATAACACCTAAAGTCATCACGATTACAGTTTATACTTCCTGTCGTAGCGAACACATCGCGACAATTTTAACAGAATGATTAAGCGATTGTCATGTGACCTACGTGTTATTGCTGTGCAAAAAATAGCTGCCACGTGCTGTTCCATAACGACGCTAAACGGCAAGCGCAACGACGATAAGTATGACACGCTAGCGATCGACGAGCGACGGCATCGTGCGTAGCAAATTCCCCATTTTCGTGATGCGCATCTTACGCTCGGATCTGAGATGAATACATACTTCACGCAAAGCGTCGCTGCGACCACTTACATCCAGAATATGGTTCTTCTACCAATATCGCAACAACGTCGCTGGTACCCCAGTGTGGCACACTTATCGCCGTTTCGCTTATTGTTTCGCGGTGTTACGCTGCAATGTCCATTCTGCAGTCCATATGTAGTGACAGGGACAGCAACATCATAACCGCGTGCCGCGCATCATGCTCATTATTAGGCGTCGTTTATACTTCCACCGCCAAGCGGCGCGGCAAAGTGCAATCCTATGATATCGATCGCTCCGCGTGATCAGTATTAGGGGTCGTTTATACTCCCGCCGCCGAGCGGCGCGGCACCATACATTTCTGTGAAATTGATCACGGGGCGCGGCACGATCGGCGTCATAGAATTGAACTACACCGCACCGCTCGGCTACGGAAGTATAAACGAACCCTTGAAAGATTGCGCTGTGACGCGAAGCATCGCAACGTTACCACAAATGACAGCCGCGCGACTTTTGGTGCCAGACTATGCATAAGCTCTGACTGACGTGAGGGATGACACAGCATGAACAGCTTCGTGTTTAGCAGATGTCCCTCTTTGCCCGCTCGCGGCGAATTACCCGCTCACTCCTCCACCGAACGCGGCAAGCTCGTCTCATTGTCAGACGGAGAGAGTAAGGCATTTCAGCAATGGGAGTATGAATCAAGCATAATCTTTCAAATTACCTTTCCTAGAGTTGACCGAGATCTAAATAATTTCAATTTCGGATGGAGCTTTTGAAGCGTAGATTTACCTGGGTAGCTGCTGAAAGAGTAGCTTTTTCCGGGATCGTTTGTGGCAAATGTGTAGCGCTTCTGCATGCGAAGCATAGACGAGTACGATGCCCAGGTGACGTGCGAGAAATAGATGTCGGAGAAGTCGGGAAGTAGCTGAAATATCAAAAAGAATAACGATTTTTGGCACTTCTTTTGTAATATTCTAATGAAAATCACCTTCACAAGCGCTGAACAGTGGCCGGTTCCTGATAGAAGACTTCTCTGGGTCTCAGGCTTTCGAAATTTCACAGCCAAATCCTCAATGTCCCCAGCCAATTGAATCAGACTGAAACAGTTTCTGCAACTCGCTAGATGGCATTTTCAATACCTCAGGTCAAAGGCATCGTTCGCGCTGGAGACCACTTTCCATTTTTCTGGCTCAATTTCATGAATGAGCCCGGTAGAGCAGACAGGTTGACTTCAGCGCGTCAAAAGCCCGTATTTATCTATTTATTTATTTATTTATTTATTTATTTGTCTATTTATTTATTTATTTATTCATTGGTTCGTTTATTCAGGGATGTGGTGAGGTTGGAAGGGGTTGATGGGGGGGGGGGGGGTGAGGTAGGATGAGGTTAAAGGTGAGGATCCGCCACCAGTTCTCACAAGTCATCCATCACTTTTTCATAGAAAGTTGATGCGACCGACAAACAACTTTAAAAACAGTTATGGCACAAACTCCAAATGCAGAAGAAGCTTCAAAAACGATTTTAGCGCGAAATTTAAATTTTATTTATTTATTTATTCATTGACTTATTTAATCATTTATTTGTTTATTTATTTATTTATTTATTTATTTATTTATATTTTTATTTATTTATTTGTTATTTATTTAAAGACGTACACATTTATTATACGTGTTTACAACCTGCGAAGATAAAAAGCATGCATAACCGTCGAAAACTAAGTGTGTTCAGACTGACCCTTTTCTTACAAATGAAGTTTTTCATGGGCCCTTCCAACATTTTCCTTCATCATAGAGGCCAAGCCACACAAAAACATGAAAACATATGTAATATACGGTTTTCTGTGCGAACGATGCCTTTAACCGCCGCACAGTGCAATATAAAGTGTGTCCGATTGAGACTGGCCAGCCAAGCGACAGTCGTGCGTGGCAGGCGGACGTAACATGTGCCGCCCTCGGGCGAGTTTTCAAACGGCTGCCACTCCCCCCCCTCGGCTGCAGGACTGATTGCTTGCTTGCTGCCAGCCGCTCTCGGCCTCTCTCCTAGCCAATGGGTGCGTGGGAAAGCTCTCTGCCGTTCTTGCGCTCGTCCAAGTGCAAGAGTGGAGCACGAGACAGCCGCCTTCCCCGTACGCCAGCCGCATGGTTGGCCAGTCTCATTCGGACACACTTTTTGTATAAAGGGGACATTTTTTTCACGCACTAGAGAGGGTGAGTAATGACTTCCTCAGCTCCTAGTCGTCGTCCAAGCTTTCCTTCATAACCATCGATCATGCCAAGAAGTTGGTTTAGCGTCATGTTCACCTGAAAATCATGAGACCTGAAAACACTCTTCAAAGTTTGTTGCTGAAGTGGCATCTCTTAGAAGGCCAAATGAAAGACTTGCGTACTTTAACAATGAAAAAAACATACACACGAACAAATACGAAAAATCATGGGGATGGGTCCTTGTCGGATTCTTATTCGCCATGCGGGACCTCCCGCATTTGTTCCGAAAGCTCCTGCGGTAAGTGCGCAGGCCGGCGTGGTTTGGACGTTTTCTGACGATGTTCAATGTTTTCTGAGACCGTTTCAATCGCTCACCAGATTGTGAACGCCATCAAAACTACTGTGCTTCTCTGGGCCAAATTCCGGTCCGCAATCGCGCCTTGACACGCTTTGCGGCCACACGCGCTCGAGTCAGTCGAGTTTCCAGCGCCAAAGCCGACTCGATATGGCTTTTTATACCGTTTTCTCCAATTTTGTTTAGCTTCAAGTTTCTGAAATCCACCTAGAGTCAACAGATCGGCGACTGCGGCGCTGGAAAATCCTCCAACTGTAAAGCGCACGGCTGCAAAGCGTGTCGAGACGCAACTGCAGACCGGAATTCGGCCCAGATAAGCACAGTAAATTCACTATCGTACTTCGGCAAATGGCAGGAAGTCCGAGAATTTGTAGCGCATAAAAAGTCACACCGCGGTAAGCCATGAACTTCCTCTTTTTTAAAATCTAAGGGTGCTCTAATACATCTAGCTTGTAGCAATACATCTAGATATCTATGACTGGGTAGACGGAAACTTCTAGCCATTTAAGCGTGCAAGGGAATGCATAAAAAACTAATTCGGCACTGGTTTACAAGACCTACGACAACATCGCGAACAGGGGTCTGCGGAACACAACTATCTTCTGTGAAACTTCGTAATTCTCACGTCTCATGGCGCGAGCGGCGCGGGTGATTCTGCTCCCTCCGTCTTTCATGCGCTCTCTCATTGTCTCTAGCCTCCGCTCCGCATCAGCACGCGTAGAAACCATGAGATTTTCGCGGTTTTATACTCAGGCGATTCGCGGCCCCGAGCCGCACCGAACAGGAATCGAAGCCACCTGACAGTTCGGCTCGTTCTTCTAATCTCCGGGCCACGGGTGTTGCTGTTCGGGCTAACTGGAGGAGCCCGTACAGGAACAGCAGTGGCCTGAAAAACAACAGCAGCGGCCCGGATAGCAACAGGAGCCGACCTGCAGATTGGGAGAACGAGCCGAACTGTCAGGCGGCTCGGGGCCGATAATCGCCTGAGTCGCCTTTACGAAGGTGTGAGAACGACGGAAAACACTATCAAACCTGCAGCCAATAGGGGTCTTCGGGATAGCTAGCAATATTCTCCTCCATCCATATATAGTTGCGAAGCAGATAGTTGTTCAGATCATCGCAGAATTGTTTCGCCCCATCACAGAAACCTTCCACAGTGTTCGACAGGTGCAATCGAATCAGCTCACGGGTTGCTCTTCCTAAATAACTGTATTTCACCGTTCCCGAACCTATACTAGCATCAAGCTCCTGACTCTTCCTCCAAAAAAGTGAACAGTTGATGACTATTTCTCAAATTTTTTGATAGGCTAATATCTGTGCATTCTAGGAACTGAACTAGAATCTCTCCGATCCCCGATCAAGAGCTCAAGAACCACCCTCGACGCAAAATTCTGAGCAGAAGTAGCTAGCATTCCACGTCTATGTGCAGAAAAGAACATTTTTTTCAAATCCTTCGAACCGCTTCTTGTAGTTTTCAATTGCAGAGACAGTCTTTGAAATGTCGCAAAGCTTCTAGAAAGCAATAGTCGATGGGATAGTTGTCATTAGGCCAATCGTTCGTCAGCTGACAGCTTTTCCTAGTACGGTATTATAAGATGTGTGCAGCGGAAAGAACTACACTGAATCAGACGACGGGGGATTTTTTGGTTTTCTTTTTCTTGAAGAAAGCTCTTATAACTTCCCCGGGTGTTACAAATTTGTACACGTGCCATTTATTGTCTTATATTTTTGATTGTGAAATTTCCGTTCATTTTAGGTCGTAGGCAACATTTTTGTTTCAAAAAATCTGCGCCTTCTTGCCGTTTTTAAAGCGCAAACTTTTATAGTTCAAACTTTTACTGAGTTTTCAATCCTTGAACATCAGATGCAATCGCAAATTGTTGTTCGACATTAGAAACGGAGCAATTAGTGAGGGCTCCTTTGAGCTGACTGCTACATTTATAAGCTTGGCCACTACGGGACAACCTTTAACTGCTGTTCGATTACTGTTTTTCCTGGAATCTCAAAGTTCCCAAGCATTCGTTCTCGGAATTATCAACTTACTATGTGTTGTTCTCCTACACAGTAATCGAAACACAGAGAAAAACCGTTTGAGCACCGTACTCCAATCCGGCCGTAAAATAAAACGCGTTGTGGGTCAATGCACTAAAGAGCGCGTTCTAAGCCTGTATCGTTCCGCTTACCTTTAAGACATGCCAAACTGATTGTGGAATAAACAATGGGAGCAGATTTTTGCGAAACTGACCGAAAATAAGTTTGGTAAGAGGAAAACACGGTGTGCGATGGAGATAGCGTCGGCATGGATCGCGAAGAGACTTCGCGTTCACTGCTGAAGGTTAGCGCAAACTTGGTGTCATGTGCTATAATATAGGTGCACCGAATTTGCGCCAACCTTCAACAGTGAACGCAGAGTCTCTTCACGTTCCATGCCGGTGGTTACGCATGGTTTTGACTCCAGTTCAACTCAGCTTTGTAATAGGTTTGCCCGATTCATTGAAGGAACGCCCCTTTCACAACGCCTGACGCGCTCCTATAGGCTAATGCTCACCGCAAACTCGATAGAGGACTACAGATTCGAGGCACGTGCTTCAAATAGCGCCCACAAAAGTTTTGAGATGTCTTCAAAGATGAAGACACGCTTGAAAATTACTATTCTGTTCTCGCTTAACGGAATGGAATCCTTCAAGCTTCACAAGTAGATCTGCACGCAAATAATCACATTCCTTCACCTTCAAAAAGTGGCAAAAACAATGACTCACTATACAACAACTGCGTGCGAACTTCATTCCTCCAAGCACTAACTCGAGAGGAAACGCTCAGAATGAAAAAGCTAACTTTCTGTGAACGATTTACTCCTTAGGCCTCCTCACTCCCAATTTTGGGAGAAGAACCTCGGTAGGGGCGAAGGTTCTGGTGGGTTCAAAATTGAGCGCGAGCAACTCTTCCAGTAATGTTCCAAGGTGCTATCGCAGCGGGGGGGGGGCACTGTGGTATCGCGTTTGGCCACGCCCATTTTTATGTGCCGCAACGACTCCTGATTTTGGCAGGAGAGGGAAACTCTGGGTGGGTGCTAAAATAAGGTGCGGCACGGTAAAATGGGCGTTGCCAAGTGCATCGCGCCATACTGTCCAACCCCCGCTAAGGGGTATGGTTTACTGTGCTTATCTGGGCCAGATTCCGGTCCGCAATTGCGTCTCGACACGCTTTGCGGCCGCACGCGCTGGATTCAGTCGAGTTTCCAGCGCCAAAGTTGACTCGATATGGCTTTTTTTTACAGTTTTCTCCAATTTTGTTAACTTTCCAGTTTCCAAAACCCATCTAGAGGCAACAGATCGGCGGCTGCGGCGCTAGAAACTCTTCCGACTAGGATGCGCGCGGCCGTAAAGCGTGTCGAGACGTAATTGCGGACCGGAATTTGGCCCAGAGAAGCACAGCACTTTGTCACTGTAATGAGCGACAGGCATGCAATCTAACACAAATCGCGGCGGAACCCGCATCGGAGCAACGGCAATGGCCGTCGTAGGAACAGATGTCGCGTGTGGGTCGCAGCGACGTGTCGCGGAGGGCTGACATACTATGAATGTGCCATAGCCTCCCGCTACCACTGTCTCTGTCGCCTAAGATAGCATCTGTTCCAAAACACACTATTCAATCTCCACGCCCGCAGACATAATCCCGGAGTCATCTGAAAAGCGAAATGTCTAGGACGCCGAAGAAAAAGCGGCCTTTCTTCTTCTTCTTCTTTGCAGCCACATCGAGGGTTTTGTCATAGGTGAAGGAACTGGGCGACCAGTAGTGGATTCGTCCACAGATCCATTATGGTCAGCGTGGTAGGTCTCACCGGACAGCGAAATAAATGTGCTGTATCATGGCCGATAGTACCGCAGTCCGGACAGACATCAGATTTGCTGCTGTCGATTTTGCTGACGTAGGACATGAGCATTGACGAGTGACCGCAGCGCAACGATGCCAGTGTGCATCTAGCCCTTCTTCCGAGTTGAGTCTCGGATTCGCAGACTGGGGGCGGTACTTCTCCTAGTATAGGATTCACCGCCGCCTTCTCAAGATGACACCGTACGAACTTGGTGTGCTCCTCGCGCAAAAGACGGAGTCGTTCTTGCTGTGAGTCGTGCCATCTCTGCAAGTTGACTTTGCATGGAGCATCGGCAAATGGCATTCTTTTGGCTCTCTCTCTAACGGGGTTAAGCACTCTCCAGGACGGGTGGTTTGGTTGCTTAATAATATTGATTCGTAATTGTTGGGCTTGCAGCTGACAGTGCTCCTTCACAGGCAATAGACGGGCTTCGGCATGCAGATGCTCGACTGGGGAACTCTTTGCACATCCGGTGGCAATGCGAAGAGCGGCATTTTGTACGCGTTGCATCTTAAACCAGGAAGATTCTGAAACTAGATGCTGCCAAACCGGTGCGGCGTATTCCATGGCTGGCTGAAGAATCGCCTTATACGTCATGAGTATCGTTTCCTTGCTGCTACCCCATGAGGTACCGCCTAGGGCCCTGAGAACATTGAGTTTGGCTTTAACAACAGCCTGCTTCTGCTCGGTATTTTTATGAAACTTGAGCGACGGATCGAGCACAAGACCGAGCAGTTTTGGAAATCGAGCAGCAGGCAGACGGTCTCCATCCCACTCTACCTCCGGATGAGCTCTGTGCTCAGATGGGTCCGTTGTGAGGACGGATACTGATGATTTCGATGCGGAGATCTTTAGCATCTTGTCGTCGAAGAACCTCTTCAGCGTCTTCAGGTACTCGTTGATCTTGGTGGCGGCTACCTTTATATCCCGGTCTCGACACATGATTGTTATATCATCGGCGTAGGCGACAGTTTTGATATCCTGTGGTGGTTCAGGCATATCTTCTAGATACAGACTGAAGAGAGCTGGTGATAAAACACCGCCCTGGGGGACTCCAGCTGCCATAGGAATACTGTTGGAGACATGGTTACAAGCGGCCTTTTATGCGGGTAATGTGAAGTTTGGTGCAATCACACACAAAACTTTCAGTTTACGGCTTGGCTTGATGGGAATACGGTGCTCAAATGATTTTTTTCTGTGTTTCCATTATTTTGAGCGAAAATCTTCCTTCCAACCCTACTAGTAATGTAAAATACAATTTCACTCAGTAGAATAATTCACCTTCCACAAATCCCGCCACATATCCCTGCATTGCTGGGTGATGTATTCGCGTTGAAACCTCAACTTCGACAAACGCCCATCTGAAACTTAATCGATTTCAGATTCTCAAATCCAGTTCGAGAAGTCTTCCACTTCGGCCATGTTGCTAGAATCTCGATGAAACGCACGGTTTTTTAGCAGGAAGGTTAGTTATATGTCTTAGGTCCTTGTTATTTACTCGATTTTATTGTTGGCGAAGGAACGATTAGGTGAGTCATGCGTGGACGGCGCGCTTCCACCTACCCTGTCTCATTGATTTGGTTGCTATATTTGACTTTGGCCACGTCTCGCTGACATACACTTTCTTGGTCTTCATATTGCTTGAAGTAATACATCTGCCCAAACTCGTTCTCGCATAGACCAAACTGAAAGAAAATCTCTGAAAGAATCAAAAACTGTTCATAGCGCTGGGAGCTCACCGTTCCATCTCCCTCGAGTTCCATCGACTTTTGTGGCCAGCTTTTTCTAGGCTTTTGCCCATTGGCAGGGGCGATCAGAAGCAGTAATAACTGTAGTATTAGTAACATTATTTCAGATGTTGGCCAACGCGAAATCGTTGTATCGATTGGCTGCTGATCCGAGTTTTGAACGGCGATTTGCTGCTAACCTTCAAATACAGCAGGTATGTAACAGGCAAGGAAACGAACCATTCATGGCAAAGCAAGGATCCGAGCTCGAAAATAGGAAAATTTCAGAAAAAAAGCGACACGATTCACAGCAAAACGGGGATCCGAGGTCAAAAACAAGAAAATTTTGAGAAAAAAAGTGGCATGATTCGCAGCAATACAGGGTTCCGAGGTCAAAAACAGGAAAATTTCAGAAAAAGAGTGATACGATTCGCAGCAAAACAGGAATCCGAGGTCAAAAACAGGAAAATTTAAAAAAAAGTGACAACTACCTCAGACGGTCGCTGCATTCAATGGGTGTTGAATGGGCATTCACTTCGAAGACAAGCCGATTCCGAGCACAGTAAGGGAACTTGCTGCTAGGGGAGCACGTGCTCCTACTGCGTTTCAAAGTGTAGCACACGCCACAGCAAATAAAACATCCAATGCAGGCATGATACCCATTCAAATCGATGACAAAACAGTTTTCTAAAAATGGAAAGCATACGAAGCACGCTTGAGGCAGGAATCATATGTCAGCAGCGTCGTCGTTTCAGTTACCCAAGTTTGCGGTACTTGGCTCGTCCAGCCGCTGAAGACTTCGTCCAACCGCTGGGGACCACAGAAGGCGCTCTGCGAGCTGGCCGCACCGCATGTCAGTGCGCTAGCCGCTTCGCGCGTCGGTGTGCTGCTACGATAACGCTAGACTATCTTACAGCACGTGCTCCAGCGGTAGAGCCTGTCTATGGGTGTGGTCACTCGTGTAGAAAGCCGGCGGTTTTCTGAGACTGTAAACACCTCTGAGTAAATCGTCGCTTTCAATGCGTGTCGAATGTGCATTCAATTCCAGTGACCACGCCCAAAGAAAGGCTCTGTTGCAGGGGCACGTGCTCCCAACAGCAGCTCGTGCTGCGAAAACTCCTCGCAGTAGCACGTGCTGCAAAATTCAACGGCAGGAGTACGTGGTAGTTCAGCACTATCGTAGCAGTACACCAATGCGCGACGCTGCCGACATCTGATTCTTGCCTCAAGAGTGCGTCATATGCATTCCATTTCTGAACAGCCGTTTTATCATCGAGTTGAATGTGTATCATGCACTCATGGAACGTTTTATTTGTTGGGGCATGTGCTGTAATTTGAAACACAATAAGAGCACGTGCTTCCCACCGGTAACCAATTGCTGATCGCTGCAACTATACAAACCCCTTAAAGTTCCTTACTACCCCCACCCCAACCGTTTTACAATACAGCGATATGACATGTACGGCTACCCGAAGTGAGAGATGATCACAGGGATCTCCTCAGTGATCCTTCTACTAACAAGGGAACCTAAATTGGGTGGCTCTAGAAGACGTCCTATTTAATTATCTAGTTATCTCACCGATGTGTATAAGGCCGGAGTCATACCTACCGCGACCAGCGACAGTAGAAGTGCATATCAGGCATATCGATTTTCGGTTGAGATTGATGGTGCTCGGCGCTAAAAGTATGATACCGGCCTAAAGGCATGGCTCGCGATAAAAACGATTTTTGAGCTCTCTCCATGAGAATGTAGATTTGTTCATCACAAAAGCAAAATGAAAAAGTGAAAATTTGCGTGAAGCAAGGTATAGCGGCTAATTACAGGTGTCCGCACGCTCCCCCCCCTTCAGTAACATGATTTCCATGAAAGCTTGCTCATTGTCTTTTATTTTGCTCTCAAATTAGTTAGTAGTCTTTACAAGTGCTCAGAAAGTACTTAAGAAGCAAAATAAAAGATGGCAAAGTAGGCATTCTTAGAAATTTCGATAAGTGGGGGCGTGAGGACACCGTGCAATAACTTGTCCTCAAGCGCTTTTTCTTCAACTTTTAACTTATTTTCACTTTTGTCATGTCCAGATCTACCTTCCCATGAGAACCCTGCCTTCAAAGACAGTGTTCACGGAGATTTTCGTCCCGAGTTTCTGACATAAAACAATGCGTTGGTCCCCAAGCGTTTCCAAATACACGAAGAAACGGCGAGAAACGCACTAAAACGTCGCGTTTCAGCGACATTATTCTATAACATGGACTAGTTGTCCGGTTGGAAGAGCATGTTCATGGTTGTCATCAGCCGTGGGAAATTGGGTCAATCGAAAATAGAAGAATGTTTTGTGCAAAGCAGGATTAGTTAAGGCCCTAAACAAAGAACGGAGCAATAGAGAGTAGAGGATTGCAAAGGACGGGTCCACAAATGATTTTATTGTCACAACAAACAGTTCCTGTTATACTTAAGAGGCGGGGTGATACTTAAGGATTTTGTGTACTTCTGGCGCGTTTTTCTCAGTTTCTACGTCACTTTAGTTTCACACGGGGGCCACTTAATCAATATAGCGAGTAATCTCAAAATTGAAGATTATTCTGAACACTGCCTTCACATGACTCGTTATGAAGTGTTCTACAAGAACCGGGAAAGGAACATTGGAAGGACCACGCCCCCATCATAAGCCTGATGCCTTCACGAATTCTTAACAATTTCGCAGTGGCTTATCACGCAGGAACTCGACTGCAGTGCATTCGGATCAATGCTGTTCAGCTGCTGAATGCATCTGCAGAAAGCTGGAAAATTGACTGTAACTAGGAAATCAAGTGGTGTGAAAGCAGTTGACTTGATAGGAGTCACTAGGAAACCATAGCAAAGTACTAATGAAAATTTGGGTTCAAATGAATGGTCTCTCATTGAAGGTGAAAAGAACGCAGCAAAGGAAGGTGAATGACGATGCACTTTTTTTGAACGGCGATAAGATAAGTTCACCTTGTAAGGTCAACTCGTTAACCTAATTACGTGTGGTATCTACCTGACATGATGCGCCGACGGACAGGCGTCGCACGTAAACGGCGTGACGCTGTTTAGGATGAAAGGTGTCAGGGCGTCGTTTCTCAAGTGAAGTAGGTAGAGGTGTGGAGGAATGGAAAGAGCGGTAGCTATGCAATATTACCGGGCAGCTGTTGTGTGTTGTCATGAAAATCGACCGAGTGGTCAGTTGTTTTTCAGCCGAGACGTAGAGGTCAGAGAGTGAGCGCCAGTTTTTTCGAGAGAGACGTCCGGTTCACACCATTGACCCCTCGTTTTTGTTGGTTCAAGAATTAGGGCAGCGGATGGACACTAGACCGGATATTGGGTGCGTCGTGATCGTGGGGTCTTTGTGAAATTCTTGTTTCTCATACTGACTGAAGGACGAGCTGTTGTACCCTTCCGCGCCCTTTGTCTTTCGCTTTTCCCGTTTCTTCTCGATGTCGTTTCCTGTTTGTGTCATTGCGGGCATGCGCCAACCTTCTCATTTCTGAATATGCCTCAAGTTACAGCTAGAAATTAGAATGCAGGTTCAAGCAGGGTTGCGTAATTTTTCGAAATCGGAGCGACCTCCCCCTCTCCTAAACATCGAAGTCTTTTTCTAAAATCCAATTTTTTTGCGAACCCCCCGGGAGGCAACTTCTGGGCAGTTTGTATTTGATTACGAAAACTGTTTGCGCCGAAAATTCATTAAGTAGTCGAGCACAAGCGTCTAAAACCTAAGCAATGCAACGATCCTTCCCTTTTGTCGCCAAAAAAAATCGAAAATTTCTGGGATATTTTCCCCAAAATTCCATTTTTGCTCTTTGTTTCTTTGGGTTTTGCGATCTCCCCTAATGTTCGTTTCCGAGCCAGATTTTTCGCGACCCCCCCCCCTTCCCCCCTTCTTGAAATTTCGCAACCCCGCTTGACTCTTGCTGCTGCTGTGGCCCGAATCGCTGTTGCTGCTGTCCGGGACCCTCCAGTTCGCCCGTACAGCGACAGCAGTGGCCCGGAGGTTGAGAGAACGACCCGAACTGTCAGACAGCTTTAATTTCTGTTCGGTGAGGATCGGGCAGGAGAACGCATGGGTAGGTCCATTTTCGGTTACCGAGCGATTTTGGTGGCTCATGGAGGCTGTAAGGCCATTCAGCAGATGTGGCCAGCCAAGAACTCCACACCTAAGGAAGGCAGGTCCACATTATGCGTCAAAAGTCATTCCTAAGGCTCATCGGGCGGAAGGATCAACAAGTCCAATTATCTTTTTCTTAAAAATAGCTTGGTCAGTTCGGAGAGCTTCAAAAATTTTGCTTTCAAGTGGGGGCTTGCATGTTTTTGCCCAGTTTGGCACATTAAAGGCATCGTTCGCGCTGGAAACCAATCCGCATTTTTCGGGCTCAATTTCATGAATGAGCCCGGTAGACCACACCGCTGAGCTTGGGCGCGTCAAAAACGTAGGGTTATGAGGTTAGAAGGGATTAAAGGTTGGGGTCCGCCACCAGTTCTTACCAGTCATCTAGCACTTCTTCATAGAATGTTAATCCAACCGTCAAGGAACATGAAAACAGTTACGGCACAAACCCCACATGCAGAAATACCTCGAAAATCACAAGGACAAGGCCTCCAAAGACAGAAAAACTCCAAAAACCATTTGAGCGCGAAAATCAAATTCATATTTACCATGTGTTCCGATTGACTTTTCTTCACAAATGAAGGTTTTTCATGGGTTCTTTCGACATTTTCGTTCACTAGAGAGTCCAAGCTACACAAAAACATGAAAAAATAATATACGGTTTTCTGCGCGTACGATGCCTTTAAGGTTTTGGGTTCTGTGGAGCCTTATCAGGGTCAAGCGGGGTTGCGAAATTTCGTAACGGGGGGTCGCAAAATTTGGGTCCGGAAGTGAATATTAGTGGGGATCGCAAAAATTTCGGCCCATAAATGAGAATCTCGTGGATCTCGATTACTTTTGGTCCCCAAGGGAAGGATCGTAGCATTCGGTTTTAGGCGTTTGGGCTCATTTACTAAACTAATTTTCGGCGTCTGACACTTTTAGTAATCAACTATAAACTAGGCGGACTCGGGGAGGAGAGATCGCGAAAATTGCGCCTCGGGGAAAGGCAGGGTTGGGCAGGCTTGCGACCGGTCGCAACGGGGGTCGTAAAAATTTGAGAAATTTTCCGAAAAAAAATGAGTTTTTTAAAGAAATTTTTTCGTAAAATTTTTGGAAAAAATGGTGTTAATCTCCAAACCACTCGGAAAGGTATAGTGAGGCAGAAATAGTGCCTGGAAACTTCTCCAGTGATGTTCCAAAACACACGATTGAATCTCCACGCCCGCAGACGCCGTGTATTGCATTGGAACCTTTTTTTACCATCCCAGGGGGGGTCGTAAAAATTTTGGTCACCAGGGGGGTCGTAAAATTTTGGTCATCGGTCGCAACGGCCTGCTCAACCATGGGGAGGGGGGATCGCTAAAATTCTGAATTTCGGAAAAAAATGTGACGGGGGTCGCTCCGATTTCGAAAAATTACGCAACGCTCCACTTGACCCTGGGCCTTATTGCCAGAGCTGTTTCGGGTTTTTGTAAAATTTTAGCATGACTTTCGAAATTATAGATTTGAGTTCAATTTTAGTCTCTCTGTTGTAAAAACTATATAAATATATTGTTAAAATTTTTGAAAACTCGATTTGAGTTGAAGGTAATGTCATTTTTTTTTCTTCCTTGCGTTTTACCCGCTTCCATTGCTTAAAACCAGGAATGATAAGGCAATTTTTACATGATTTTAGAGATTGGAAGGATCGTTTCAATAATCGGTACCCCAAAAAATTTCAGGAGGTGGAAAAAATCAATCCTGTGATTATTTTTGATTTTTTTTTCAAGTTTTGAAGCTTTCGTTCGAAAGCACAGTTCAACCTCCAAAACGTTTTCCTGTTCTCCTGTTTTCCTTGAAGAGAATTTCAAGCTGAACACTCCAGATTAGCTCAGAACCCACTACGAATGGAGTTATGGCCCCTCAAAGATTGTGGGTTTGAACAGCGAGAATTTCGTGGACGAGTTGTCTTGGGCTTGTTGTTTTCTTGTCATTCGCGGCTATCGCATCGGACCAACCAGACCACGGCCATAACTCCGTTTGTAGTGGGTCTAAATTATTTCTGTTTTTTTTTTCAATTTTAGGACTTCCGGTGGCGTCCGTGCTTTGCTGTTCTAAAGGCTAATCTTCTTTTCGTGTATGGAAAACAAGACGATCCAGAGCCCCCGTTTCTACTTCTCATCATTGAGGACTGTTTTATTGAATTGTGTGATGAGAACAAGATTGGCAAAGACTTCACATTCGAGATAAAGTACAAAACGTGGGTCGTTTTCGCATTTGATTAGACCTGTCGTTCCGTTCATCTTGTATTTTCACATTTCAGAACCGGTAGGAGCTTTATCTTCGCTGCAGCAGATTTCAAAGCTTTAGAACGCTGGGTATCGCTGTTGACAATCACACCAATCGATTATATGTTACTATCGAAGCAGTCTTTCGCTGAACAAATCGAGCGTGTTCAGAGCTCAGAGGAGCAATCGTCCTCTGGGTCGGGAACGAAAACTTAGGGTGGCTGCGTTTAGGCAAATAATTATGTTTTTAGGTGGTAGATTATATCGTAGTTACCTGATTGTTCAACTCATTCACGATCACGCCTAGTTTTGGGTGACTGCACGTTCAGACCGCGTGCAACATTGCGTTACCGTAACCGTGTCCCACCGGTTGGACACGCGAGCTCGAATTGCACGCCCCGAATATCGATTTTCGTTTTCCATGTTCATAGTGGAGTTATCAATGAAGTAAACGTACCAGAATTTTCGTTCATGGACCTCTTTCTATCATGAGGAACAGCTGCCTGAAGGCACGGCAGGGTCAAGCGGAAATATCACAGTTACACATCGTCTACGCAATCGCGTCCAGTCCGCAGAGTGCACGCTGATTGCGAAGGCGTGTTGCGCTGCGGTTTCGAGGATCCTCAGCGATATCGAATCACCCGGGCAATTTTCGCTTTTTCTTAACAGCCGCAAAGAAGGCAAAAACCGCCCGGGTGACCCGACTTCCCTGTCTGAGGATCCTCGAAACTGTGCCGCAACACGCTTTCGCGATCAGCGTGCACTTTGCGGAGGGGCCTCCTGAACAGGCAGCAGCGACCGTTTATCCACACCATTCATCGTATCGATTACTCAAGGAGTTGGCACGTTGAAACATGATGAAACTTGTAGAACACCACCACTGGCAAAACAGTGTGATAAAATACGTATGGATAAACGGTCGCTGCTGTCTGTTTAGGTTTTTTCCTTTGCGGACTGAACGCGGTTGCGTAGATGAACTGTAGGTCCACGGCTTGCTCAAGAAAAAACATTTAAATCTCATTCGCGGCTGGCGCCGGCGGTTCAAATTTCGCCGGCGGCTTGCGGTATGGTAAGCTGATCAGCTGCGCTCTTCTCTCGGCCTACCGGGCACGCGACCGCCGCTCCAGTCGCCGGTGAGATTTGAAGGATTTTTCTTGAGGAAACAAGCTATGTACCACCACTGCTCCGGTGATATACACTTGAAAAGGTTCCATTGAATGTGATTCAGAAACCTGCTACCTAATTTCGAATTTTGTGTCGTGTAGGTTTGGTCATGGCGGGTAAAAGAAGTTAAAATTCAAGAAAATCGATATTTCGGGGTTATGGTTGGTGTATGCGATCGAAAATTTGTTTTCGCATTTTTTCGTATTGGGCCCCACCTATTTTCACAAAAGTTTGAACATTGTGCTATAGTGGATCTGCTGACGGACCGCGACTCTCGTAGTCGAGTCTAGGACACATTGAACACGAGAAAGTTCGGAAATTCGTCCTCTGTTTCAGAGAAATCGATTTTTTAAAAGCGTGTCCCACCGGTGGGACACGCGGTCCGAAGTGGTAGTCAACGCGTGTCTCACCGTTGGGGTCACGTGGTCGTGAATGGGTAAAACCTGACTGACGATGGTGTCAAAACTTCCTTACAATATTGATCCAAATTGTGGAGGTATCCGTCTTGAACCGTCTTCGGACCATATGACCCAATAGAATATTTATAAAGTTATGTTAGAATTTGAGTGAATTTTTGTAGCCATGTCCTTGCTCACTTCTTTCTCTGTGTTATGTTATTGACCTGTGTTGTTGTAATTTTTTATATCACTTTTCACATAATCACTTGATCGGGTAAATTAGGCGTTGCTTGCCTTCCAAACGTGATGACAGTATAGATTCTTATATGTATAAATCATTAAAGCTATTCTAGTGTACTACGAATTTCATTTAAATTAGGTATTCGTCCAGATGTATTTCGAGTTCTCATTCGAATTTTTTTTTGAAATTCTGGGATTTCAGAGCTTTACAGGGCCGACCAGGGTCTCGTCGCAATGCCGGTAGGCAACCATTCCTTTCTTGTCCTATCTGCAGTTGTTAATGAATCAGTGTTCAAGGCTTACCACTCGAAGATTGAACCAGAATTACTGGTTGGGAACATGGCTTTACTACCACTGCGCACAAACATCAAAGGACCTGCACCTCGTATGTTGCTATATCATTACAGTATACGGATCTCACAGATAGCATTCTTGCAAACATTGTTGATCTAACAACGGATATAGACCCATCGACTCCTTCTCAAGGTACAACTCGAGGTTTGAGGGGACAGGTCAGATCCTTCCTTTTCAACGAGCAGGGTCCTGCGGGATTGCAAAATTTCGCAACGGGGGGTCGCAAAAATTTTGGCCGAAAACTGGAGTGAGAGGACGGATCGCGAATGGTTCGCACCAAAAAATGAAAATTCGGGGAAGATATCCCAAAATTTCTCGATGTTTTTGGGTCACCAGTATTGCGACTCGGCGCAATGGGGGGTCATGAAAGTTATGAAAAAAAAACAAAATTCAAGGGGGTCGTAAAATTGGAGAAGTTTTCACAAGATATTGGTGAACAGGTGGGGTCGTAATCCGCCGAAAATCGGCGCGATGGCGTGCCCAACCCTGGCAGGGTCAAAAATTTGGGGGTGCGTCGGACAGATTTTAGAAGCTTTCGCAAGATTTTGGTCAACAGGTGGGGTCGTGACTACGCCGAAAGTTAGCGCAACGGCCCGGTCAACCCTGTTTTTAAACCCTGGCGGAACTCCACTCGCAACAACACCACACGCAGAGTCAAACGGTGTTGCGACATTTCGCAACGGGGGGGTCGCAAAAAAATTGGAAAGAAAATGAAGCTAGGCTGAAGGATCGCACAACCGTCGGACCAATAATGAAATTTTGGTAAAGGTATCCAAAAAAATTCTCGATATTTTTGGTGATCAAAGGGAAGGATCGTAGAATTGCTCAGATTTGAGACGCTTGAACCTGCTTACTGAAACGAATTTTCGGCGTCTGACAGTTTCAGTTATCAAGTGAAAAATTGCGCTTTTGTGGGGATCGCAAAAATGTTGATTTTGGGACACAAATTTTGATGGTAGGGGGTCGCTCCGATTTGGAAAAAATTGCGCAACGCCCCGCTTGACCCTGCCAGCAAGTTCTCACTCAGATCCCATCCCGTTTTAAACTGATGTGGGTGTGTAAGAAAATTTGAAAAGCCGATGTCCAGTGGTTGAAGCAGAGGGTCCCCACAGTATTCGGGTGAGGTCGAAAAAAGTCCAGTGGTTGGGGTGGAAAAAAATTGATTCCCCCCTCTTCGGAAATGATTTCCCATAACATTTGTAGCATTTTGACACTCATTTTGAGGAATTTTGGTGCGGGAAAATTTTTCAAACATATTGTGCCTCACTATAAAATTGCTGTAACTTTCTGTGTAAACGAAATCTACCCGTTAAACTGCGACTGGGTATGGTTTAGGTCGGCAGTGGTAAACTGAGGTACTTCCCGGTCCCAGGAAACGGTTATTCTTAAAACGAAATTGGTAGCTTTGAGGGAAAGGCAAATTCAACGATTTCTTAAAACCTTGATTCATTTAGTTTTGAAGGAATCCCCGATTTTGCCGTTCCCTCATATTTACCAGTTTTTTTTAATAGCTCTTCCATGGGGCCGAGAAGTACCACAGCTTACTACCGCCGAGCTAAACCAAAGCCAGTCGTAGTTTTACGGATGGATCTCATTTACAGAGAAAGTTACAGCAATTTTAGTTAGGCGGATATGTTTGAGAAATTTTTGTCCCACCAAAAAAGTTGGTCTCAAAATGCTGTGAATTGTAAAAAAAATAATTTCTGTATGGGTAGGAAAACGACTTTTCCATCTACGCCACCTCTGGACTACGAAGAGCCACGGCATGTAATGATCCTTTCTTTGTCAGTGCAAAACGACTGTCACTATCTGAGCAGGAGCGATTGTGTTGCAATGAGCTCCATGCATATTGGCTTATCGGGTGAATCAGACTGTTCTTAATTTGTATGTATGTTGTATGTTTATCACAGGTCTAGCCTGCTTAGTTAATTTACACAGAACAAATGCAGCAAATAATGAATAAATAGAACGTAAAACCTGTACAATAGTAATAAAAGGCCAGAAACCGGCTCAGACATCCACAGTCATCAAGTACTGATCCAAGAGACGTTTAAACGCAGGTAGGGTTGTAGGGAGACTGCACCTTTTGAGTAGCTTTTCAAACTCGCTCCCGGCTCTATTAACAAAGAAATGGTGCCTCAGACTTTTCTTGGCTCTGTTACGAATGAGCTTGAAACTGCTACCTCTTGTGGTAGATGCCCTTAGTTGAAGGAATTCATTTGCCTTGAGTCCAACATAGCCATACAAGATCTTGTAAACCATCAGAATATCGAATCTTTTCCTTCTGCAGGCCAGCGAGTCTATCTGTAGCTTCTTGTTCCTATCAATGCTGCAGGGCATTTGACTATAATTGAGTCCGTTGACCCTCATCATCACCTTGCGTGTGAAGCTGTTTTGAAGTTTCTCCAGCGCAACAGTGGTCGAAACCTTGTGAGGGTTGGAGATCACAGTTCCATACTCAAGGTGAGGTCTTACATAGGTTTTATAAGCCTTAAGTAGCACCTTTTCGCTGTTACTGGATAGAGCTCTGAACATGCTATACATAACCTTAGTCGCTCTAGACACGGCTTTAGCACAGTGAGCATCAAAAGTGAGATCGCTACGCACCAGAAAACCCAAATCCATTATTTCATCGACAACCTGGAGCTGTTGACCACCAATGGTATAAACAGAACCTGCACTATTGCTTCCGATGTGCAAAACTTTAGTTTTTTCACTTGAAAGCAACATACTCCAGTCTCTAGACCAATTTACAATCTTACACAACGCCATTTGCAAGTATTCCCTGTCACTTACTGTCTGAATAGGAGAGAAAATTTTGAAATCATCAGCGAAAGCAGAGCATTTAACCTGACCACAAGTAACTAGTCGTGGTAATTCATAAGTAAATATATTAAATAGAATTGGGGATAGAACTCCCCCCTGAGGTACGTCACTGCAAATGGGTTTAGGATCGGAAAAAGTTGAATTAACTCGAACAACAAAGGACCTATTGCTTAAAAAGGCTCTTATCCATGCTATTATTCTAGGATGAATACCAACTTGGGCGAGCTTGGACATGAGTTTGGAATGGGAGACCCTGTCGAAAGCCTTGGAAAAGTCAACATAGATAACATCAACCTCTTCTCCCTCATCCACATGTGAGGTCCATTCATTAAGTGATTGCAACATGGCTGTCACCGTCGACTTTTTCTTCTGGAAACCATGTTGAGATTCCGAAATTATCGAGTGGTCCTCCAAATGCTTACAAATTCTCACCTTAAGGATCTTCTCAAACAACCTACCGAAGAGCGAGGTAATACTTACTGGCCTAAAGTTTTCAGGTCTACTATGAGGAGGTTTTTCGGGATAGGAGTGACAAAGGCGACACGCCATCTATCCGGAACCTCTGCTCGCATGAAAGAAAGATTAAAAATGTATGTAAGCGGTCCAACTATGATGTGGGCTACATGTTTAATGAATTTCAAAGGCAAATGGTCTGGTGTATCGGAAAATGAATTAGGCCAGCTAGAAAGGAACTTGTGAACATCCTCTGGATAAAACCAGACGGAATCATCCATTGCACTGAATTCTTGGGTTAAAGTCAGAGGTCACTAGGCCCGTCGTCCTCGCAAAAAGCCTTTTCAAAAACAGATGCGAAGATTTCTGACCTCTCCTTATCGTCTGTTATTGTGGACCCCTCATACTCAATAGGTCCCAATCGCGGTTTGTCTCTCAATCTAGAATTCAAAAGCCTATAAAAAGCATTCTTTTTACCTGATTCAATGATCCTCTTTTCCATATTTCTGTTAAACTTTTTCAATTGCTTATCAAATCTATGACACACAACCCTATAAACATCCCAATCGTCTGCTGTATTAGTAATTCTGGCCCGATCCCATGCGTGAGATTTTTTATGCGCCAGGCGCTGCAAATGTTCCGGAAGATGGCCCGTGCTGTTCGAAACTTCTATGAGTGGTACAAAAAGATGGATGCAGTGCTGCAAAATAGAAATAAACATTTCATACTTAGCATTGACCGAGTCAGCAGTGTTAAACGCCCAGTACCAATCAACACCATTCAAGTAGTCAAAGATTGCGGGAAAATTAGCATTTTTGAAGTCTCTTCTGAGGACTTTAAAATCACTAAAAGGGGTGGCAAAATTGAGCTCAAAATGAATTGTAGCATGATCACTAGTCCCTACAGGATCACATACTCTAATATTGTCCACAAGATCGACGTTATTAGTTAGGAGCAAATCCAGGATATTATTACCATGGGTTTCTGCAGTTACCAGTTGGGAAAAATTATAGTCACGACAAAGCCCAACTAGGTCGAAAAGATTAGCTCCAATGGCACTAGACACATTAGGTTGGGCCCAGTCAACGTTAGGAAGGTTAAAATCGCCTGTAAGAATGCAAGGATAGTTGCAGGATACAAGATCACTCAATGTTTCAATCAATAGACCAAAGGCCGCAGAGGTGCACGAGGGAGTCCTATAGACCAAAACCAAACGAATAACAATCTCGCCAGAGCTGACTTCAATACAAATGATTTCATAACCATCAGGGACCGAGTTGGTGAATATGAGCCTGGGAAAAAGAGCCTTTTTAACCATGAATGCTACACCACCACCTTTTTTATGTTTTCGATCACATCTGAGCAGGTCGTAAATGGCAGAACACTCACCCACTAGAGAGGCGTCAGTTATGTTGTGCGTAAGCCACGTCTCTGTGAGTGCAATGACACTGAACTGATGCTGTTTTATAAGAAAAACAAGAAACCCCACATTTTTGGGGAGGGAGCGAATATTAGTCGAAATGCATGGTGAGCCAGTACCCAGTGAACGCGCAGACTTAACTTGTTCAAAATCCAAACAAGAGTGAGAGCCGGTTTCAAGCACATCAATAGTTTTAGAATTTCATGATGTCTGTATATTACTAGGTTTATGCATAAGTTTCCGGACTTTTCACGACATTGAATAAAAAATATTTATTTCCAAAAAAAACGAGGCTCACCCAACAAAATAATTTCCACCACAGTCAAGGATCCATCGCCACCGATTGGGCAGATCGTGAATTCCCCACGTGTAGAACTCTGGCTATTTCGAGTCTCTGGCTAGAGTATTCTTCCTAGGCCATTTTGACTTCGTCATCGTTAGCGAACTGTTTTCCATTCAGGAAGTGCTGCATCGGGCGGAATAGATGGTAGTCGGAAGAGGCAAGATCTGGGTGGGCTATATGGAGGGTGAGGAAGAACTTCCCAGTCCAGGTCCCGGGGATGGACACTGTTCGCCTTCTTCACGACAATGCTCGGCCACACGTATCTCGGTTAACCCGACAGAAACTGCTGGACCTGGGCTGGGAAGTTCTTCCTCACTCTACATATAGCCCAGATATTGCCCTTTCCGACTATCGTCTGTTCCGTTCGATGGAGCGCTTCCTGGATGGAAAACAGTTCACTAACGATGACGAAGTCAAAATGGCCTTAGAAGAATATTTCGACTCGAAACAGCCAGAGTTCTACGCGTCGGGAATTCATGATCTGCCCAATCGGCGGCAAAGGATCGTTGAGTGTGACGGAAATTGTTTTGTTGGGTGAGCTTTGTTTGATTTTGAAATAAATGTTATTCAAAACCGTGAAAAGTCCGGAAACTTTTGCATCATCCTAATATCTCACTGTAGTGGCGCCAAATTGCTTTTATGTATTTTAGACCGAGCCCCGCCTTTGGGCGAAATGGTTTCACCGAAGTGTTTCAGGAACCGATGCAGACGTTGATATTATCGATGAAGCTCTCATGTACTTCAAGCCCAACATATTTTTTCGAGAATTTGAGATTAAAGGGCCTTCCGATCGAACATTGATATACTTAACGTTCTATATTACGGAATGCTTACGAAAACTTCAGCGGGTATTGTTTTAATTTGCGTATTCTTAGTCTTCCCTCTTTAACTTTCTTCACGCGTTTAAATGATTCTATGTAGGTTTTCTTTCAGAGCCCAACCAAAATCTCCGGACAGAAAGACCTGGCAGCTCTTGCACTTAGCCATCAACTGCCTATACCAGGGGAAGCGGACTTTCCTCTGAATAGTATGTATAAGGTGACGTATAAACGCTTGCCACACTCTGTGACTTTTATTAGAAAATATTCTCTTTCATTTTCTTTAGGCACCATCAAACAAACAAGAGGAGGAATTAATGCGAGCTTATTTACAACAAATCAGGCAGGAGCTCGGCATAAGGATATGCGAGCTTGCGTTTCCTGATCCGTCAACGAAACCAAGCAAGGTGATTACTTCTGGTTAAAATACACACTTGTAAACATGGTTGAGGTAGCAAAGTATACAGAACTGTACAGCTTTTATAACAACGCCAACGCCGTTGGAAGCCTCGGAAACGAGCCGGGAGAACAGTATTGGAGCAACCCTTGAGCACCAGCCACTGCTCTTCCACTCCTGAAAGCAACTGTGCAGAGGTTCAGCGGCCGGCGACTTACGTTGAGCATCATTCGCGGCGCCAATTTTGTTTTTGGTCGTTACTGTCGCGGCGTTGCTCGCCATTCGCGAACCTTGACGCGGGCTCGTCGCGGTGCCAAAGTTCTCTGCGCCCCACCCCCCTTCACACCGCGTCGGTCAATTTTCGTTATTTAACTTTGTCAGAAACTTTTCTTCATTGAAAACATCCCCCTATTTTTTTTATTTCGGGCTCAAAATTCTTACGCCCAGAAAATTTATAAATTTCGAAAAAATTTTGCGTATCCCCTCCCCCGTTGTCCGGTCGGGCAAAACCCGCCTTAATCGTAACGGAGTGGTCACCGTTGTAATCGATTCTCTAGAAGGGGGCGCTGTGTGCTGGACAATAAGCCGCCATTCGTGTCAGCGAGTGACTCCGCAGCGGATTAAAACTCATGCAAGGTCTGCAACGCGGTCGCGCGCAGCAAATAGAAGCTGGTCTCTTCTAGCCAGTGCAGTTCAAACAGAAGGTATGCGCTTGTACGGCGCTCCTCGATTCCGCAGCAGTTGCAGTAAACATTACCAAAAGCCTGGCTTTGTGATAGTCTCAGCTGCCAATTTGGATCAAAATCGGTCAAAAGTGCTGTCTCCATGAAGCGAAAGAAGAAGTTCACAAAACGTTGCTCAGACATTGAAATTGAGTTGTTGGTAGTCTGCCATGCCCGTCAGTGATCGGCGCCAATGGCAGTTAATGGTGTTTTAGAGTTAGCATACACATATTCTCAGTTTTTTTTCAGTGGTGGCTGTCGTTCGCTCGCAAGCGATTTTTGGACAAAGGACTTGTCAGTCAAGGAGTTATACTTTAGTCGCATGTGATTTGTTGTTTTTTCAAATCTTTCGTATGGATGTTTATCTTATTTCACTTGCTAGATCTGTTCAAAATATTCACGAGAACTTATATCGATTGTGTACATTAAGCTCATCATAAATAAGTTTCATTTGTCTACTCTACTTCACCGTTTCCGCGCACGATTCCAGCCGTTTTCAACATAGGCTACAAAACGGCGAAATTCTCATGATTTATACGCGTGCTGGTGCGGAGCGGAAGTTAGAGGCAGTGAGAGGGTGATATTTGGACGTGGCTGAAATCCTGCCTGACTCCTTGCGATTTAAAAGTCAAAATCGGCGACTCTTGTTCTCGTAAATTTCAAATTGTCTGTGGGGTGCCGCAGGGCAGTGTTTTGGATCCCTTGCTTTTTGTTATTTTCGCAAATTGTATCACGGAAGGGTTGTCGAGCACATGTAAGCTCTTTGCGGATGATATGAAAATATATCTACCTCTTCACAATCCTGCTATCGATTTTCACGAGTTTCAGTGTGACCTAACCCACTTTGCTGACTGATCCAAGCTATGACAGCTACATTTATCTTAAGAAAAATTGAGTCTGCTTCATATAAACTTCCAGCATGAGTGCCCCTTACGTCTAAATGGCCTTGTGCTCCCCGTACACGGAAGTATAAAGGACTTGGGTGTGCTCATTAGTTCCGACCTCAAGTGGAAATCTCACTGCGAGGAAGTCTCTGAGAAAGCAAATCGTGTGGCCAACTGTATTATGAGATCGCTCCAACACCCCTGTCTTGAACAGTATAAGAGAACATTCGTTGACTACTGTCGACCGCTTCTGGAGTATTGCACGCAGGTGTGGTCACCATCTTTAGCTGAGGATGGTCAACTCATTAAAAACGTGAAGAGGCGGTACACCAAGCGTGTCCTTGTCAAAGCTTTCCCTATACGAGAAGTGCCAGATTATATGGCCAGACTTGAAACGCTGGGTATTGGAACTCGGCGATATCGCTTTGAGTTCACTCGACACTCTGCACGCCCTCGACAGCACTGTTTTCAGCTTGAACGTGCATTCACCTCGAAATCTAGCGTACTACTTTCTTTTGCGTTTAGGGTTATCCGAATTTGGAACAAATCGCCTTCGGAAATTGTCGAGGCCGGAAATTTCTCAATTTTTAAGCACAGACTCTCCATGTTTGATCTCAGGTCTGGGGACAGGGGCTCTCTACACACCGAGGGAGGAGTTGTCCCATTTTTGCCGTTCGAAATGTCACGCTACTTTATGCAAGCGAAGTGGTTCCGGGTGGAATTAGAGCCGCAAAGAGCGGGACAACTCCTCCCTCAGTGTGTAGAGAGACCCTGTCCCTCAGGTCGGTACACGGGAGTGATGGTGTTCCATTTTGTTGAAGCTTTAAATTCAGGCTGCGATTTTTACGAGTGTTTTTTTGTATGTCTAAAGCTCTACATCTTCATATAGAAGGTGTACTGTGCTTATCTGGGTCAAATTCCGGTCCGCAATTGCGTCTCGACACGCTTCGCGGACGCACGCGCTGGAGTCAGTTGAGTTTCTAGCGCCAAAGCCGACTCGATACGGCTTTTTTATACAGTTTTCTCCGGTTTTCTTTACTTTCCAGTTCGTAAAACACACCTAGAGTCAACAGATCGGCGGCTGCGGCGCTGGAATCTCTTCCGACTCGCATGCGCGCGGCCGCAAAGCGTGTCGAGACGCAATTGCGGACCGAAATTTGGCCCAGAGAAGCACAGTATATTCCTTTTTTGAAAAACAAAGCTGTTGATTGATTGATTGAAAGAACCAGTGTATGAGTGTGACTTTTTGTGAGAGCAAAAAGATATAGGATTCAGAATTTTATGAGGATTTCGAGATGATTATCTCGTTTAACACTCACTATCTGCACCAGAAATGAACTGAATTTCGATTTCTAGGTTGTTTTCGCATCTATGATTTCTAGAAGATGCCTGTAAACACACAAAAAAATCGGTGATAATTACTTCAGTATATGATCGCAGGGTTAAAGTTTCCACAACTTCAGAAGCTTTCCTCAGTCAGTTCCGATTCTTGTACAGTAAAAATAAATCGCTCATTTTTCAAGGCCTCGGGCCTCGTTTTAATAAGCAAATAATGTTCAGAATTTATCCGAAAAATTTTCCAGGCTAAATTTCTGCTATACAGCTCGCTGTAGGAGCACTAGAAAAGATAGAGGTTTTCTCCCTGTGAAACAGACATTATTTCGAATTTCAGGAATTCTAAGTACAATTTTTACGGATATGACTTCACTTGTTAGGGTTTACTTTTTATATAGTTCTTCCAACGCAATTTTTTTTCTTCTGTTTAACGTAACAGTTCAGTATAAACAGTCAGAAACTGATCAGAAGGATTAATGATGCATTAGCTTGTTTGTAATTACACTATATAAAAAACCTTTTCCTTTTTACTCTTGTATAGCATTTTCTGGCCATCTCTATTTTCAAATAAATGAACTTTTTGTTCCGGTTTGTGTTTTTATGCAGCATTTCAGGCCAACCCCTGTACTAATTAAATCATTTTCAAAATAAATAAAGTTCAAGTGGTCTTATTCAGGAGGTGGGTAAGTAAATGAAAAACATAATAGCAGTAGCAGAAGAAAGAAAAAAAATCGTTTCTACACACGAAATAATCGATATTGACCGAAACTCATATAGGGCAATATTCTCCCGGCAATACCCTTAACAAACGCTTCTGCACAACATCTTGTGTTTGATAAGTCACCCATCTTCGACCGAAGAAAGGAAAACCACTCTATTTCTGCATAACCTTCAGAAAGTCCATCAGAATTCCCAACTCGGCGTGTTTTCATGAAAGTCACGTAAACCCGATTTGAACTTCGCGCGCGAACAGGTTCGCGCGGGAAATCGTTGCGCGTCGGCGTCCCCCTTGCAGAGCGTCGGCGTCCCTTTCATTCATTCATTTCCTCATTCGGCGTGGTTCGTCTCCTGCTCTGTGCTACCAACCTTCTACGATGTCGTCTGCTGAGGTCGCCGAACAGCTTTCTGAGGCAGTAAGCCCCATGAAGCTGGCGGATGGAAAGGTAAGCTTGATTTCTATTTAGTTTTTGATTGAAAAACTAAAAGATTAGGTTTCTGAAAAGCAAGAAAAACGGATTTCTGGCTAAGGCACTTTTTCATGACCTATTTTGGGAGGTGGCCCGATTGTTTGATGCCATCAAAGATGTTTTAAGACCCTTTTTTGTTTTTGCTCCCCTGGCGAGGCCAAGTGAAAGGTTTCGTAATTAGTTTGAAGTTGCCATTTCTATTACATCATAAGCTGATTAAGAGAGCAGTAAGCGTATCGAGGTCTTGTTCAAGGAATGATTGGCTTCCGTTCTGTGTCACTCCACCGTCATCGTAGAGCCTTGACTTCAATTGAGATCATTTCGTTCTTTACTGTTGAGGCCACCCGTGCGTTCTGCGTCGGGGTCAGCGAGCGTCGCGCACGGCGGGAAGGGGAGTACAGTTACGGAGCTTCGGGGGAAAGTGCTTAACCACCGGAGGCCGGCTGGCGCAGCGCATGTGACGCAAATCTGCGGCGCGCGCGTTTGTGCGATTGGAGCACGATTATACACTCAACCAAAATCCCGTATGTGCGAGAGAATGTGATATACAGGCGAAACGTGTACCTAGCTCTTCTTAATACTCTGCTGACGAAACTCGGGAAGTAAAAAAAATACAATATGGTATGAACATTAAATTTCACACTTCTCTAAGGTTAAGAGGCGAAACTACTCTCAGCTCTTCCTATTTCAGAAGCAACATCACTGTGAGAACCCACGAGACCAATCTCAACAGCATATGAGGAGCTAAAAGTGTATAGAACAGACCATTAATAACGTCCTTTGAACTGATTTAAGGAGAACATTTTCTTCCAATTCTCAAATAAGTGATTCCACTCATGCAAGGTCATTCCACCGTCATTAATCAGTCCTAGAACTATAGGAAATTTTCTAGCCTGCCTGTTAGCAGAAAGTCTGATTATTCTTCTCCATCATCACAGTCCGTCTTGAGTTCGATACATTTCAACCTCAGAAAACTAGATATGAGATCGGATTTCTTAGGAATAAATCACGCTAGTAGCAACATCAAACTTGGATAGACAAGCGGAACTTGGGTGATTCGATTGATGGTTTTTTTTGAGAAACATTTCTGCAGAGCAAAACCTCATGAACTACACCCCTTACCCGTCAGAGCTCCAGTATTCCTCATAATCTCTGAGCTTTTGAGAGGGACTAAGCCTCACTGCCTTAGAAAGGGCATGAAAAACGATTCATTAGACAACATTCAATATTCCTTATTCGCTCAATGCTTTTCACATTCTACTACTTGACAGTGGGGAACCGTCTCGAAAAGATAAACCGAGCACAGCAGAGGAGCAATAGACTAGTTTTCAACAGCTGTTAAGATTGGTCTCGTGGGTTCTGTTACAAGGGAGGCTTGTCATCTTCCGGTGGCGATTTGGAAAACCATGTTGTCGTTGCTGTAGGTCTGTGACAGAAAATAAATTACCTGCGCTTGAAATTGGCTAACTAACTGCGCGGATTTCAAAAATGGCATTCACATTGCGTCACAAAAAAGTAAAGTATCAGGGATTTTTCGGAGCGTTCAGAAAAAAAATCCGGAATTGGCGCAAAACATTCAAATTGGTGTTATTTAGGGCGCTGAACCCAAATCTGGGGTCCATTCCTCGCCAGACTTGGAGTGTGAGACAGCCCGAATAACCCCTATGTACAAGTTTTGAGGCGATTTGATCGTAGCATTCTCGAAATCGTCAAAAGTCGCGTTTGAGCAGCAAAATTTCACCCACTTCGAAGCTGCGGACCGAGTCAGATGAAATTTTTCAAATATTGACAAGTGGGCCTCAGATTCGTAATTAGCACCCAAAACCAGCCCCAGAAACGAGTTTTAGGCTCAATCCGAGAATTTTTTTTGAACGCTCTGAAAATTGTCATTCGTGTACGCCTTTTCTGTTGGCTATGCTATGGAAATGTCCACTTTTGCAAATCTCCTGTGAATATCTGAGGCACTTAGCAGATTCTGAATATGGAATATTGGAGCACTGTACTCCCCCTTGAACATATCAAAGTTGCATCTCGAAACTCCACCTTATATGTGCAACCATCCCTTGTTATTGATGTTGCTTCTGTAATAGGAAGAGCTTAGACTAGTTTCGCCCCTTAACCTTAGAGAAGTGTGAAATTTAGTGTTTATACCACGCATTGCATTGTTTTTACTTTCCGAGGCTCATCTGTAGTGTATTGAGCAGAGCAAGGCTTCGTTTCGCCTGTATATCACATTCTCTCACCTGTATACGATTTTGATCGAGTGTATAATCGTGCTCCAATCGTTAAAACGCGCGCGCCGCAGATTTTCGTCGCACGCGTCACGCCAGCCGGCCTCCGGTGCTCAGACATATAGCGGACTGCAGGCGCGGCCCAAGAAACAGCGAGCCCGAATAGTTGACGCGCCTCATTGGATCGTTGTGCGCGGCTCGCTGGTTTGGCGCAGAACGCTGAAAGCCGAGCACGTTTTCTGGGCCATCCGCGCCCATGAAATCGTCGAGGCGCGGGCTATTTTGCGACTTCCCGTGCAAGTCTTCTCAACTTCCCTCGCTCATTCAAGCACTTGTCCGCGCCAAGTTTTTCACTGATCCGCGCACCTTTATTCATTGGAGCGCGTTTGCAATACATGATATAATTCGTCGACTTTCCCCTTCCATTAGCTATTTGAAATACAAATGATAGACGAAACGTTATTGCTGTTATATGCATTTATTATTAACGCTATTCAATACCATTTCATCCAACAATGAATAGCAATAGTACCAGTTTAGAACAGATACAGACACATACATATACATAACTATATAGACATAGATAAATAAATAGTCTTCAACACCTATGAATAATGTCCTCTAACATGATATTCACGACGATGGGTAGTAATGATACCCCCCCCCAAAACCTATCGATAATTCTTCCGAGAAAAGATTACCTAAATCATTTTGAGCAGCAACAGAGCCGATCGGCATAGTTAAAGCATAGATCAGAGACCCAAACGAACGAGGAAGACTCGACTAGTTACAAACAAACATCAGCAGTGCGTCAACGAATGAGTGAGCATGTATGAGCGTGAAACTACATTTTCTCTCAAAAACATGAGGAACACACAAAAGTCTTCGAAACCATCTTGTACACGTAGCGCCTATAATTTTCGCATGGTCATACCCTTCATTGCCAAATACAAGCTGATTGGATTGATTGTGAGAACGATTTTTTTGCTGTATTTTCCGTAGTTACGTCTTTAGAGACCAGGGTCTCAAAAAATTGATTTTGCGATATTCAATTTCCTCTTTTCGTGCTGTTTTTTTAGGCTGGATGGTGTTTTATACCACACTTCAGCAAGGAAATGAGACTCGAGCATTCCACAAACTTTTTGTTCTATGCAAAAGGATAAACATTATGCCTAATGAGCTTATATTCAAGTACAGGTCCATGGCCATGAGAAAGTTTCACTCGCCACTGATTAAATGATTTTCAAAATTATGTACAGAGCGTACCCTCCATTGAAAAAATATCAACCAGCAGCGGTGTGAATGTAGCCTCAATTATGGCGCTGATCCGGCACTTCAGTCGGAGGAACTGGAACCGGCCTTTTGCTGGATTGCGATCCAAGCAGTGTCAGTGCCGGTCTTCTCCTTGGCTTGCTTCTAAAACAAAGTAGTTCTTTTGATGTGCTTACAATAAATTAGAACAGTAACGGGGCTCACATTATTTGACTTCCGTGGCTGCTTGGAGTGGTCGTAGTGGAAACCGCAATTCTGTACCTGCTCGCACTTCCATTCATTCATAAAAACTCCGGCCTGTAACTCGCTGTGCCCTATGCCCATCAAATCCAAGAACTCTGCAAATACTTCCTTGATTAAAGAATTCAGAAATCACGATGTGTTACATATACCGATCAACTTGCCTCCTATCACTGTGGGCAGACTGCTTAGCGTCACGTCGCGCCTCGCCCTTCCATTCTTCCCGGAGATAGTGTGTCAAAATTCTGAGGTCTACTGTAGGTTACGGTCGGCACCATGCCATTTAGTTGACAAAACCTAAGTACCTCAAAATTTCTAAAATCGACAAATGGAAAGACGATTATGAATTGCCAACGGCACAAAATTCTCACGGTAAACAAAATTGATGATACCCAATTGATAAAGGGTAGGGTATAAAAGAAATGAAGAGCGGTGTTTTACATTCACAAACTGTCTTTCTCCAGAGGTAAGCGGCTGAAGCTTTGAAAAGACTAGGGAGAAGGGAAGCAACTTCACCGGTGAGAAAGAAATCACGATATCAGGCCCTAATCATGGAAAACTCTTGAAAGAAAAACTTCTACACTTCTGTGAGAATTTTGTGGCGTTGGAAAATTATAATCGTGCCATTTTCACCTGTTTTCTTAGCTTCCACTGATGTAGTAATATCTGTTAAAATACAGACTTACCGATCTACCATAGCTGTTTCGGAAAAATGAGTGATACCACTAACAAACTGCCGTATGTTAGGACGAGTCCGCAACCTTACCAAGTCCTACTTACAGTGCTGTAGACTAAAACTTCGTATTCGCCACTCGAATTGAAACACGCTATTTTGCTCTATGAGAACATTATTTCTCGTCCTTGGTAGTGCTCAAGTATTTCAACTACGAGGGTGAAAAAAAAACAAGCCCTCGAAATGTTCCTCGCGCAATCATTGCCCAGTAGGGTTAATTTGTTCATAAAACAATGAGAGTGGGCTCTTGTTCAGTTTCCCAAAGATTGATAGTAAAGGTAAATCGATGATTATAGAAAGGAACTAGAAAAAAACGCAATTTGCAAACAAAGTGTGGAAATTGGCGTCGGTTTGTTGGCCTTGCGCAATACAGACATTGCTATTTACTTCACGACATGATTGTGAAGAGCCGCGCCTCATTTGTTGGTCATTTGCGGCCATGATTGTGGCTCGCGGCTCTCTGCTTGCGATTGCTGCGAAATTTTCGGTCGCGGCTGATTTACATTTAATACTCAGTCCCGAAACTTCGCCCGCGGCTTGCCAAAACAGCCGACTTGGGCCGCGGCTGCAGTCCGCTATATGTCTGAGTGGTTAAGCACTTTCGCTTCGGGGGCGAAAAATATTTTGGCATTGGGGCGCGTTTCCGTACGCGTACCACTTGCACGATTACTATCGCGCCGCTTTATCGATTAGAAGATGGACGACAGAAGCATTGCATTCTTCAGAAAATGCATGCCCATGTCAAAAGAAAGACTAGTACAGAGGTAATAGGTCTACTAGACTACAAAGGCGATTTGGCCAAATGTGAATTGTATTTGGAAATGCCGTTAGGAAAATCATTTCAACCAAGAAATCCTCGAATGCAACACTGTTAGATAAATATTTCTCATGTCAGTTACAAAATTATCATAGGTACTATACATTGGATCCAACTCGCTCATTTCCGGATATCCATCCGAATGAACCGAAATTTTCATGATTCAAAATCCGAATCAGCGATAAAGTGTCAAAATCCGAGTGATCCAAAATCCGATTCACCGAAAAAAACGTGATTTTCGGATTGATCCGAGATCCGACTATCCGTTTAGCCTCCCTATCCGAATGACTCGGATTATCCGATGTTGCTATTTTGAATCTGTCCGTTTGAGTCTAATATTCGCGACTTTTGATTTTTGAGTTATCCGAGTATCCGAATTTTTTTTATTCGGATCCAATGTATAATAGGTACCATATGTTGTGAGACATACGGGCTTGTACTGCCACACCCTTGGGTGGTGTGGCAGTTTGGAGTATGTTAAAATGATACTATCGTAGCGGGGGGGGGGCGCTATGGTGAGATACCACAGTGGCCCCCGCTGCGATAGCGCCGTTGAAATACGGATAGAAGGGGAGGGGGAGGGGCGAAGAAAATTTTGGCACCCATGTCAAAGGCTTGCCCACACGGAGCTTCAACCCCTTAGAAGAATTTAGGAAACGTTTGGCTTACGTATTAAACTTTATGAAGATCCCGATAGTGGAGAAATTTTGACGTGGATGTGAATTCTTCTAGACGCTCCTCTCCAGTATGTGTATTAGAGCCAAGGACATTTTGCTCTTCAAAGTTCCTGGAAGGTAGCCCCAAGCATTTCTCTGAAGCTTCTACTTATGTCATTTTGTAGTATAATTATTACAGTTGTCACGGTTCGTAGGATAACATGGGAGATCAAAAGCTATGAGTTAACGAAATTGTCTTTTTGGTGTCGTGTGTATAGTTGCGCTTGCGATGTGCTGGATTCAGTATTAAATTCTCATTTTCACGAAGGTTTCCCCGATTTTCGGCCAGGGGTAGGATCCCCGTAGTGTGTGAAATTTAGAGCGCATTCGAGAACTTCGCCCACTCGGAGTTTCAATCCTTACAATTACAATTAGTATTAAATTGGGGTGTTTTCCCTAATATTAATTCAAAGATCCGCCGATTCCCTAAAACATTAATTATACACGTGCAGATAGCGGCTGGTCTAGCAAAACCTGCGCTCAATTTAAAGGGACGGGAGGAAAACGCGCTCCAACGCTAAAATATCTTTCGCCCCCGGAGCTCCGTAACTGTACGGCGGGAAGGGCGGCGACGCGACATCCCAGCATTCAAGTGAAATCAAGTAAATTAGCAAGCTTCGGATTATTACTTGAATTGCTGTGTTCGTTTTATGTCACTAACGATAACTGTTTTGCCAAATATGGTGCAGATGACCCCACCACACGATGGCGACTTTTCCGCGCTTGTCGCGCGCGCGCCACTCACCGGACGGTGACACATACGCACGCTGGTGGTCAATGTCATACAGCCAAAACTTTCATTGCACTACTCAGCCGCGTGCGCATGCTTCACGGCCCGGTAGCTATCGCACGCGCGGCGAACGCGAAAACCCCATCAGAGAAAACGTCTATTGTTAGCGACATGCAATGAGTACAGGAAACTTTATAATGCTCCAGCAAAGGCCAATTCACATTATTGGAGCCAAATGCGGAGGTGTCGCTTCGCCACCCATTCCGCCCCTCGCGACGGTCGCCGACTGCGACGCAGCACGATTTTCTTGGCACCTATACGTAGGATCAAATTGCAGTTGATTTTGCTAGTTTTTGGTTTGTGGAAGGTGCTATGTGGGAGGGGGGCACTATGGCGCGATGGACCTGGCCACGCCCATTTTACTGTGCCGCACTAAATTTGAGCACCTACCCGGGGTTTCCCTCCCCTACCAAAATCAGGAGTCATTGCGGCATGGAAAAATGGGCGTGGCCAAGTGCGATACAATAGTGGCCCCCCAGGCCATATAGCACCCATAATCGAGAGGGACGCAGCTCTGAACTCTATGTGAGGGGGGGGGAATAGGCCAGGCCCTCAGCCGAAGTTTTAGACGAACCCCAGATACTAGCAAAAAAAACTTCCAAAAATTTTGTGGAATACTGGGCGAGTTTTACTTATCCAAATACCAATCGGCGTTGTTAACGCAGCACGGAGGTCATCGCCTGTGTCCCACGAAGGGGCGGCGGCCAGGTGGTACGCCGCGCGCGGCCTGGAGCATGCGTTGCGTGTCGCGTCGCGGCGTACCACTAAGCGTTGATTCGTTCATTTCCCTTCAACGAGATGTATGGAAACACTCGTATGTTAGGAACAGTGCAAGAAGGTGCCATAAATGAAGTTCAGAGAAGCAAGCGTCTATCGGTAGCTTAGAATAACTTCTTTTGCGCCTAGTTTCTGTGAATATGGCAAGTTCTAATAGAGATCACTAGGAATTCCATATTTATGGGTTATTAACAATGAGATGTGATGTCTCAGCATCCAAGAACGATTCTTAAACTGAAATGCAGTCATTTTGCTTGTTTTAACGCCACGGTCTATCGATGAATCGACGGTCTCAGGTACTCAGCACGACGGCCGGCGAACCTCTATGCCGAAAACGACGGCCGGCGCCCCACTTTTCGAGGGTGCCGGCCAGCGGCGAACCATGCTGCATGCGACGCACACGCGGCGCGGATATTGGCTCACCCGCGAACCACAAAACACCCCACGCCATCTTTAATTCGGCCGGTTGGGAAGACTATTGATAATGATCACGACTGATCTCGTCGTAACGCGGTTATCACATGCACAGCCGGTATATAAGGCGCCTCATCTCACTAGAGTCCTCAATCGGCATTCTACTGCCGGCCCTGGAAGGTGACTTCGAGTCACTCTCCGGAGGCCAGCATATTTTTGACTGCTGAGGGGATAGGGGTATCCCCACGGCTGGGGGATGGCGGTTTTTGCCGCGAGGGTGGTTCCTCACCGCAGACTGCGGCGGACCGAGGCGGGGCATTTCTCCGCCGTGGGACCGGGGTGACATGCTTGAGGTAAGCAATAATACAAATAGTGATCGCGGGCCATCTGGTAAAGGTCGGCGGGCCGTCGACATACGGCTGGCCGGCGAACCAAAAGCGGGCGGCCGGAGGACGGAGACCGCGAGCCAGCTGGGAAAGGTTCGCCGGCCGTCGTCCTGAGTACCTGAGGGGGTATGCCGCGACGCAACACGCGTCGCTTGTCCTCGCCGCGCGCGGCGTACCACCCTTCCCGCACCCCGCACAAAGTGATTTATCATGTCTCGTCCTCGTATTCCGCTAGGTCAGGACTGTCAAGCGGTTTTGTGTAATTTTTTGGTGGTTTGTTGTAGAGATCGTAGAAAAAGGGTCAGCTGCTCTCTATACAGCGCGAATTTCAAGGCGACGCGCGCGGCAGAGATCACTTCATCGATAGAGCGCGTTTACCGTTAGCTCTCGGCAACCCTCGGCGTTTTTCGATTTTTATAGTTCCTCATCATTTTTCGAAGCTGTGAAAGCTTCCACACAAAAGTACTGGTCCAAACCACCCCGAGTTTCTAACCCCGGCGAAGGCGCGGTGTAGCTCGTTGGAGGGAGTGTCATGTAGTGAAATTCCGTTAAAAAGCTTTCACAGCTTCAAAGAATTCTGAGAGGAACTATAAAAATCGAAAAATGCTGCGGATGGCCGGAATTTCATAGAAAGCGCGCTCTACCGAAGAAGTGATTTCCGCCGCGCGCGTCGCCTTAAAACTCTCGCTGTCTAGAGAGCACTTGACCCGTACAAAATCTTGCCCAAAAATAATCCGCGTGGCTTTAGAATTCCGGCACAAAAGCTTCGTGGGAAGGGGTCGTAAAAATTGCCGAAATATTTGGTCATCGTGGTCTCTTCAAAGTCTCATGCAGCGGCTAGCGTTATCCTGCAACACCGGTTTGGTGTAGGGCTCGGTGATGTCAGGTCCCATTGACGTCACAGGCCAGGATCCCTTTCCTCTCCTTTCCGAAGACAAAGGAGTGACGTAGAGTAGTGGTCCTTCACACCGATTACCGAAACGAAGAAAACGTAAACTCACTAATTGTTGAAGTAAATTCTTTTTTTTTCTGAATTTTTGTAGGATTCACCCAATTTTTTTCCATTTTTCTTCAAAAAATCGTCCCCCTTTCTCCCGTTTCGCCGTTTTTAGACCCCCTCCCTGGTAGCGCGGCTTGGACTGTTTTTTTTCTCTGTGGGAGAGCAACATTTGTTGTAAATTGGAAGATATAGTCCCATTTTCGTTAAAAAGGATAATGAACAGTGTGTACCCCATACAGGGTGACCCCGCTTGGTCTCCCGGTCAGGGTACGGCACGAGTTGTGGGCAAGGCAAATTTCACTTAGACCGTCCTCACAGAGCAAATTTGGAGATTTTCCGAATTTCTCTGTCCTCCCACCGAAGCATTATTTGTTCTCAATTTCGGCGATTTTGTCAGATCCACCAGGGGCGTTGCAACAAAATTCCATGCAAATTAGGTGTAATCGAATTCTTCGTAGAAAACTGATTCGAAACAGTGTATACCCCCTTTTAGAATGGTCCACTTGGTGTCCCGGTAGAGCTCAGACCACCCTCTTGCGCCACTGCGCAGCTCAGATCCCCCCCTCCGCGGCTCAAACCCTTGGGGAGCTCCACACCCGGCGCTGAACCCTGCGGGAAGGCTTCTTGGTGCGGACTATACGATCCCTAGATGTGCTGGTGAACCACTGTTTGACGACTTTCGGGCAGAATTCTGACTACCAATTGTTGTCCGGATAGGTCGAGCATCTCCAGGGGCTGCGGCCACTGCGCAGCTCAGCCCACCCTCTTGCGCCACTGCGCAGCTCAGCCTCCCCCCTCCCCCGTGGATATCCAGACCCTGCTCCCGGTGCAGCTCAGGCCCCCCTCCGCGGCTCAAACCCTTGGGGAGCTCCAAACCCGGCGCTGAACCCTGCGGGAAGGTTGCTTGGTGCGGACTATACGATCCCTAGATGTGCTGGTGAACCACTGTTTGACGACTTTTGGGCAGAATTCTGACCACCAATCGTTATCCGGATAGGTCGAGCATTTCCAGGGGCAGCGGCCTTACTATTAGACCTCTTCTACGGGAGGAAGAATCACAATCTGCTTATAATTACTCGCAAATCAGTGGAGTCAACTCAAAAATGAGGAAAAACGTGGTCCCGCCACGATTGTCTGCAACGGTGGACAGTGACGTCCCTATCAGCGAGCGTCTTGTCTATTGCATTGGTTGGGTAAATTGCCATAGGTAATCTTGGTCCACACACCTTTGGAGGATGTTTAGGGTTGGCAGTGTGGCGGTTTCATGTCAATTAATGCCTAAACTTCTCTTTTTAGGATGTGGACAAGGCGGAGAGTCCGAAGAAGAGAAAGATCGCGGAGGACGAAACTGAGCAGTTGGCCGCTAAAAAGCCGCGTGAAGCAGAGCAGGACGTGGCACCGGAGGCTGCTGATGTTGAAGAGAAGCCAGTCGAGGAAGCGGAAGCGGATGAAGACATGGCTGCTGAGGTCGAGGAAGGGCAGAAGAATGCTGAAGCTGAAGAGACACCCGCTGAGGCCGAAACCAAAGAGGCTCCTGTTGAAGCCCAGGCTGAAGAGACCTCTCCAGAAGTCGAGGCGGAGAAGCCTGCCGAAGCTGAGGCCGAGGAGAATGTTGCTAAAGCTGAGGCTGAGGAGAATGTTGCTAAAGCTGAGGCTGAGGAGAATGTTGCTGAGGCTGAGGCCGAGGATAAGCCTGCTGAAGCTGAGGCCGAGGATAAGCCTGCTGAAGCTGAGGCCGAGGATAAGCCTGCTGAAGCTGAGGCCGAGGATAAGCCTGCTGAGGCCGAGGATAAGCCTGCTGAAGCTGAGGATAAGCCTGCTGAAGCTGAGGCCGAGGAGAAACCCGCTGGAGCCGAAGGTAATATAGCTACAGAAGTGGTGCAATCAGAGAAGCAGGATTCTGAACCGGAGCCGGAGGCTACTGCTTCTACTCCCGAGATCGTTGATTCTGCTGCTGACGCTGATGTGAAGGAACAGCCTGCTGAGCAGAGTGCGCCAGAAGAGCCGTCAGTGGAGAAGGAATCTGCTGAGGAGGAGAAGGCTGAAGGTGGGTTAAAAGACTGAAGTGACTGAGTTCAAACCTCTTATACTTTTAACTAATTAGTCCCTTTCAGTCACCGATGCTGCCGTTGCCGTACCCGATGACTCGAATAAGGAGCGCGAGTCCGAGCCCGAGGTTGTCGATGCATGAGCTTCATTAACTGATCTCGCTGTCATATTTATATACTTACATTTGTTTTAATTCTCGCGAATGGTCATTGTAAAATATCCGAGTGCCTTGGAAAAGAGCTGTGAATAAAACGTTTTGGAATTCAAATTTCAGTGGTTATTGGGCAGTGTTGACCTCATTATTGCTTCGGGAGTTAGAGAAAAATGATGAAACAGGTACCTGTGAATGTTGATGTAAAGCCTGGCATTTCTTCTTGGTGGTCAGGCGGTGAAATCTTATCAAAAGCTAGAATCGAAATTCCAGGGTTTTTAGTCTTGGGTGATCGACAGAAGTAAGCCGACGGTGTTTGAGCTCTGGTGGATTCGTGGTTTTTGGTTTCTCGAAGGTTTTCGGAGGTTTCGTATTCTTGGTTAAGTTGATGCTACGATAGGGTCTGGAAAGAAAATCGAGCGTGGTGCAAAGTTATTTAGAGGGAGGAAACACTCCCGCCCCGTATTTCCATCTCCACCTGTTCCAACGAGTGTGAGTGTTTAGCGGCTGTTCATACTCTTCAAAGCCAGGGCTTCGCGGGCGGGCGTGGGGTTGGAGTATGACTACATTTTATGTGCGTCACGCGAGCCTATGAATAATATTCCAGCGGCGGAGCAGTATACGGTGGACTTCAAATTTTTTTGAATGAAAGAAAAAATGTACACGCGCTCAACATGGTAGCATATGATTCGTAATGAAAATCATAAAAAAAGTCGTTAGGGCCGTCGCCGCCTTGGCAGAGCGGGCGTGGCGTCAGGCCATTTGTTTTCAGAACTTCAGAAAGAATCTCCTTGGGGTGAATGTTTTAAACAACGCGGGCCGGAGTCTGAAAAGTGATATTGTCAATATCGCCTTTGCAAACCTTTTTTTGCCGCTCTTGAAGTTCGCCACTATTCCGGTAGGATGGTTGAGGTGGGCGAGGCCAAGAGCGGTCGACCCCCATCGGAAGAAATTCTCAGGTCGGTTGGTCCCGTCTGAGCCGAGAACGGCGTGTCGATGATGTGGGGCCATTTTTGAGCCTACATCATCGAGAAGCCTTCAGGGGCCGGATTCATCAGTGCTTGCTGTTTGGTAGGGGTGAAGGCGTCGGCAAGTTTGACGATTACCCCGTGAGAGCCTATGGTATCCTACCCAGAGCAGTGTGTCAGCTGCTCCAGCCTATTAGCTGGGTAGGCCAAGGGCGCTGTCGATTAGCGATCTTCCGCTTCTGCAGGGTAACCATCAAACGTGCCGACGCCTTTACCCCTACCCAGCACTGCCACATTGATGAATGCGACCCCAGGGGCCGGATTCATCAACCAGATTTGGGGTAATTTATACCCCGAGTTTAAATAACTCCACTCCATACCCCAAAATAAACCCCAAATGTATGTATCGGATACTCCCATATATACTCCGAAAATTGGGGTTTATTTTCTGATGAATCGCAAAAATTTACCCAGCGGAGTAAATTATACCCTAAAACCACGGTTTTATCGTTGATGAATCCGGCCCCAGGACGGATTCATGAACGCTAAACCGGAGTCCTAGCGAGGTTAGGTTGGAAACGTTTACAAGCCTAGCTAATCATTATCGCTAGGCTTGCTCAGGACTGAGCTACGCCTTTGCCCCATGTAACCGCAACTTCGAGGTGGTGGTTTGGTTCGGTTTGGTCCCTGAGGCAGCTAACCAAACCGTGCCGGGACCCAATGCGTTCATGAATCCCAGCCCAGACTTGTTATACTGAGCATAGTTGTGGTCGCCGACCGTTTGCATCCGGGCGAAGGACGCTGAGTGTGTCTAGCGGTGCGTTGGACAGGCGAAAAAAAAACGCTATTTGACTCTAAAGCTCTTTTCAGAGTCGGTTGGATGACGCCGGCCGGTACATTATAAGATAGGGGTGCGGCCCGATCTGCGATGTCGGCCGACCGACGTCGCACTGCGGTGAAATCATTGACACAACGCCGGAGCACGTTATGACGGGTCAAAACGTGTTAGTTTTGCCTCAGCATTTGTACTGGAAAGTCGGAACTGACGGTTGTTTACCGCAGCTTCCCTCGCGCTGCGGCACTCTTATAATGTGTCGGACGGCCGCGTCCGGCTGACTGTGAAAGGCGCTTAAGTGGTGCACTCAATACCGAATTGAGTGGGGGGAAGGGGGCGCAAAAATTCCCAACATGGAGGGGGTCGCATCTCTTACGGCACGCGCCACCCTGGTGAGGCAACAACGCACTGGCAAGACTATATTTCCATAAGATGGGGGGTCTGCGCTCGACTTAGCTTCCCTCTGCGTGCATTTGTTTCAATGATTAGAGTCAATAGGGATGCCATATCAAATCACAAAGTTTTATGTACAACAATACATTTTCAATAAAATAACGTTATTTTAGTGTTGTGTATGAGTGAGTTACGTTCATGGGTCTGCAGAGTGGTGATGAACGTGTACTGTTCTTCTCTGAGCCAAATTCCGGTCCGCAATCGCATCTCAACTCGACACGCTTCGCGGCCGCGCGCTTCCGAGTCGGAAGAGTTTCCACCGCCGATCTGTTGACTTTAGGTGGGTTTTAGAAGCTGGAAGGTAAACAAAATTGGAGAAAACTGTATAAAAACAATATCGAGTCGGCTTTGGCGCTGGAAACTCGACTGACTCCAGCGTGTGCGGCCGCAAAGCGTGTCGAAACGTAATTGCGGACCGGAATTAGGCCCAGATAAGCACAGTTAATCACAAAATCAAGGTTGTTCGCTGAGAATTTCGCGTGCAGTCGAGAAACTGTGCATCGTCAAAGGAAGTGAAGAGGAAGGGGCACGCACAGGTTACCCAAGTGGCCGCGCCGCGCGAAGGACTTTGTGGCGAGGTACGCATACAGGCGTAGTCATGAGTTACTGTTTGCATTACGGAACTGTATCCGATAGTGGGGTGGGTAAGGGCGCCGCCCTTGGGTTTCTGGCCACGGGTTGTACACCAGGGTTTTTTTATAGAATTCCAGCATGTAAAACCCAGCTTGCTTGGATGAGTCGGGGCGGAGTAAGCAGCGGAGCGGTCGGTCATGGCAGAAAATAGCAGTGATAAGGAGGTTTTGATATGATAAGCCCGATAAGCCTCATTTCGAGCGGCTCAAATTGAGGGAGCTAGGCTATATGTAAAATGTTCCCTGAGGCCCCCCAAGGGGTTAGAACGCCTGGGTGGGCGACATTGTGACTTGGGTACGAATTTTTCAAACCCCCTCCGTATCAGAAACGCTTCCAATTGTCCCATCTGTAGTGGCCTGCAGAGTTCAAGTCGCGGCGTTGCTCGCAGCTGCGAGAAACGCTGGGTGATGCAATATCGATTACGTTCAGGGGTCTGCAGAGTTGCACCGACCGGTGACTGGTCGCCGAGCGTCAGCCTTGACGCGGCGACAAAAATGTTTTCGAACATTATCGTCGCGGCGTCGGTTGCCGCTCGTTGGAAGTGGCGCAGGCTCGTCGCGGCGTGAAAACACTGCGGTGACCACCTCGTCGCCCTTCTCGCCGCGTCGGTCGCCGAATTTAATCGATATTGCACCTTCCAGCGCTACTCGTCGCTGCGAGCAACGCCGCAACTTGAACTTTGCAGGGCCCTATACATCGTCGTCGCGTCGGTTGCCGTTTGCTGGCAGTGACGCAGGGTCGTCACAGCGTCAAAACACTGCGGTGCTCCCTAGTCGCCCTTCACGCCGCGTTGGTCGCCCTCATCGCCGAATGTAATCGCTATTGCATCACCCAGCGCTGTTCGTCGCTGCGGGCAACGCCGCGACTTCAACTCTGCAGTCCCCTTTCGGCGATCGACGCGGCGTGAAGGGCCACGAGGGGCGCCCCAGAGTGTTTTCACGCCGCGACGACCGTGCGTCACTGACAGCGAGCGACCACCGACGTCGCGTCAGTAATGTTCGCGAACATTTTTGTCGTCGCCTCAAGGTTGACGCTTGGCGACCACTCGCCGGTCGCTGCAACTCTGCAGACTCCTTGTGCGGCATACCTTCTCTTTATTTCGAGGCAAATATTACTCGAGTGCATCTTGCGCGCTACGCGAAATTTAGGAGATTCAGAGCAAGGTATATAATAGTAAGCATGGGTATAGTCAATATAGCTCATGTGGTGTTTACAATTGACGTGGAAATTCTCGTCGAATTAGCATATGCCCGAGCAGTCGGCGTCTCTGCTCACTTATAGGGGTCGGCAGAAATGCGGAGACCGGCGAGTGGTCGCCGAGCGTCGGCTTCAGGGATCTGCAAAGTTCAAGTCGCGGCGTTGCTCGCAGCGACGAACAGCGTTGGGTGATGCAATATCGGTCACATTCGGCGACGGGGGCGACTGACGCAGCTTGAAGGGCAATGATGGGGCACCGCAGAGTGTTTTGACTCCGCGACGGCCCAGCGTCACCGCCAGCGAGCGGCAACCGACGCCGCGACGATAATGTTCGCAAACATTTATGTCGCCGCGTCAAGGCTGGCGCTCGGCGACCATTCGCCGGTCGGTGCAACTCTGCAGACCCCTTTTGACTCGGCGGCAAAAATGAATTCGAATGTTGCGTCGTCGGTTGAAAAAACACTGTGTTGCCCTCTCGCCGTCCTTCACGCCGCGTCGGTCGCCGAATGTAATCGATATTGCATCACCCAGCGCTATTCGTCGCCGCGTCTTCAACTCTGTGGACCCCTTATAAGTGCGGCGTGCAGTCTCTGTATCGCGGGAAACACCGATCCCGCGGACATCTCCGCGTAGACTATAGGCGGCTGCGTATCGACAGAGTCGGTCTAATGCCTGCCGTCCGTCTATGATGGCAGTCTATGGGTTCTCGCGCTCACTATAGAATTGGCTGATGCCGCTCAGGCCCTATTTGTACCCGAACCATCAAAACACTGGGGGCCGGATTCATCAAATCGTGCCGTTTGGTAGGGGTAAAGGCGTCGGCTTTTTGATGATTACCCCGTGAGAGCATATGGTATCCTACCAGAGCAGTGTCTCAGCTGCCCCAGCCTATTAGCTGGGTAGGTCAACGGCGCTGTCGGTTAGCGATCTTCTGCTTTTTCAATGTAATCATCAAACGTGCCGACGTCTTTACTCCTACCCAGCGCTGCCGCAGTATTGCTCATGGGAAGAAGTGGGGGAGGATTCAAAATCGACGTAGTGTTTGTTCATCTGCATAGAGAAGGTCGCGATGCGGATTTCGAGAGCATAGAGGAGAGGTGGGATATGAACAATATAAGGATTGGTTGAATAGGGATCATCCCACATTTGTACTAGGATTTTCGTATTTAGCGAATAATTCTCTTTCTCCAGAAATGTGTCAGACGTCTGCAGGTAACTGGAACAGCTTAGCGATATCTTCAGGTACTCCGTCGTCTACAGTGATATTGCAGGACTGTAGTCGACCCATCACAACGTTGATCCGTCCAGTGTCGTCTAGTACCTATAAAGGGGTTTTTAGGTCAGATATTTGTTCCTGCGACGCTTCTGCGCACGAGTTCTTGAATGCGGACCAAGAAGTCACAGAAAATGCCTCGATTAGTGAGAAACGTAGCGACGTATTGTGCTATTAGATTAATATTGATCGGCTGGTGGCGGCTTTGAAGCATGAAGTCCAACATGACTGTGCGCCCTTGAAACTGCGTAGACTCGTCGATTTTAACCCAGAATTCGTGAAAGGCTTGCATATGGAGTTGGTGTATTATACACACTGTGCTTCTCAAGGCCAAATTGCGGTCCGAAATTGCGTCTCGACATGCTTTGCAACCGCGCACTTCCGAGTCGGAAGAGTTTCCAGCGCCCCAGCCAGCGATCTGTTGACTCTATGTGGGTTTTATAAACTGGAAGCTAAACGCAATTGAAGAAAACTGTAAAAAAAGACATATCGAGTCGGCTTGGCGCTGGAAACTGGACTGACCTGAGCGGGTTCGGCCGCAACGCGTATCGAGACGCAATCGCGGACTGGAAATGTGCCCAGAGAAGCACAGTAGCAAGCCTGTTAGATGCGGGGTTAGATTCCTTCAGATGAGCTAGAAGCTGCGTAGAGCTCAATGGCTTCACCCCAACGCCTCTGGATGCATTCCTCGCGCTTCGCTCAGGGAAGATTTGGCACACCCCCTTGCAAGGGAACTGTTTAGAGTGGTAAACGCATCTGCGAAAACGATTAGTATCGTTAGTACCTTTCGGGACTCAATAGTAAAAATGCGCAGTATCCCTCCCCGAGCTGCAGGTTTCTTGAAGTTACAAGCTTAGAAAGGTGGTTTTTGTGCTTTTTGTACCTTCCAAAAAGCGCATTAGTCTTAGGAAAATCCGAACGCGGACCTCATATATGTGTTCAGCGTCCAAGATTACCCTCCTGAGCAAAGCTTGGGTGGAGGCACATTTTTCAAACTATGTCCAGACTGATAGCGTTTTGGACTTGGACGAATTTTCGGTTAAGCGTTCAGATCAATTAGAGGGCTCTCGAAGCGTTTTAGAAAAATGTTCCCGATTTGACTTAACGTCTTTGCAGGATGGTTATTTGGAGCGCTGATCCCGAATCTGGGGTTTACTCGCCAATTTTCTCAAGTTTTCGACTTTATTCGTTCAAAGCTTCCCATCGGGCGAAATTTTGATGACAAATCGCGACTTTTGCCGATTCCCGATACGCTACGGTAGAAATTGCTCAAAATGTTTCTTTTCTTTATGGGTGATTTGGAGTACTAAATGCGAATCTGGAGTCCGTTTATCGATTTTTGCCAGATTACGGTAGATTACGGTGGGCATACGGTAGTTTGGTCAAAGTTTCAGATTTTACTCAAAATTTGTATACGGGGTTATTCGGGGTGGAAAATACGAATTTGACGTCCGTTTAGGGATTTCCGAAATACTTAGGTAGGTTTTGCCCCCTAAATGACATGGTACCTACCGTAACCTATAGGAAACCTCAGAATTTCGACAAACTGGCTCGAGATTTGTGTTCAGCACCCTAGATTACCCATACATACAAGTTTAGTGCAAAATCCGGGAAATTTTTTCAACCTCTCAAAAAAAATGCCCTTGTCTTTTCGCAAAGCTTGAAAAATGTTCATAACTTGTTCGAACCTGCAGCTCGGGGCGGGATGCTGCGCATTTTTACTATTGAGCCAGAAGAGATGCATACTAACGATACTAATCGCTTTCCTGGATGCGTTTAAAACTCTAAACACTTCCCTTATTAGGGTCAGTGTCCACGATGAAAACAATCTTTGATTTTCCATCCGGAATTGAAGGGACTGTGGCCCAGTGCAACAACCACGTCGTAAAAAAGGCTTTGAGCGAATCCGAATTGACCCCATACAGCCTCAAAATTGACTGTGCAAGCGCACCGGGCCCAGTTTACACAAGAGCCATCATCGAAGTAAGCATGTTTTGGGTTCGCTTGATTGTAGCCTTTTGATATCCTATCCTTCCTCCTCACATATTCACCTCGATGGATGGCTGTTGTGTAAACTGGGCTTCTTGCGCTGACGCGGTCAACTACATATAAGGCCAATCTGGGCTCGCTCAAATCCGTTTTTTCGACGTGGTTGTTCCAATCGGCCGCAGTCCTTCCGATTCCCGGTGAAAACTCGGAGATATTCTTTATCGTGGACACTGTCTGTGATGACAGGAAATCGTTTGTTTTTAGAGCTCTGCGCTGCCTGAATTTTCTTCGTGCGTAAATTGAGACTCTGTATCCTCTGTTTCGGAGCGAAATTTATTTTCGTTAATCGCATGCGCGGGCGCGCGTATGCTGCGTCTCCTTCATCCCGCACTTTCTCGCTGTCTCTGCCCTCTATCCGCACTAGCGCGCGAAGGAGCAGAGGTAATTCGGCTCCGAGCCAGAGGATATATGGCAGGCTTGCTACTGGGACCGTTTGGACCATAATGTCAGAAATCGTATACCAGGGTGGAATGTGCCTATAAGGAATAGGTAGATCTAACTCGAAGCGCACAAAGGGGCAGACGGCTTCCGTGATCGTTTTGCTAACTCGTATTACCTTCATCTGTGCCATGTCGTCAGGTGTCAGTCGGGCAAGTGCCTGGGTTGTCTCTTCAGACGCGTTGGCGCTAACAAAAGCTTTCATAACGTCGTTAAAGGCGTTTTGAAGTATGGTGCGATCCGTGTCGTTGAAAATCTGAAAAGCAATTCTTACGAGAATGTATCCAGGGTACGGACTTCATTCTTCTATCCAGCAACTTACACTGAATTTCTGCAAGTAAAAAAGGCGTTCTCCAATTGTATCGTTTAGGTTTTCCATCATATTCAGTTGATCCCTGTCATAGCTCGTTAGGTTGTTGGTTACTAAATCTCATCTAATTTGGTAGGAAATTTACTGAATTTAGGCGTATAAAAATAACTCAAGGACAATATTTTCGGAACTCGTCCATCCGGCGCTTTTCTAGAATTTGACTTTAAGGTTAAGTCCAAATGTGAAAAAAAACTATATTCGTTTGGAAGATACACTTTCAAGGTCTCTAAAATTTTGTGATTTGGAAAGGGGAGGGAGTATCCGGGACTGTGCGAGGTATTGGTGTGAGAAAATTACAGCGCGGACGAATCGCGACGCAGCCATGAACTCAGACACTCGTTCTCAGAAAAATGAAAACAAGTTACTTGTAACATAAAAGGCCGAAAACAAGTTTCTTGTAACATATCTGAGCCGATGTTAGTTACTTGCGACTTATCTCAGGTCATTTAAGTTACATGTAACATATCGGCGGGACACTGAGTGCGGTGCGCCTCCAATATGTTACATGCATCTTAAATGACCTGATATAAGTCGCAAGTAAGTTAAATTGGCTCAGATATGTTACAAGTAACTTGTTTTTGATTTCTGAGAGGACACTGTGTGCAGTGCGCCTCCGGTATGTTACATGTAACTTAAATGGCACAATATAAGTCGCAAGTAACATAAATCGGCCAAGAAGATATTTCCAAAGGCGATGTACGACGCACTCGTGGGGTCAGGCTTACGACTGGCGTTGCTGTTGGTTCAATTACCCAAATTTGAGATACTTGACCCCACATCAACAGGGAAGGCCCCGCACAGCATTTTTTCTTGCTTAGTGTGTGGTCTGGGACCCGCCCTCTGCGTCGCGTGTCGTCCACGTCACGTGGTGGCCACCTATAGTGTGAAAATATGAATGTATGTTACATATAACTTATGTGTAACTTACATGCACTATTATTACAAGTAACTTTTTTTTGATTTTTCTGAGTTTGGGAGTCGCCTCGCAACATCGAGGCAGCTATTTTTAAATCGAAGTCGCCTCATTATTGTGAAATTGTCGCCTTACCAGGTGCAAATGTGGGGCGGCATCAATCTTGAGTCGCCTCACGTTTTCTTTCGGTAGTGTTAGGCGACCTCGATTTGGGACTACTTGGCTCGATGGCGACTCCCACACGAAGTCCAAAGAAGGGCAACCTGGGCTTGTTGATCGAATCCATAGCTCAAAATGCGTGGCTGCCCTCTATACATTTCGAAGAGCCTTACGGCGGGGATCCACGCCACCGTGAGCTGTGAATTCGATTAACAAGCCATCTATTTAGCTCCAGCAATGTAAAGCGGAATTCTTCTAAAAATCTCACATCAGGAACAGGAAGATTAGAAGCCGCAGGGAAAGCAGAAAGCTCTTTATTTGGAACGCACTCCCGATTCGACTGTGCTTCTCTGGGCCAAATTCCGGTCCGCAATTGCGTTTCGACACGCTTCGCGGCCGCGCGCTTTCGAGTCGGAAGAGTTTCCAGCGCCGCAGCCGCCGATCTGTTGACTCTAGGTGGGTTTTGGAAACTGGAAACTAAAACAAGCCACATCGAGTCGGCTCTGGCGCTGAAAACTCGACTTACTTGAGCGCGTGCGGCCGCAAAGCGTGTCAAGACGCGATCGCGGACAGGAACTTGGTCCAGAGAAGCACAGTATTTTCAATTCTGGAACTTTTCCGGAAAGCGCAAGTTTGAAAGTCATCAGAATTCCCATCATTTCTGATCTCCCTCTCCTGACACTAGTTTTTTCTTCGAAATTTGAGGCGAAAGCGAGCGACGTACAAATTTTCATAAAACAGTGTGTCCAACAATTGTTCATTGAAAAAGTCATGACGGTCCGTGTCATTACCCTAGGAAGTCGCGGCGTAGCCGCGTGACGCATGAACTCGATCTATAGTAATTATCCCTCGCCCTCATAGATGTCACATGGCTGCTTCACCAGGGCGCTAGGCTGAAGAGTTTTCAATGAAGGTCACACCCCCCCCTCCCCTTCTTCCAGCACGGTGTCATTCACCCCCTTCTCTCAACTAATCTACATAAGTGTGATGACCGAGGTGGGGGTAGATTTTGAACTGTTGAAATTAGAGTGTCTGGTGAATTTTGAATTTTAGAAATTTTTTAGACCGCTCAAAAAATTTGGAGCTGTAATTTAGGTGGACGAAGGTAATGTGATTGTGTATAGCTGTGAATAGGCTTAAACGGTGGACTCTGCTGTGGAGATTAGATTAGGTTGTTTTTCCACCTATATGAAGGTAATTTTTGCAACATTTGCAGTATTTTGATACCTATTTTTTGGTCCAGAAAAATCCCACACATTATCTTCTCTAATGAAATTTTCATCGCTTCCTCCGTAAACGAGATCTACCCGTAAAACTACGAATGGGTATGGTTGAAGTCCGAGTGGTAGGCTGAGGTGCTTACCGGGACGGGCTATTACGAAAATATTGATGGATTTAAGAAAAAGCGAAAGCCGATGATTTCCTCAAACCTTAATGTATGGAACTACTAATCGTATGAAGGCTATCCAAGGGGAAAACATTTGGTTAGATCAGTGGCTTGTTTCTTCAAGAAAAAAAAGCATTTAATTTCAAACTGCGGCTGGCGCTGCCGTTTTAATCTCGCCAGCGGCTGGCTGGTAATTACCAACCAGCCGCTGGTGAGATTTAAACCGCCACGCCAGCCGCGGTTTGAATTTAAATGCTTTTTCGAGGGAATAAGCCACGGACCTAATTAAATGTTGAATGGACGGAATGAAAAAAGCCTGACCTTGTTGAGCGATGAGGATAGCTGGCAAGTAGTTGCCCAAGAATGACTGCACCGCGTAGTTCTCGTCTGGTCCGCAGAGCATTGCAGCCTGTGATTTTCCAGGTATAGGTCGTTGTTCATACAGATGAATTTGAGGGAAATCGCTTCCGTGCGGACCAACGCGAGCGGTCGTGCCGCAGCTTGCGCCATCTTATCTATTGGGAGAGACGACGCAGGCCAGCTGAGGACTCCGTTAGGCTCTATTCATACCCCTCAGCGCCAGCGCGGTACGCGCGGGCATGGCGTTAGAGTATGAATGGCCTGACGCCACGCCCTCGCGGCACGTGTCGCCCGCTCCGCCATGTCAGCGACGGCCCTAATGATTTTTTCATCATTTTCATTGTTAATCCATAATCAAATTCATTCCGTTTCATGATAGTTAGGTCCATTACTATCCTCTGCTATCGTGATAGTAAATGTACGTATAGAATTCGCTTGTTTGGTGAAGTTAGGGTCCCATTTTTCCGCTCCGCCATGGCGTCGCCGGTGGAGTATTCATAGTCTCCGCAAGCGCGTGACGCTCCTTGGAACTGTTCATACTTTAGCGCCACGCCCCGCGCGTCACGCGCGTGCTGCACTGGCGTTGAGGAGTATGAATAGCTCCTCAACGTCCTTTTCATACTTGCGCTCCTGCGGCATATGCCGCTCCTCGAGCTATAATGAAACCAGCGTTTTAGAATACTGAGTAATCAGGTGGAAGTGGAGAATAGACCCCCCTGCACATGGGAATGCCGTCTCAATGCCCAGACTGACATTGAATTCCTGATCGAAACTGGTAGGTATATACCGTGCTTATCTGGGCCAAATTCCGGTCCGCAATTGCGTCTCGGCACGCTTTGCGGCCGCACGCTCCCGAGTCAAAAGAGCTTCCAGCGCCACAGCCGCCGATCTGCTGACTCTAGGTGAGTTTTAGAAACAGGAAACTCAGAAAAATTGGAGAAAAATTGCATAAAAAAACCACATCGAGTCGGCTTTGGCGCTGGAAGGTTGACCGACTCGAGCGCGTGCGGCCGCAAAGCGTGTCGAGACGCAATTGCGGACCGGAATTCGGCCCAGATCAGCACAGTATGTATACCTAATCATGTCTAGCCAGTGTCCAGCAGCCTGCTTGTCGATCGAATCCACAGCTCACGGCGGCGTGAATCCCCGCGGTAAGGCGCGCCGCAGTGATGAGAGGACAGCCGCGTATTTTGAGCTGTGGATTCGATCAACAAGCCGCAGTTTCCACCCCCACCCTGCTGATGGCCTCTAGAAAATTTCACGATCTTTTTATAATGTGTATTACTTAAAAATTTCTAACGCAGGCAAAATTTGATGAATCAAAACTATCTCCTCGAGTGTTTTCGTATTTTGAAAATTTTCAGTCTAAAAATTTATGTACAGGTTTTGGGATAAATGCTTTTATACTCTCCGGCGGTTTCTACCCCACCCTCCCCCCTCCCACCGCATATGTTTACAAAAAAACTAACCACTCAATTTTTTTGGTTCAAAAAATACTGTCCCACTCCTACTCCCAACTGAGATTAACTCGTAAGCTACCCTAAACCATATGCTCAAGACTCGAAAGCATTCTGTGGGCAAACTCTGCCTTCTGTTGTTAGAGTGTTCCATACATATGTAGTTCGCGTTTCTCTGTTGGAAGCAGGGATGAGCGGAATAAAGATGTGAAATTTTGGAAATCGGTTTTCGAAACAAGACAAATTTTCTCGAGTTTCGGGAATCAGTTGCGAAACACCTGGAAATGCGCGGAAATGCGGTTTTCGGAACGCGAAACTCGAAAAAATTCAGAAATCATCTATTGTTTTCTCCCGTCCCAGATGACTCGATATTTTCGCATTCCCCAGCCTTTTCTGCGTTTTCGGAATGCGGAACGCAGAATGCCCAAAATGCGCGAAACTGCGGGTTTCGGAACGCGAAACGCGGTACTCCGTTCATCCCTGGTTGGAAGTAAACATTTACGGAAGGTGAATCAAAAGGAAACGGAGACTTGGAAGCAGGGATGAGCGGAATTCCGAATTCCGATGGTTTTTGGCCTTCCGATTTCCAAAAAAAAAACCTAAAAATACGGAAAAAATCGGAAATATCCACGAAATCAGACTTTTTCGTACACTTTTTCTTACAAAATTCCTAGGGGGTTATTTCGGGCGCTGAATTCGAACTCGAGATTCGTCTTCACTTTAAGCAAAGCCAGGGTTGATAGTAAATGGGTTTTTGACTTGGGTTAACCACCACCTTCGAACGCGAATTCACCACCTAACTTACGCGAGTAAACGAGCTTACCAATCTTTCGATTCGAAAGGAGGACATCCAGGACGCCGTAGAAAGCGTGCAGGACCCCAATGAGATCGTGCAGGATGTGCGCGGACCCAGTAGAAGTGTGCAGGATCTGTGCCGGACCTCAGTGGGAGTGTGCTGGATGTGCGCAGGACCCTAGTGGGAGTGTGCAGAATGTGAGCAGGACCCCAGTGGGAGTGTGCAGTGTGTGTGCAGGACTCGGGTGGGAGTGTGCAGGATGTGTGCCGGACCCCACTGGAAGTGTGCAGGGTGTGAGCAGGACTTCTCAGTAAAAATCCCACCCGCTTTCCTCAATATCCTGCGCACTTCCTGTGAAGTCCTGCACACATTCCCCGACGTCCGGCATACTTCCACTCAGGTTCTGAACGGAATGCTCGATCTCCTGCACACTCCCAGTGAAGTCTTGCAAACATTCCCCGACTCCTTGCACATTCCCAGAAACGTCCTGCGCACATTCCATGACCTCTGCACAATCCCAGTGATCCCGCACACAATCTCCAGCTGCGTCAAAAGAGTATTTACATAAAAATTGTTCAATAAAGAAGGACAAGCCCAAGTTTTTTTTTGGTGGACACAGTTAAGAAGGGAGGGTTAAGAAATTCGCTGAACCCATTTCCGAATTCCGATTTCCGATGGGTTTTTGGCGTTCCGATTTCCGAAATTTCGAAGGTCGTTCCTATTTCCGCAAATCATTAAAACATTTTCCGCTCATCCCTGCTTGGAAGGGATGCGAAGACTCAGATGTGATACCTCAGCTTGCAGAAAGTCGTTGATTTTATCCAGACGTCCTGATCCAACGTACTTGTCCATCAATCGTCTCACGTCCGGATTCACGGAGCACGCTAGCCGCATCATTCCCATGCAGGATAAAAGATCAGGCGGGTAGACCTGGAAGTAGGTGGATAAAGGATTCATAGCTTGCGCCTGGTCGAGATAATGTCCAGAGTTGTACATAGTCTATTTTTTTACGACGCGAACAGATTGACCTACATGGGTATACTTTGTCCCAGACGAGTTGGCAAGCGGAGAGTCTAAAGAAGCAGCGCCCTCTCTGCGTCTCTGACGGGCGCGCAACGTACGCGAATCACGTACGCGACGCAGCATCTGTCTTACTTTTCTTAATTTAAAAACAGAATTCATCTACCCTCCGAGCATTTATCCTTTCTCTGAAATACATAACCTGCCACGTAAATAAGAGTATCGGCATCAAAAATGTCTTTCACGCTTTTCCGACCGACGTCGGACGACTCGTTATCGAATGTGTAATATCTATCTACCCTACCCTATCCATCTTATCTATCTTGACTTATCAAACTTGATAAAGAGTCGTCCGATGTCGGCCGGCAAACTATGGAAGGAGCTTAAGACTCACTTCAGAGTTCCATCGCGGCGCGGCGCGATCAGATGTTGTTTGTGGGAATCGATCGATAACTTGCCGCTCGTCGATTCACATAGTAAACATGATGTCGCGCCGCGCCGAACTCTAAGGCCCTAGTTATACACCGGCGGGACGCTGCGGGAATATCAAGACAAATATCACCTATATAAGGCGCCCTAACTGTGCTCAAGCATGTCAAAAGGAACAGTGCTCGCAGAAAAACGCGTCGGTAGGCCGCACAGAGCAGTTATACACGCCGCGGCACCTTATACTGTATCCTTGCAGGACCTGCCCTGTTGGAAATTCGCCACTTTCCACCAGCTGATTATTTTTCAGATTCAAAATTGTTAAACATTACCAAAACGACATAACGAGCACTGTTATGACGAGAGGAATTGACTATTAGTGATATTCTGCAATTAAAAAGTGTCAGAAGCGAAAAAACTGATGAAATACCATTGAAACGCCTGGAAATTTTTTGTCTGCAATATTGCGTCAAAGACGCCAAAGACGCAACATTGCAAACGAGTACCTGATTCACGCAGCAAGCGGCGGCAATGTCATCGCGAGACGTTTTCATTCCGCTGGTGTATACCTAGTGCCTAAAAACCCCCTAATGAAGTATGCGCAAAAACGAAGCGAGCGTGTGAAAAAAAATCGATGAATTCTGTTTTTGGATTATGGTGAGACAAATGCTGCGTCGCGAACGTGATTTGCGTACGTTGCGCGCCCGTCAGAAACGTAGAGGGAGCGCTGCTTCTTTGAACTCTCCGCTTGCCAAGTCGTCTGGAACAAAGTATATCGTTTGTACCTTTCTGGGAGGTGAACTGTCAGGAACTTAATTGGAAGTGTTGCTAACTCTGCTAAAAATCGTTTGACACTGGATTCCTCTTTTTTCAAAGAGTAACGCTGGCTTTCCCGCCAAAACTGCTACTTGCATGAAAACCATCAGACAGAAAGCACAGTCGAAAAGCTTATGTTAAGAGTACGAGTGGTCAGCAGCTTGCGATTGGAGGCGAGCTTGTGCCATCAATTCAGTGGGAATCTATTTAGCTGGCAACTAAGTAACTGCGGTTTTTTTAGAAAATAAAAGACAATTTTTTTTCATGGAACGAAATAACTTTATTCTGTAATGTATGGCCCATTTTGAGCAATGACCTTTTGCCATCTTTCAGGCAGCATCATAATTCCTCGTTTAAAAAACTTCTGGTTTTTATTAGCAAAAAACTGAACTAGGTGCGATTTGACATTGAAATTTTTACCATTCAAGGAGTTTTGAAAAGATCGAAATAAAAAGTATTCAAATTGTGCAATGTCAGGACTATATGGTGGATATGGCAAAACATCCCAACCAAGCTGCTATAATTTTTGCCGAGTGACTAAAAATGTGGCTAGAGATTTGATATTTTCATTCAAAAAATAGTATGAATTTTATTTCCGTCCAATCAGGAAAGCATATGGTTTGAGCAGAACATTTCGCTACATACATATAGGAAGTCTCTGAAAACCTCATTTACTAGACGGATAACATTAAGTCAGTTTGCACGATTTTTTTTAAACATTTACATTGATCGTCTGCAAAAGACTGGAAAAAAGGGAAACCAGAAATCGCGTAACGTCGGCATTGATCCTGATGGGACTTTGCGTTCACTATTGAAGGTTGGCGCAAGATCGGTGCCACACGCTATAACATAAGCTCTGGTACATCCCTAGTGACCTGTTGATTTCGATTATGACCAGCAGCGAAGCGATGATCCTCGGTGAAATAACCCGATTGATTGTGTAAGCCCCATATGCCTTGTTTGCCCATAAGACATGTGTATGCTCAAAAGAAAGAGCTCCCGATGCTGATTTGAAATATACCCTCCAGCGCTCAGTTGGAGCACTTTGAGCCAAATTATGACGAAAAGTTGCGATTCCGCAACTTTTGCGGTTTTTTTGAGGAAATTAGTTCGGGTATTGTAGTGCGTTTCTTGATCTGTGCGGTTGGTATGAAGTCAAACGTTTACAACAGTTTGATACCCAGCTTCAGTTTTCGTACACTCGATTGATTCTGTAACCCTATATGCCTTGTTTGCAGGATAAGACATGTGTGAGCTCAGAACGAAGAGCTCTCGATACTGATTCTAATCATGCCCCTAGCAACCCGATTGGACCACTTTGAACGAAGTTATGACGAAGCGACGGTTTGCAGCGGAAAAAAGCGCCGAAAATGCCATTTCTCTCAAAGTCGCGAGCGGTATTGTTTATTGAGGGATAAGGAGTTTTCGACGAAAAAGCCACCGCTCCGCGCTGTGATAATCGGAAACAGGAGTTCGCTTGAAGTTTAATAGAGTCTAGGTGCACCGAGATGGTGCCAACTTCCAATGGGGAACACAGAGTCTCATTGGGATCAGAGACGTGCGGAATTTTCTATTTTCTGCCCATTTTTGGCCATCTTTTCATTTTTTTATTTTTTTTTTATATATTTTATTTTTTTATCCATTTTTCATCTTTCCATTTTTTCTCTTTTCTGTAAAAATAGGCAACATTTGGCAGAAAACAGAAAAAAACGCTGACCACTATTTGTGGCAATTTAACTGCAGAGACAAGAGGCAGGGGCCCATAAACGGTAAACCCATAGGCTTAGGAAGCCTTACCCGCATTCTCTGCACTTCAATATGGTAATTACGTCTACCTCGCCATGGTGATTACCCGAGCTGCGTGCGGCCGCAAAGCGTGTCGAGACGCAGTTGCGGACCGGACCGGATGAGAGAAGCACCTAAAACCGAGAATCAGCCATTATTACTTCCTAACGCCCGCTATCGATCCCGCATGCACGCGGCGTTCAACTATGAATACTGTCTACACATAAGCAGAAACTGAGAATACGCAGTGCTGTCACTTTGGTAGAGTGGGGTAAAGTTTTACCCCGACTGTGCCAGTCACGCGAATCCCAAATGTGTTCTAGACTCATACCTGCGCAAGATGATAATTAATTTGAATAAGAGGAAGTGCAATGAAATTGGTGGTGGGGCTATGACTTGGGGGATGAAACTGTCATATACTAGGTTGTTCAATAAGTTTGGTCGTTCGATAAGTAGAGCACAATTTTATGGTTCAAAATACACTTTATTATTCAGTATAATCTCCCTGAACATTAATACACTTGCTCCAACGATCCTCCAATCTGTGGATCCCATCCCTGAAGTGAGAATCCGGTAGGTCTGCAAAATACGCTTCAACAGCCGTTATGACCTCTTTATTTGATGAAAAACGCTTGCCACGCATAAATTTTTTGAGTTCTGCAAAAAAATGGAAGTCGCTGTGGGCCAAATCTGGTGAATACAGTGGGTGCTCCAACAAGTCGAACTTGAATTCATGCATTTTAGCCATTGTCAAAATGCTCTTGTGACACGGTGCATTGTCCTGATAAAAATTTTTCTTCTGCAAACCGGGTCTTTTTTCAAGAACTCTTCCCTTCAACTGGTTCAAAAGGTTGATATAATATTCAGAACTAATTGTTTTACCAGTTTGCAAGTAATCCACAAACAAAATTCCTTTCGCATCCCAAAAAACTGATGCCATAACCTTCCTGGCCGATTTCCGGACAAGAACTCGTTTCGAAGCCGAACAACCAGGTTCACACCACTCTTTAGCCTCTGGTTTTGATTCAGGATCATGGTGATAGACGCAAGTCTCATCCATAGTGATGAATCGACGCACAAAATCAACTTTATCCGTTTGAAAACGCTCCAAATGTTTTTTCAGACTCCGAAGAGGGCGAAACCGCCGAAACGTTAGTCTACAATAAAACCATACCACCTCGTGCCTGCTACAGTCAAACTATGCTCCAAATGTTGCTGAGGAAGTCGCAATAGACTGTGTCTGTGTTCCATTGTTAACGAATGCGGCACCCATTGTGCACACAGCTTTCTAAAACCCGAAATTTCACTTAAAATATGTCTCACACTGCCTAATGGGATGTGTAGAGCCTCTACTAAATTTCTCTCAGTCAATCGACGGTCTTCCAAACCATATCCTGTATTTTGGCTATGATTTCTGGTGTTGATGCGCTTTTTGGACGTCCTTCACGTGGATCGTCTTCAAGGCTTGTACGACCACGTTTAAATTCAGCAACCCATCTTTCTACTGTTCTAATTGTAGGTGAACAATCATTATACACTTTTAAATTCGTTGGTGAATTTCTTTTGGTGCTACACCTTCCAAAAATAAGAATTTTATCACTGCACGATATTCAATTTTTTTGATTGCTGTGACACGGCGACACTAAATGGCTTGTAAACAAACAATGAATTGACAGATTGAAATGAACCTTCACATACGTTCATATGAAGAGTGTACCAACAAAAGAAAAAAAAACTGGGCTAGTAGCAACGCCCTCTCTTATCGAACAACAAAACCTATTGAACAACATGGTAGTTACGAGCGACACCACCATAGTGGAGCAAGTGGCGCATTAGGCCATTTATACTCGATCGGCACATCCGCGGAGTACGCGTTTGAGTTCCGGTCCTTGAGTAGTAATACAGTGATCAAACCAGCAATTAATACGAAATTATCGTCAAAATTCGTACATTATGTAGGGTAGTGCAAGCCTGCTCCCACTGGATCTATCTACTCGTTGCACATAATGGACTGAGATCAAGTAATCGAGTGTCAATGCCTCGGGTTAAAAGCAGTGTTTACAATAAAAGTCGTTCTTCTGTTTTTCCGCCTATCTTGAAAACGGTCCCATGCTGATTTCAATGATGTCCCTGGAATCGTACAAGACCTCCTAGAAGCGGAGTTATAGCCCCTCGAAATTCAGCATGGGAAGCATTGTGGACGAGTTGTCCGAGGCTTGTAACTCCCATTTCTTGCAGCCGATGTGTGCGAGCTGATCTGAGTAAAGAGAGAAGTTGAGTAAAGGAAAGAATGGGGCTTTTGATCGGAAACCATCGCTCATCTAACCACGAATTCAGGGAAACTGTTATAGTACGTGGGCGGAGTGGCCCAATATGTTGGCTGGCCCACGAGATTTTCACCCACTTACCGGCCGTTTTTCGTCGCACTTCCGTTCTTAATCTTCTTAGAGGGACCAAAAGCTTACGTTTTAGCCAAAAAAAAACGTGCAACTTTTTCTTCGTGAACACTGCCTTTAAGGATGGTGAGGAGGACATTTCGCAACTTCAACCTGCCTTTTTCGATGCGTACTCTTCTTTCTCCGACCAACCGTTGGCTTCGGAATACTGTGGCGAAGAAGAATTTATTACGGGAAAATGTATAAAAATTTTAATGCTTTGAAAAATCTCAACTTCTGTACGTTGGACACTCTTTATTGATTTTTGACAAATTTTCAGTTTTCTGTTTTCTGCCTTTTTTTTGAAGTTTTTAACTGTTTCTGTCAAATTGGATTTTCTGTTTTCTAGTTCAAAAATTTTTTCCCCGCACAGCTCTGATTAGGATCCATGTCGATGTTATGTAGTAAAACATATAGAGAACGTACTGGCTGTGAAAAGTTTGGTGGTGTTGGTTGAACGACTATTGGAGATATGGGTTGAAGTGTAGTAGTAGTAGTTGTGAATATTGTTGAACCTGTCATGAACAGAGGTAATGTGGTGGTTGTGGATGGCGCAGTCAGTGGAGTTGAACTTGTCATTAGAGGAGGCTGAACATTTGTTGGTGTAGTGGCAGCCAGTTGGGCGGAGGTCATTTGGGCACATACCAGAAGTAGCAGCATGGTCATGATGACGTGAGTCCACGTTAACGAGTAGATGAGGTAGCCGTGGGCAGATCGGATATTTGATGGAAGTGTTTTGTTTTGAATTCGTTGTGTTTTGGTTTTGCAGTGGTGATAGGGATTATCGGGAGTGAAGAATAATAACGAGTTGGTAGATTTGGAAAACACGACAAATCAGGCCAGATCTGGCGCTGGTCCACAATGAGCCCGACCAACTGTGGTCGATCAGTCCGAGACCGGATAGCGGGGACAGCGGGAACTGTCCTCTGACAGCTGCATCATTGAATGTGAATGCGCATCACTAGCAACACGATAATTGCCTCGCATGTGTCAAAACACTGCGGAATTTCCAACAGGCTGGTTGTACTGGGAGGAGCTGACAGTTATTGGATCAGATTAGGCTCGCGGTTTGATCTTGGACTGAACAGCAGACTGCCCGCTACACTATGTATAGGGTTTCCGTACAGCTACATCTTCTATAAGATACACTCCGCACGGATCGCGCTAGTACTTGACGTTCCTTTTTTTTGTGCGCTGACGCAAACTCTTTGCACCTATGTTATAGCATACGAGCACCGAGCTCGCTCCAACGCACATCAAGGAACGCAAAGTATCAGTGCGATCCGTACCGACTTGAAGGCACAGCCCAAACTCAGGGGTTATTCTTGATATTACCCTCCAATGGCCGTATACACTGTGCTTATCTGGGCTAAATTCCGGTCCGCAATTGCGTCTCGACACGCTTTGCGGCCGCACGCTCTCGAGTCGGAAGAGCTTCCAGCGCCGCAGCCGCCGATCTGCTGACTCTAGGTGGGTTTGAGAAACGGCGCTGGAAACCCGACTGACTCGAGCGCGTGCGGCCGCAAAGCGCGTCGAGACGCAATTGCGGACCGGAATTTGGCCCAGAGAAGCACAGTAGAAATCCTGCCAAGCGCGAAATCTCACTCCGCTCAAATAAGCGAGAAAAAGCGGGGAAAAGGCGACCACGCCCCCATACAATAAAAAAATGGGTGACGCCCACCGACAAGCTTCCAGTGTCAGTAGGGAAGAGTAGCGCGATTAATTCTATTCAAAATCCAAGGTCTTCCATTGTTTTTTTATCTGGCGTTATATTTTGACCTGCTTCAGAACGATGGCTGCGAATAACGAGAGAAAACAGATTCGAGACAACTCGTCCGCGAACTTTTCGTCGCTCGAATTCGAAATCTTTGAGGGGCCATATCTCCGTTCTTAGTGAGTTCTGAGCGCTTTTGGAGACACCATTGTGATCAGCGCAGAATGTTCTCCAAGATAACCAGGAAAACAGTTATTCGATTCTGAGATTGGATTGTGCCTTTAACACGGGGACAGGGATAACAGATAAAACTGGAGCGGAACGAGCTCAGTAACAATTCTTGGGTGGTGGCCATCGTGTATCAACACCCCTGTGGAGGCGGGAGAAACGGGGGAGGAGCGAGGTTCCTGAATAGACGCTACGTGGGGCTAGGCCGTGTTGCGTCCAATCAGGAACCTCGCTCCTCCCCCGTTTCTCCCGCCTTCTCGGGGGTGTTGATCAGGGGAGTGCGTAAATAAAATTACAAATTCCGTTTATCGTAAAACGTAATTACATTGAAAGCACCGTAAATCGTAAATCGTAAACCGTAAATCGTAAACAGCAAATTACAACAGTTATCGCTAAAAATTATTATTACTATATATCATGGTGAAACAGTAATTCGGGTACTTCCTATCAATAAGTGGTAAAGAGCTGTTTCGGAAGTCTGTTGATTTCTGAGCTGCAGCTTTAACTAGGAGTATAGAAGGAAGAAACAGTTTGCAGATTCGAGTGCCCAGGGAGACTCAATGCATATACGCCTCATGCAGTGCTATACGCCTATATACGCCTCATTCAAGAAAGGAACCATAATAATAGTACCAGGAAGAGACTGTCCTTAGGCGAACTTAGTTGTCCACGCACAGGTCGATGGAATGCCATTCCTAAAACCGCTCCCTGTTGTCAACAAAGCCAGGCATGTTTACCACGTGGTACGGTAGACCTGCCTGTCACATCGAAAAATGTGTCGGCTACTTCTAAGACCCCGTCATAGTGGGCCGACCGGCTGTAGCCAGCCTGGTCGATAAGCATCTACATCATTCAAATCGGGTGTAGGGTGTGTCCGAATGAGACTGGCCCACCATGCGGCCGTCGTACGTGGCAGGCGGCTGTCGCGTGCGCCGCTTTCGGACGAGCATGCGAAACGACAGCGAGCCTTCCCCCGCAGCCATTCACTAGGAGCAAGGCCGGCAGCGGCTGTCAGCAAGCAATCAATCAGTTCCGCAGCCGAGGGGGCAACCGTTCGAACACTCGTCCCAGAGCGGCTCATGCGAGGGCCGCCTGCCACGCACGACGGCCGCATGGTCGGCCAGTCTCATTCGGGCGCACTTCAAGAAATGTGTCCGGACTGAGCAAGCCTGCGCCGTCCGTGGCCACCTCTGTCGATGGGCATTTAAAGGCACAGTCCAAGCTCAGAGGTAATTTTTGATATTTTGGTCCGGTCGCCGTCTATAACAACCCTGCCAAGCGCGAAAACTCAGTTCGCTCAAATAAGCGAGAAAAGACTAGGAAAAAGTCGACCACGCCCTTGAAAGAAAAAATGGGCAACGCCCACTGACAGGTTTCCGATCTCAATAGAGAAGAGAAGCACGAATGATTTTGTTCAAAATCTATGTTCATCCTTTTGTTTTCGGTCTGACTTCATATTGTGACCTGACTCAGAATGATGGCTGCGAATAAAGAGTAAATACAGGCTCGAGACAACTCGTCCGCCAACTTCTACCAGTTCAAATTCAAAAATTTTGATGAGCTGTAACTCAGTTCGTAGTGAGTTCTGAGCGATTCCGGAGACACCATTGCGATCAGCGTGAAATTTCCTCCAAGATAGGCTGAAAAACGGAAAATCGTTTTTGAGCTTGTACTGTGGCTTTAACAAATTGTTCATTCAGGTCGAAAAATCCCTCAAATGTGGCGGAACTGTGCCCTCCTGGTCTGTCCTGATCCAGCTGTGGCCGTCTCGGTAGAAGGAGAATGTCTTGCACTCCTAATCCGCCGTTGTGGCCGGACTGAGCTGGTCGTAGTGCGCTCGAGTCTGTTTCTCTTGTTAATCTTTACGACCTCTGCGTAGGCGTAACCTTCTCAAATGGCAGGCCAGGAACACTTTTTACAGTAACTTTTGGCTTTGTTAGAGCGCCCAGGTCGATTTTTTTTGAAGCAGATAGAGTTCTGAGAATCAGGACAGTCACTCACCATGAAAACCTCAAAAACGAAGTTTCCCGTGAAGTGTTTTTTGACTGCATTGCGCCATAGACGGCAGCTAGTGAGACGCACGCAGCGCGCAACCGGACCTGGTTTCCAGCGCCTCCAACTCCTATCGTGTGTCCCGCATATAATAATATAATCACATCGAAAATTTATAATCAAGTCGTACTATAGGCAGACGCCGGAGTTGGTCCCATCTTCTGGTCAATAACATTAGGATACGCAAAGTGGTAATAGAGTAGGTCAACTGGAGCTGTCTTGCATTTTACTTTCATTGCATGTATTTTTATTTACGAAAATTTACGATTTACGGTACAAAATGTCTTAAATCGTAAACCGTAATTATGAGGCAAAAGAAACACCGTAAATCGTAAAATCGTGAATCGTAAACCGTAATTACGCACACCCCTGTTGTTGATGCACGATGGCCACCACCCCAGTTTTCTCTACGCAGGCCCATCATGTACGTAGTTTACTCCAACATTTTCCTTACTACATTTGCTTCCGCTTCTGAGGTTAACGTTTCGTCGGTTTCGTCGTTTTCAAGGTCTAAAGTGGTGCGAAGACGAATCTGGTCTGAAACCATTCCGATCCAGCCCAAATGCGAGCAAACCACACCCCATGTTTGAAAAGAAGTGTAAGTTTAAGGCACAGAACACCCAGAAACTTTTTTTTTAGATTTTATGCTGATCTTGGAGGGAGTCACACGCTGATCACAATGGTATCTCTGAAATCGTCTAAGACCACCTACAGTGCGTTTCAAAATTATAAAGGCACCCCAGAAAATGGCAATCTCGCTCGCATATCAAGGAATTTGGAGCTGGGACCAATTCCATACGAAGCAGCATGGTCGAAAACATCAAGCAACTTTATTTCCGAAAATATTTCATCACATTTTCACAAGAAATATTCGGCAACCTAAAATAAGACTGTTTTAAAATTATAAAGGCACTCCAGAAAAACGACAAATTTCTTTACAAAAATAAAAAAAAACAACAACAGAACAATAACAGATTGGTCCACCATGATTAGCAATAACATCAAAAATGCGATTTGCCTTACTATCCGTGAGCTTCTTTAAAAGAGAGGTCCATACTGTCCCAGGCCCTCAGATTGGCGTTATTGAGGTCACCGATGTTGCTATACTGCATACCATTAGAGAATATCTCCCCTACGATAATCCCTAGATGTTCTCAATCGGGTTTAGATCAGGAATACAAGGTCGCCGTTTCAGAAGAGCGACATTCTTGGTGTTAAGCCAGTCGACAGTAGACCGGCTGCTGTGGACCGGGGCGTTGTCCTGTATGAAAACGCATTTCTGACGGCGACGTCCTCTCAGAAATGGTAGGAGGTGGTCAGCAAGCACCTTCTGGTATTCCCTGGAATCCATTCGACATGAAACAAAAGCTAGTTGGAGAACGCCACTGCTGCAGAATGCCCCCCAAGCCATTAGTGACCCATCGCCGAAGGTGCGCTTGCTGAAGATGAGCGGCTCCTTCCTGAGATCTTTCCAGTGACTATGAAAACCATCAGGGCCATCTAAGTTAAACTACTTTTCGTCAGAAAAGATGTTCTGAAACACGTAGATTGAATAAAATTGGCCAAAAATGGAAAAGCGCCTTGGGGTGCCACTTAACTTACGGATTCCCCATCCGTTTTCATAATCTCACGAGCAAACTGGAGTCGGCCGGACTTTTGGAGATGAGTCAGCTTTGGAGCTTTGTTCCTAGACTGCCGAACAGTGACAGGACTGTCATTTATGGCCCTCCATACCGTAGTCTTTAACACAGGAAGAGCCAGCTCGCACCTGACCTTGTTGACTGACTTCGTAGAATTGGACATGGAACACCGAATATGACGGGCATCTCCACCAGACAGCATTCGTGGTGCTCCGTCATTCTTATTTTTTCCGTAGGAGTCCGGATTCTTGACGTAGCTATCAATGCAGTTTGGAGAACGGCCAAGCTGAGCGGTGATGAAGCGATTCGAATGGCCACCCTGATGCAACGCTTTCACTTGAGTTTGTTCCTCACTTGAAAGTTTGTATCCACGAGGCATAATGTCAGAGAGGTGCACGAAAGTGTTGCCTTTTAAGTGGAGTGCAGGAGGATTGAAACTGTGGGAGATAAAGAAGCACCGCAGGGGTGCCTTTATAACTTTTAAACGGTCGGATCTTATGTTGGCGAATATTTTTCGAAAAGTATGAAGATGTGTTCTCCATAAGAAAAGTTTACTAATGTTTTCGGCTATGCTGAATCGAATGGAGTTGATCTCGGGTCGAAATTCTTTGACCTGTGAGGCGAAATTGCCATTTTTTGGGGTGCCTTTATAATTTTGAAATGCACTGTATTAACAGAGTTATGGCTTCTCAAAGATGCATATATTTTGAGGGTGGAAAATTGGTGGACGAGTTGTCTCAGACCTGTATTTCTCTTGATTCGCAGTCGTGGCACGAAAACAAAACAGGATGTGGAGATAGATCGGAAGGGGGGGGGGGGATGAAGAACGATGACTCGGTTGAAAATCATCCATCCATCTAGCCGCTAGCGAGTTCGAAAATCTGTTAGGGGGTCGGGCCTGTGGTGGTGAGCGAATGGGGTCGGGCCTGTGGTGGTCGCTTATACCTCGTTTATTTGGAGGAATTGAGATCTCATACTTGACAGATGTTGTACGGGAGGGGTCTACTTCACAGTCAAATAAAAATCACAAAATTCATGTCTGAGGGTGTACTGTGCCTTTAATCCGAAAAGGCCCAAACATGGGGGGGGAAGAATTTTGTACGATCCGTCACGGGCAACCCTGATAGCCAGCGAGAGGGGAGATTCACGTTTGCCAGCGTTGCATTGGCCGTTCTCAGGCGTCTCTTCGGTTCGTCTCACCCGTTTTCTTCTTCAGACGCCGATGCCATCTCCTCTGACGTTGCCTCTCATGCCCTTACTACGGTGAGCTCACCCCTACCCCAGTTACAGTAGAAGAAATCGTTATAAACACAGCAAATATCTCCTTGAAGTTTCAGTTGATTGAGCAACTAATCAAAATGAACTCTTTTTTCAGAGTGAAGCGCGGATCTCGAGCGCGTCCATCCACGACGTCTTCTAAGAATAGCGAGCGTGCCCCTAGTCTGTAGCCGATCGCGTGAAACCCGACCACTAAGTAGGGCCTATAACCCGTTCTTTTTCAAAGCCTTGATCAACAGTCCGAAAAACAGCATTTAGGGCGAGGAAGGGTTCAGAAATTGGATGTAGACTCTGGCAAACCCCTAGTGACCTGTGCATTTTGATTATAACCAGCAGCGGAGCAGTGGGCCTCGGTGAAATACAACTACTCAGACAATAGGTGCGGACTGACCGCTGGCAATCAAGGTCTCTCCGGGCGGTACGCCAGCAAGTTGCGGGCGGATCGCAGCCCATTGTGACCTCGCCGGGCGGATCGCTGCCTCTCTTTGTCTCCGCGGGCGGATCTCCGCGTTTCGGCGGGCGGATAGCGGCACCTGGAAAAGCTGATCACGCTAGCGGGCGGATCGTCGACAAGCTCTGAAGCGGCGATCCGCCCACAATCTGCCAGCGATCCGCCCGCCAAAGCTTGGATAGCCAGCGATCCGCCCGCTACTGCTTTGTTGGCCAGCGATCCGCCCGCTCAAATTTTACACGGTGAAGCTTGTCAGTCATTGATGATATAGAAGACGCTCCATCTCACTGAATGCTCAATCGGCATTTCGAGGCCGATGATGACTTCAAGTCACCTCTGAAGGATCACTCAGAAGTCGGAGAATAATTATTGGCAGCTGAGGGGATGGTCCCCACGGCTAGGGGGGGGGTGGTCCCGCACACGGAGACCGTGGTTGGAACCATTGGAATAACCCATACCCACATCGAGGGCGGATCGCTGTCTAATGGCGGGCTCATTGCTGGCTAGTGGCGGGAGGATCGCTGGCTGCTGGCCGGCGGATCGCTGGCAAGTGGCGGGCGGATCGCTGGCTACTGGCTGGCGGATGGCGGGGGATTTTCATCCGTCCGCCAAAATCCAGCGATCCGCCCGCACCTACTCAGACAATGGAGCTGGCGACCCGTTGCCAGTCCGCTGGCGAGCAATCCGAACGATCAGTTTGCCTGTTAAGGATTGTCAACTGAGCGCCAGCTTGTCGCCGAGCTGAAGCTCGGTCGACGCCTAGTCGCTGCCAACCGGGAAACACTGCCAACTGATCGCCTAATCGCGGCTATCTGACGTCCTGGACTGCCAGCGGGTCGACTGCAGTCCCACCCATCTTTCAAAACTGCCAGCGCGTCTCCAACTTGCCGCCCTCCCACGGCCGATTGCCGGCTGAACGCGCGTTGGCGGCCAACTGCTCGCCCGGAGCGCCCGATTTCGCCAGAGCGCCGCCCGGTCGATTTGTCTGAGTAGTGATAAGGAGGTTTCGACAAGAAAGCCACCACTCCGCGCTGTGATAATCGAAAACAGGTGTTCACTTAAATTGAACCAGAGTCTACCAAGCTCACGCATACATAAGGCCTTTTTACACTTCATCCCCGATCGCTGCGATAGCGCGCCTTGAATGAATATTGATGTGTGACGCGAATACGACCGATACTCACGATTATCATGCTATCGCATCGAACAATGGCGACCAAACTCTGAAGTCACGCATAAGAAAACGCCGATGTCGGAGGGCCGAAAACGAATAGCGGTATTGAGCTTCGGGGAACCGATCGGCTCCTATACAAATCATACGTATCGATCAAACATGTTCAGACAGCTAGTTGCAGGTATAGCCTGTCCGAATGAGACTGTCCGCCCATGCGGTCGGCGTGCGTGTCGAGCGGCAATCGCCAAGACAATTTTTCGAACGGGCCTTACCACGGCTGCAAACGACTGACTGGGATACTATTCACAATTCGTCTAATATTCCCTCTAATTAGTTTAGAGGTTCAAAAAGTGCCTTCCCGCCTGCCGCTCGACACGCATGCCGACCGCACGGGCGGGCAGTATCATTCGCGGACAGGCTATACCTGCAATTACGTGTCTGAACATGTTTGATCGATACGTATGACTTGTATGGGAGCAGAACGGTACTCGCACTCGCCGAAAACTACTCAGACATTGGGAGCAGCGGACCGCTGGCGAAAATTCGCCAGTTGCTCAACAGCTGGGGGACAGCTGGCATTTAGCTGGCCAATGGCAATCACGAGGCCAACAGTTGGCATACACTCGGCATGTCATTTAATGCCTGCGACAAACGGCTGGCGAATATGTGCCAGTTGCCTAACAGCCAGGTGATAACTGGCATTCAGCTGGCAATTGGTAATTACGAGGCCGACCGCTGGCTCATCCTTGGCATCTCAATTAGAGTTAGCGGCGGACCGCTGGCGAAAATGTGCCAGCTGCGTGATAACTTGCATTCAGCTGGCAAGGGCAAACAAACCTCGAAATTACCGAGCGCTCAAAAACGCAATTATCCACCAATCGGCACTCGGCTGGCGCTTAACCGCCCAGTGGCCTTCGCTTGGCACTGAGTCGTCACATGACTGGCAATCGAGACAGCACGTTTTAACATGTTATAGTTTGATGTCTGACTTCATTGATTAGCTCAGCCGGTAAATAAGGCGATTCAGTGTAATGAGTGCTCACTCGGCACTTTGATGCCGGCCCTGGAAGGTGACCTGAAGTTACTCTACAGAGGCTGGCATATTTTTGGCAGCTGAGGGCAAGTCCACACGTCTAGGGGAGGGGGGGGTGAGTCCCCCACCTCAGACCGTTGCGTAGGCAATATCCTACACAACGATCTGCAGTGAGGGACTCACCTCGACTCATCGGTCTGCCAAGAGGCTGGCGGACCGCTGGCAAATGATTGCTCAACAGCGGGCTGCCAGGTATTAGCCAAGAGACTGCCAGCGGTCGGCCAACGTCCTGGCGGACCGCTGGGAGGGTCTTAGCGGATCGCCGGCTAATGGCTGACCGACACCGGGAATGGTTTCTGCTCGCCAAGCAAATGTCGACGGTCCGCCAATCCCAATGTCTGAGTATCTGAAGCGATAAAGCAGGAGGTTCTGAATTTGCTCTCATTCCTTCACCCGGACGTTTGGATTCGTGGTGTAGCAGACACGGAACAAGGCATCGTATAGAATTTTCATTGGCATTCAATTGTAAACATGTAAGGCGAAGAAATGTCATGGATGAAAGCTTAAGCAATTGATGTCGGCCTGGAGAGATTTAGCCGTACACCGAATGAAAACGACCCGTACGTATGTGGCTACGGTTGGACAGGTACCAGAACAGTCTCCTCGGCGTGATCGCATATGATAGGTCTCGGAATGACTATTTTATGTAGAAAACCCGACCAAAAACATCCAAAATCCACCAATCCAACCAGACGCTTCGGTGACTGCTTCAGGTCCTCCTCCCAACAAACCCATAAAGCATGATTCTGTGGCTCGATTTCGGCAGCCAAACAAAACAAATGGCACTAGGGAGCACTGACAACTCCCTCTTTCACTCTCTCTCTCTCTCTCTCTATCTGACAAGCGCGAATGAGATAATGATGATAATAATAATATAATAGTAATTAACTAATGTGGTGATGGATTTCAACGATACAAAGCGAACATACAGTGAGCATTAGAATTGAAGAGATTCGTGAATGTGCTGCGAAATACAAAATCACAAGCGAGAGAGTATGTCCGTCGAGTGGGGCAGTTAGCGAGAAACAAATTATCGCATAAAATAATATATGAGTGATGATGAGACAATGCTAAACGTGAGAAAAATCACAGGAACTGTTAACCGGATCATATAACACCACACTCGTATCAGATGAACAAACAAATAATAGTATAGCCTACAGCTAGATTTCTATGCTGTTTCACTGCTGCACACAGGAACTGCCTTTGCCCAGATGCATAGCGCTAGATCCCACAAAACAACACATACTGTTCTTCTCTGGGCCAAATTCCGGTCCGCAATTGCGTCTCGACACGCATTGCAGCCGCACGCGTTTGAAGCGATAGAGTATCCAGCGCCAAAGCCGATTTGATGTGGCTTTTTTTATACAGTTTGCTCCAATTTTTTCAGTTTCCGATTTCCAAAACCCACCAGGAGTCAACAGATCGGCAGCTGCGCCGCTGGAAACTCTTCCGACTCGGGAGCGTGCGGCCGCGAAGCGTGTCGAGACGCAATTGCAGACCGGAATTTGGCCCAGAGAAGCACAGTACACTCGCGCCCGTGGGTGATTTCCTAACTGCGTACAGCGCGAGCGGTCGCGTCGCTGCACGCATAGAGGAAATACCTAACAAGGAATGTCGCTGTGGCGTAGTCCGCCCGGAGGAAAAGAATTCACCTTGCAAGGCTGTTCATGCCTGTCATGACAAAAACTATGAATGACTCACCTACAAGCATAGATCTCAAAAAATAACAGACGCGAATCGGTAGTCAACATTACAGGGTGATCTCTAAATATAGTAACAAGGTTTAAAACATCATCTCGTTGACGTATGTGCGTCGCTAATCATACTACATATATAGTCTGTTTTTTTCATCATACCTCTCTCTCTCTCTCTCTCTCTCTCTCTCCAAATGAACAAAGTTTCATAGCGCAAAATTGTAATTGAAGCAAATGGTCAGCAAGGACCTGAAGGGCTCCTGATTTTTTTACAGAACTCGTAATTGAGTCGGCTTCGATAGTTGTTGCTCGTTCACCCATAGGACCGTGAAGAACTGCTCCAATGGGGTCATTTTCAAGCAGAGGGTGTTTGCTTGAAAACTAACCATAGCCGAAGTGCTTGGACGATCTATTGAAAGAACGCAAGGGCGATTCGGAGAAATCCATAGGAAAAATCCAAATATATTTTTGGCCAAATCCAAAAAAAATCCATTTCTTGCCCAGGTCGGTGTTTAAGGTAGCTGAATTCGTGCGACTTTTTTCGTTTCCCTGACGACGTAGAGGCGTCAGACTTGAAGCATAAGTGCCCCTGAAGGTTTTCTGACGATCTGAACAAATATTACCAACTTTTCTAAAAGACCGAGAAAGACGATCGATTATCGATTTTCTTGAAAATCCATGAAAAATACAAAATTCGATGAGCAATATTCTTCCGCACTTGACCACGGAGTTAGCCTCCTGAATGCTCTCAGGGAATGCGAAAAATAAGGCAAATGTGGGTGCGCTGAAATTGACACGGCCAACGTATGGAATTCAGCAACTTTCAGCAGAAATACGATCAATTATCGATTTTCTTGAAATTCCATGTGAAGTACAAAATTCGATGAGCCACCTTCATTCGGTAGAATGTGTCAAGACTTCTGTACTAATATGATTATAACATTAAATTTGTGCTATCATTTTCTTAGTTTGTCCAAACTATATAAAAATTTCCTAGCTACCTTCTTCACTGAAGAGCCCCGGGGTAGCTAGAGATATGAATTGTCTGAAGACAGGGGTGAAACAATTCATATCTTAAAATATTATTTGCCATCGCGTATATAACACCATTCCATTCTGACGAGTATATGCTTTATATGATGTAATTTTCAAAAAAATTTCTACAAATTTTATAATTCTATCACTGATTAAAACAAACATACAAAAACGGAACCAAAAAGAGAGTATTTTTCTTTCATTCAGCTATGAAACATTTCAAACAGGCACCTTCTGCTTCAAAATGACCCCCTTAGGGCAGCTCTCTAGATTCGCATACAGGAAGTAGGAATGATCATTGAAGATGACTCTGAGTCGATTTATTTCTTACAAATTGAGAACCCCTCAGGCGTTTTCCTACCGTTGATTACCAAAACGATTTAACGCCACGATATTTTGTACGTTTTGAGAGAGGCTCATAAAAAGAAAAACCACAGAAGTCGATTAGTCACACACACACAGACACACATGTCGATGGTATGAAATTTGAAACCATGTCACCATATTTAAAGCGCACCCTGTAGTTGAATGGGGTTATGACCAACGTAACTCAACGTAATCGTTCAAAACTGAAAACTTATCTCATATTCAAGTTCAGCGCTTTAAAGGCACAGGACACCCAAAAATTAATTTTCAGGTTTTATGCTTATCTTGGAGAGAGTCACACGCTGACCACAGTGGTATCTCCAAAATCCTCCAAGGCCCTCTTTGAACAGAGTTATGGCTCTTCAAAGATGCCTAGATTTGGAGGGTGAAAATTTCGTGGACGAGTTGTCTCAGGCCTGTATTTCTTTTCGTTCGCAATCGTTGCGCGAGAGCGAGTCAGGATAAGGAGATAGCCCAGCAATGGACTGAAGAACTACGAATTATTGAAATTCATCCATCTATCGATCCGCTATCGAGTCCGAAAATCTGTCAGGGGGTCGGGCCTGTGGTGGTGAGCGAAGGGGGTCGGGCCTGTGGTGGTCGCTTATATCTCGCTTATTTGGAGGAATTGAGATCTCGCATTTCGCACGTGTTATACAGGTGGGGTCTTCTAAACAAATACATGAAAACCTCATAATTCATATCTGAGGGTGTACTGTGCCTTTAAACTGCCTTCGCATGTAGTTTAGGCAGCAAATTTCGACTTCCAAACTCCCAAAAATGGTTTTGAAGTACTCTGCGAGTCTGGAGGTAGAGGTATTTTTCAACCCAAATTTCGACCATGGGGGTTATTTGGGGCGCTGGACACGAATGCAGCATTCGTTTTCAATTATCCAAACGACTACGGTAGGTTACCGTAGGCTACAGTAACGTCCTTCAGCTACTGTAATGGAACGCTTTGAGACAAGTATTTCCCTGGATCTAGGCTCAACGGTAAGTCATTTCGCAAGATACTTCTCAACGACTTTCGCTGTTTGGAAATTACTCGATGAGGTCTGCAACGCGACCGCTCGCGCTGTCCGCAGGCAGGCATTCATCCTCGGGGAACGACTATACGGCAAACCAGACAGTCCCTACATGATGTGAATTCACAACACAATTATGTAAGTATATAGAATCAACCTAAAGAATGCTTAAACGGAACTAGTAATTTGGAGTGTAACAAGGCACTGAACGTCAGATTCAACGACGCAGTCATAGCGAGTGTTGAATGGTAAAAAACATAGAAAGCAGCGAACATATACAGATTGAATTGAGCTAATAAATGACCCAGCGCATTGATTTTCCTGTCACTTAGGTAGAATATGAAGATCTCTGCTCGCAAGTCAGTAGTGTGAGTGTTATATGGTTTGAATATCCTTGTTAACAATGTAGAACTGGTCTTTTCGACCACACATTCCGACCAGTACAGCTGCATTTTCAATGATCACGTTGAATGGAATAGTCATTAAAGCACCCGTTAAGTAGACGACGAGACGAAGAGCACTGTTCCTGAAAAAAAAATGACTGAATGAAATTCGTGAAAACTAAATTTAAAGGCACTGTTCGCGATAAAAACCGCTTTTCTGTTTTTTTTGCCTATCTTGACACCGGTCGCGTTCTGATTCCACTGATGCTTCTGGAATCGTACAAGACCTTGTGGGAATGGAGTTATGGTCCCTCAAAAATTGAGCTAGGGAAAATGGTGGACGAGTTGTCCGAGGTTTGTAACTTCCGTCTTTTGCAGCCAATGTATGCGAGCTGACCTGAGTCAAAAGAGAAGTTGAGAATGAAGGGAAGAACGTGGCTCTTGATCGGAAACCATGGTTCAACTCTTGAATTCGAGTGTTCCTTTGTTCACGTCGAGGGGCGGAAAGGGGCGGGACTTGCCCACAGCGGCGGGGTTTGCCCACTTTTCTAAGCCGTTTTGCGGCTCCTGGGTAGCTTTTCTTCCCGTTCTTTTCGACGCTGTTCTGCTTCTGAGAGCCACGAGAAGCGTTTGTCATGAAAAAATCGAGGATGAAGTTTATCGCGAACAGCGCCTTTAAGGTGAATAATAAGTACAATCCGCACCATAGCTTCGTTGGGTGGAGCCAGGTACTCCACCAACCTTCAAATCTGGGCAGGTGAAGGACGGAACCTTCACCACTGGGAATACCGGTAACGAGCGGGAAAACGCCCGAAAAAGAATGAAGGTGACCAGACATTCAAGCCATTTTCAAGATTGGATTGGTGTAATTGCCAGTTTTTCGTCCATATTATTTTTTTTGTGCTTAGAGATAGACCTTTGGTGAAGGTTGTTTTTGGAAACCTCATGAAAGTCTGCACCGAATAGCGTTTTCAAGTTCAAAAAATACGTTCTCACTCTTCCAGCCGATTTCGTTTATAAAATGCATTTTTTTTAAGCCTGAAGGTTTTTCGTTCATAAGGGCGAGGATCGCTCCCTCGACCATGTGCGTGACAGCGGCGCCTCTTGCCACTGCCCCACACTCGCCCACTGTAACGCTATTACTTTTGATTATCTTTTCCGTTTGAGAACTTCTCTTTTCATTCTCTGATTTTTTGGGGTTGAAATTGATAATAGGGCAACTGAGCATCGCCCAAATATATAGAGACCTCCTGGCTCGTTTCCGGCGCTTCCAACGGCGTTAGCGTTGTGAAAACAGAAGCCACAAGACAATTTTCTCATCAGAAAAAATTATCGATTTACCTGTACTTATGTGAGAACGACTTCACCACTCCGAATACATACATATATAAATTAACAGCACCAACAAAAGCGAGAGCGAAGTCGAATGGAAGACATCGAGGGAGCGGGAATAGTGGACAGAGGAAAACCTGCAACACTCAAGAGCTCATCTCCGATATCTTTATTTGGCAATCTTAAATTGAAAACGCAGACGAATACGGATAAATCACTAATCTTGGCAGCAGTAGTTGCTTCAACACAACCTTTCGGTTGGCTTTTTGAACCTTTTGGGTGCATGTCTGACAGCTTGCACCCTACTAATGCTTCCACAGAAGTTTCGAACAGCAGCAGTACCATCAAATTCCTAATGATAATGGATCATGAAAAGTTTGAGTGCATTTGTCCTGTTATAAATGCCCCTCACTTCCCCGTCCCAAGTCTGCACTCTGGAAAAATGTCCCTTGGGCCGGACGATTTACCCATCATCAATGACGAACGAAAGAAGAGCGGCGTTAGTAATTTATCAGCAGCCATAAATTTTAGAGACGCTAGCAAAGCCTTCGTTACCATAACTGCGCTATTGATAAAAAGTTCAAGTGAGAACTTTGAAATGAAAATAATCACTCATCACTATAGTTCAGGTAGAATATGGACGGGTTGTGTGGGAACAGACACTTCCAAAGACGACTGTCACCAAGTAAGAATGAATTAGCCTTTTGGCTTGATTTCCTGATTCTGATAAACTAGGTCACTCTCCAATTATCCCTAGCCAGGTAGAGCAAAGAAACCTATCAAGACGGCGCTTTGCTGCTTATTGCCCATGTTGAAAGGCCTATCACCACCAAATATCCTGTGGAATTAACTACTCAGACAGTAAGTGCGGGCGGATCGCTGGCTTTTGGCGGGCGGATAGACATCCCCCTCGCCATCCGCCCTCCAGTAGCCAGCGATCTGCCCTCGACGCCACATGTGGGTCATTCCGCTGGTTCCCACAACGGTCTCCGTGTGCGGACCCCCCCCCCTAGCCGTGGGGACCATCCCTCGGCTGCCAAAAATTATTCTCCGGCTTCTGAGTGATCCCTCAAAAGTGGCTTGAAGTCACCTCCCAGGATCGGCCTCAAAATGCCGAGTGAGCATTCAGTGCGATGGAGCGCCTTTTATACCCTGCGGTTTGTCTACTCTGAGCATGATACTGATACCAGAAAAGAACTTGTCAATGACTGAGAAGTTTCACCGTGTAAAATTTGAGCGGGCGGATCGCTAGCTATCAACGCAGTGACGGGCGGATCGCTGGCCGTCAAAGCTCTAGCGAGCGGATCGCTGGCAGGTTGCGGGCGAATCGCTGCAACTTATGGCTCATCGGGCGGATCGCTGGCTATCAAAACCCTTGCGAGCGGATCGCTGGCAGGTTGCGATGCGGATCGCCGCTTTAGAGCTTGCCGGCGATCCTCCCGTTAGCGTGATCAACTTTTCCAGGTGCCGCTATCCGCCCGCCAAAACGCAGCGATCCGCCCGCGGAGACAACGAGAGGCAGCGATCCGCCCGGCGAGGCCACGATGGGCAGCGATCCGTCCGCAACTTGCTGGCGTACCGCCCGCAGAGGCCTTGATTGCCAGCGGTCAGTCCGCACCTACTGTCTGAGTAGATTGGGAGTTTGAGAACGACCTGATGCACTCTTACAAGGAAAGTTTGTTTAGAAAATGCAGCCTTTCCAATAAAGATAATAAATTATAGAACCCGAACATGGCCTTCCTAACTAGCACACGTGACGCGCGCAACGGAAAACCGCTGCATTTACGTCGTCGTTGGGGCGCGTTAGCCGAGCGCCAACAATAGTCTTTTTCGTGAGCCTCGCGGTTGGCGCGCCCCAACCACGACGTCAAAGCAGCGGTTTTCCGTCGCGCGCGTCACGTGTGCCAGCCGAACTGCTCGTTTGTCCCATCCGCACTGTGAATTCGATAAAGATCCCCGAAAACACCCTAAAAATTACCTGACGGGCAGACTTGTGTACCATTACGCAGAGTATTGAAAATGGTTATAACTTCGTTCAAAAAAGCTCTAGAGGGTAATTCGGATCCTACGCCCACCCAGAAATGGTTCTAAATTTATGCATTTCTATTGTAAAGGCCAAGTTTTGTTAACAATTTCTGCTTGTTAGTGCATTTGGTCGAGAGCCAGACAATTTTCTCAATGATGATCGATGATGTGACGAACAGTTAGATTAGGATGTGTTGTTCTAGATCAGGATGTAACGAGATTTCGGTCCGCAGCTGCGTAGAGCCGCTGTCGCAGCACGCGCCCCGATGATAATCGTGTCAGGACCGTGTGGTGTCGCACAGATTACCCCTGAATCAAGCATGATTATTATCGAGGCGAGTGATGCAACAGCGACTGCGCAGCGGAACCTCGTTCCTATAAAGATGGTATGATCGCACAGGAGTTAGCAGCACAGAAATGTGTCAAGCAGCCAAAATAACCCCTATGAAGAAGTTTTAACGCTATTCCATCGTAGCATTCTCGAAATTGTCAAAAATCGCGTTTGGCCGGCAAACTTTCTCCATTTTGCAGCTTTCGATCAAAATCAGCCGAAATTTGAGAGAAATCGGCAGATAAGCCTCAGATTTAAAAAAGCACCCAAAACAGCCCCAGGGCAGAAGGTTTGAGCTGAATCCGAAACAGTTCTCTCTGAACACCCCAAAAATTGTCATTTGTGTACCCCTCTTCTCTCCGGAAGGCTATGAAAACGCCTATTCTTAGAAATCTCCTGCATATCTCTGAGGCATTTAGCAAATTTTGAACACGGATAACTGATACACACAACCATATATACAGCATCAAGAACGTGGTTTTTTGAAACATCGGGGTGCAAATATACTCTGTTTACTGTGCTTCTCTGGGCCGAATTCCGGTCCGCGATTGCGTCTCGACACGCTTTGCGGCCGCACGCGCTCGAGTCAGTCGGGGATTCCAGCGCCAAAGCTGACTCGAAGTGGTTTTTTTATACAATTTTCTCCAATTTTTCTTAGTTTACAGTTTCCAAAACCCACCTAGAGTCAGCAGATCGGCGGCTGCGGCGCTGGAAGCTCTTCCGACACGGGAGCGTGCGGCCGCAAAGCGTGTCGAGACGCGATTGCGGACCGGAATTCGGCCCAGATAAGCACAGTATCTTGGATTGCACAAAACACGGTCCGCCAATAGTCCTCTAATTGGCCCGCTGGTACCGTAGTGTACGTCCACCACGCCTTCTCGGCAGACCCGGGTGTGCACCCGGTGTGCAGAGCGATCGATTCGTCAATGCCGTCACTCGGCCACCGGATGCACACACGGGTCTGCCGAGAACGCGCCGTGGACGTACACTACGGTACTAGCCGGCCAATTAGAGGACTATTGGCGGATCGTGTTTTGTGCAATTCAAGATAAACAGAGTATAGAACAAGCTCTAGTAAGGTGCACGTTTTTACACGGATACCAAGACTATTATCATTCAGAAAGGCATTATTTTGGTACACTGGGTCTTCACCTCTGTCAGACAAGCATCCCTCGCGAAAAAAAGTGTGGACATTCCAGTTTGGCGACGAAATTTCACATTCAGCGGGCGATGGCTCATATGTTTACTTTCATTTTACCTTATCAAACCTAAAGTGCTCACCTGAAGGGAAGTTAGTGGCATCGTTGCCCATGCGTACAACGATAAACCGAGAAGCGCCTGAAAGGACACCAATAACAGCAGACGTCTAGCCAGAGGGGGAAATGACATGGAGATTTCGCACATCGAAAATAGAATCAGTGGAGGAGAATTTCGTCGAAAATTTTCCTCAAATTCATAACAACTAATAAGAAGGGAACGGGCTAGCCCCTTCACCTGATCTATTTTTTCCAATGTTTGCGATGGAATGAATTTTTTCACAAATGACCCCTTTTGAAAAATCAGAAAAAATGAATTTTTCAGAATCTCAGGGTTCAAATTTTCCAAATAATTCAATAAATTCAAAAGGCTTGCTCTTTCCTAATTTTACGATTAAATAATTGAATGCTCACCCGAATATTTGAGAAAGACTGAAATTTCCGGTAATCTCGCACATTATCAAAGTATAACTAAACGAAACTCTCGCAGATGGAATATTGAAGTAGTAACTCCATCCGGATATTTAAAAAGCCCAGCACTCTCATTTCCCTCATGAACCCAATCTCCGAAAAATCGAATGAATGAAATGTCCGAATTTTTAGGTTGAGAGATACGCCCTTACATTTTTTCTAATAGAGATGGCAATTGCACATCGAGTTTCGCAAATTTTGGCACCACGTCAAGGAAAATATTGTAGTGTAGTGTATCGGAAAAAATTCGAAAATTCTTTTTTTATCGATTCTCAAATCTATATTGTGAAATGTAAAAAAATGCATCATATTTCTCAAGATTATCTATGGAGCTTTTTCTTTTTTTTTTGAATTGCAAGTTTCTGATTTGACTTTTAGGAAAGTTTTCACCACAAGTAATGTACGATTCTCTTAAACAACTTTTTTTCAAGAGAAGATTTACGACCCTGCAGATATCCAGTCTTATTGGACCTTGCAAAAATTTATTCACATCAGAACCTGGATTACAGTTACAGTTTACCGAAATGCTAAAAGGACATGGTGCAGCTGCGGTCACACACTAAAACTACGGTGGAAGACGCAGGATTCCGTTATCGATCGACAGTACAGCTGATTTTCTGGGTGATTAACGGTTTGTCTTTTTTTTCTTGTTTGCTTCGGCATTATTTTTGTTTCTGACTCTTATAATATTATGAATAAGGGCTTTTCTTAGAGTGCGAGAGGAATCCGCCGTTTTTTTTCGATTTCAAAACAGAATTTTGGGAAAAAAGGCACTTCGAACCCCGGACAAACGACTAACTTCTCTGACGCACTAGAAATAGCCCCTAATCGCAATATTTAAACAGAGTCAGAAACGAAATTAATGCCGAAACAAACAAGAAAAAAAAGAGAAAAACCGTGACTTACCCAAAAAATCAGCTGTGCTGTCGATCGATTATGAAATCTGACGTCTTCCACCGTAGTTTTAGTGTGTGACCGCAACCGCACCATGTCCTTTTAACATTGCGGTAAACTGTCATCGTGACAGCATAGCCGCATGGGTGGGTGAGTCCTCAAAATGACTTTCCGCCCATACAGTCGGCGCGCGTGTCGAGCGGCCGTCGCGTTGGGCATTGTTCCAACATGGCTTTTCTACGGCTGCGAACATCTGACTGGGTTAGTGTTCACCATTCGTCTGATATTCCTGCTCATCGATTTACAATTCCAAAAAAGCTTCCATAACGGTCACTCCACACGCACGCCGAAACGCGTGGGCGGACAGTCTCATTCGGACGGACTTTATATATCAAACCACTCTCTCTTATGTAGATAAGAAACCTTACCTTATGTGTTAAAGCGATTCGTGGTGAGTGTACTGTTAACAGAATTCCCTGTAGCCAACGCTTCCGTTGTTGCAGAAAATCCCACATGGTAAACGGACTTTTCTCGTGCATTTCGCCTACAAACACGAAATGAACTGGTGTGCTCGCCTCGTTAATAAACAATATGAGGTCTCTGACAGATGGCTTCCACCATTAAAAAAAACGGACAACTGTCACACATGGAATTTGGAAGGGGGCCGGTTTAATCACTGACCTTCTATGAAATCGAACGTGTACCCGTGTTTCATCGCGATCATTGAAAAGAAGCAATCTTCTGCTATCGATCCTTCCATGCCATGATCATACGATACATTTCGTTCCGCAGCGACCTTTAAAAAATCGATATATTATCATGGACATTGAGCTGACTGGGAAAGACTCACCTGCGTGACCACAAACGAGCCTTTCCACCCAAAAAGTGGTTTATGGAAAAGCTTGAATTGAAGTCGCAATTTACCCATATCGTCAGCAACCCTGAAAACTGAAGACATTAACAGAAACTGAAATGCGACAGAAGCACTCCCTCAGGCGATCCTCGGCCCTGAGTTGCCCGACAGTTCGGCTCGTTCTCCCAATCTGCGGGTCCGCTTTCGTTGCTGTCCGGGCTCCTCCATTTCGCCAGGACAGCAACAGCATTGGCTCAGAAATTGGGAGAACGACTCGAGCTAGGAGGCGGCTCCGATTCCTGTTCGGTGCGGTTCCTGGCCGAGAAAGGAACGCCTGAGACGGAAAGAGAATAGGCCAAATGTAGTACCTAAAGGAATCGGATAACGTTGTCAGCCAGTTGACAATTTCCCCGCTTGCATATGTGATCACACCTTGACCGAATTGGTGCCGGCCATCTTCACAAAAGTTCAGTATTCCACAGATCTGAAATGCACAGCAATTGACAGTAGGGAATTTTAATAAGAACAATCAGGTCTTCGGTTTTCTTGTAGCAATCATTGGACCACCCAAGCAGGTAAACCGGGCTATTATGATCTAGAGGGGTTTCAAGCAAGAATTCCGCATAGCCATTTCCTGACCCTGCCTATAGCAACATCTGGTCCGTTCAGGCAAATAAGAGAATCACATCGCTCTTCAAGGTCTTTTAAAAATTTTCTTCGGGCTGCGCTTCCCTCTAGGTGCTTACGGTCACGCTTACGACAGTAGCCAATCCAGTGTAGTTCGAAGATAACAAAATGAAGTATATCGCGAGGGTACTTATGCTACTAATAGAGAAAATTGTGGGTGACTCATCCACAAAACTAGATTTCAAAGAGGTATTAGCTCGAAACCGTAGATTGTCCCAGAACTCAAGCATTTTTCCCGCTCAAATTTGGTCCATGGGGTTACTTAGGGGTGCCGAGGACAAGTATGATAATCTCAGGCGTTTCTCGGCCCCGAGCCGCACCATATAGGAATCGGAGCCGTCTCACGACTCGGTCTCCCAATCCAGGCTTTTGCTGTTGCTGCCAAAATGAACTGGACCAACCCGGACACCAGCAGAAGCGGGCCCGCAGATTGGTAGAACGAGCCGAACTGTCAGGCGGCTCGGGGTCGCGAATCGCCTGAGTTTGCTTCCGATTGATTACGTCGGAAATCGGCTATCTTCCAAGCTCTGATAATTAAGGTTTAACTCTAATCGTCGCATGTCGCGGGAAGTATGCAGTAGGCGTATCGACCGGAAATCGATATGGATGACATGCACTGTCGCAGTCGCGAGTCGCGTGAAGTATGCACTAGGCCTTCGTTTGGAAGATCAAAATCTCAGGTACATTAACTATACTACTGGGGCCAGATTCATCCTGATTTTGCGCCATCCTGATTTCGAAAAAAAAAGAAAATCCAGGCTGGAGCAAAGTGTGTGGTGTGTAAAATCGCGACACAGTCCTAACCTTCTCAATGTTTCGGACGAATAGAGTAGGTGTTATGCCATACTTCTGCAGTGGCTCACCATAATCGTCCAAAAAACCGAGAACGGATTTTTTTGTTCGTGTTCAGCACCTCAAATAATCCCCGATGAAGTCTGGGCAGAACAAAAAAATGATTGAACCTTAAGGTCCATCCACTGATTCGAGCTTACAACTTTTTGAGATCTAGGCTTGGGGATGAGCCACTAGCAACTTTACAACATATTAATAGAAATATGTACCTGTTAAGCCAAGAGGAAATATATTTAAAAATAGCTACCACAATCATAAACGACCGGAGGAGAAAGACGAAAAGGTAGAAAATTTTATAATTCATATGAGAAAGTACAATGACTTCTAGAATTACCTACATATATTTCCGAAAATCAAAACGCTGACATTGGGCCACTTCTGGGAGAAATCGCAGCCAACTTTCATTGACCCCTAATGTGAGAAAGGCCTCCGTCATAGTCGGCCGAAGGTCGGACTGAGCCGTCGTTTCCTGTCCCTAATGATTCTGCGCCGTCCTGCGTCGCCCCTAGTGTGTCACTTGCAAGCCCATCAATTATGCAGGTGTACTCGAGCGCACTGCGGCTGGCTTAGTCCGGCCACAACGGGGGGATAACGACGCGGACGGCCACAGCTGGATCAGGGGCGGCATGCATGAACGTAGCGAACGGTGTCAGGGAGCCGCTCCGAGTGCCATGCGCGCAGCGTCGAGCAACGGGGCGGCCCCGAAAATCAGGCACATCAATACACGCCACGAAATTCGGGCCGCCCCGTTGCTCGACGCTGCGCCCATGGCACGCGGAGCGGCTCCCTGACACCGTTCGTTGCGTTCATGCATGCCGCCCCAGGACGAACCAGCGGGCTCAGTTCGGCCAGATCGGCGGGATTTTTAGACCTGAGTGAGCAACGCGTTACATGTGTATGGATCACAAGGTGCACACCCACGCCGCTTCGCGGCGTACTTGTGGTCGTGCTTTAGGATCTATGGATTATTTAAATTGCAGGGTGGTGCCTCGCTGTGCTCAACAGCCTTAAAGGCATCGTACGCGCAGAAAACGGTGTCTTATTTTTCTATGTTTTCGAGTAGGCAAGCTCTTGAGGCAAGCCATAATAGCAAAGAAAACCCAAAAAACTCCTGATTTGGAGAAACGCGTTAAAAAACTTTTTGAAAAGTTGACTTTCCACCCCCTCCGTGGAATTCGGTGTGTCCAGTGCAATAAGTTTTTCTAAACGTCTGAAGTGGTTTCACGCTTTAAACTTTCTAGGTGAAAAAATTTATTTTGCCTTTCTTCTACCAAAATCACTAAAAAATAAAAAGCTTCTACTGTGCAAATTTGGATGATAAGTGCTAGACGGCTGGTGAGAACTGGTGGCGAATCCTCATCTTTAACCCATTCCAACCTCATAACTACGGGAGTTGCAATGGCTCTCTACATTCGCCTCACTGAGACGACCACGAAAACTACCCCTAAAATTCATTTCGTCAATTTCGAAGCGAGATATGGCGATGTGGCGCTTTCTCTGAGAAATATTGCCGCGACTCTTCCGCCACTGCCCCGCGACTCCACCGTGATCCCGGACTGTCCCGCAACCCCCCAGCGACCCTTAACTCTTCCGCGGCTTTGCTGCGACTTCTTCGTGTGTCAAGCGTTCGCAAATCTACCGCGACTCCCTCAGGACTTTTCCGCGACCCTACCGCGATTCTGTGAATAAAGAATAGTCCACGGTTCTGCCCCGCATCTCCCCCGCGACTCCTCCAGCAGGCGCCAAGTCGAAGGAGTTGCGGCGGAGTCGCGGCAATATTTCTCAGAGTTGTATGAGCAAAATTCGTCACAAAAAGCCCCTTCTGCAGAAAAAGGACTTGTGCGCTGCTGTATGTTTTCACGGAAATCAGTTACACTTTGCTCAATCAACTTCACGCAGGGAACTTTCGCAATGCAGTGCATACCCCTTTACAGTCTGACACAGATTCGAAAGAAGAGAATCTACGGAGGAAGTTATGACACACTTCTCCATGGATTGGTGAACATTTCGGTTCAGATTAATGTTCAGTTCTTGAACTCATCGCAGAAAGGAACAGTTGAAGCAATAGGCACGCATTATTCCTAATATATGCAGTAGAATGTTTTCGTTTTCTCATTGACACGAGAGGTCCATCACCAAGGCTGCATGCGTGGACAGTCTGGGACAACCGGGTGTCAATTGTTAACGACGGGTGACGATGACTAATTTCCGTTCATAGTCACACACACACACACACACACATACAGACGGTCACACACACGAAGCAGCGTATAGTTAGTAGGATCACGGCGACGGTCGTCACATTCCGCCCACAATGAGTGGATTTTTCTACACCCGATTCGCATGATGTAGATGTTTATCGACCGGGCTGGCTACAGCCGATCCGACGACTATGACGAGGAGGACCGGAATCCCGGTCCGCACCTGCGGGCAACGCTGTTGCATCATGCAAAACGATGAAAATCGGACTGGAACAAAGGCTAACCGTGCCAGGACCCCGCACGATTATCATCGTGTTGCGTGATGCAACAGCGGCTGTCCGCAACTACGACCTGGAATTTCGCTCCGATAACAACAGTAGGTGGCTACCGTTACTGGCTGTAATATTACTGGCTAACCTAGACCTTCCAAAGGGGTTATATCAAACACAGAAGAGTTAAAGTCTCTCATTGCTCCCCTTTGAGAGCAGCGAACACCATCCTGTTCTCTCTTGCTAACATACTATCTCATTTGGCACGTTGCCAGCTTCATCACGCCGGTATTCAGTCTACCTCAGTGCAAATTTCAGCACTAATGCACTTCATTAACATTGATTTGCCCTCATTTGCGGACAACTCACTGTAACTTGCACATTGTTAAATATATCAATTTTTGCTAATATCTTTTATACGAATCGCAAATTCGATTGAAAACTTATCCGCATAAAATCTAATTTTTTTCGGAACACAAAGATCAAATTTCTCTTCAGCCATACGATAAATTGAATCATTTCTCCTTTTTTTCAGCTTTACAATCTAACAAGGAAACTACTATTAGCCAAGCCGGCCACTCCGATCGAAATGTACTTTTCTAGAATCATTTTTTTTGACGTAGAGTTCGAATATGCCCTTCGCAGCTGTCCGGAATCACTCTGAAAGAAGTTGTAGGCGTTTTTTCTCTGATTTTCGTACCTACTGTACCCTTCAAAAAGCGCATTAATTTTACGAAAATCCGGAAACGGACCTTATAATCGTGTTCAGGGACCAAAACAGCCCCCCCCCTAAGCAAAATTTGGGTAGAAGCACATTTTCCGAACTTCGTACAGACTGATAGCGTTTTAGAGTTGTAGAGATTTTCCGTTAGCGTTCAATCAAATCAATTACGGGGTACATAAAGCGTTGAAGAAAAATATTTTAGATTTGACCTAAAATTTGCCTTGGGAGGTTATTTGTGGTGCTGATCACGAATCTGAGGTTTATTAGTCGTTTTTCCAAAGTTTTCGACTAAATTTATTCAAAGCTGCCCACCGGCAGAAAAAACTGACGGCAAAATCGACTTTTGGCGATTTCCGAAATATGGCGACAGATGAGGCTCAAATCATTCTTCTGGAGGTTATTTGGAGTGCTCAACACAAATCTGATGTCAGTTTATCGAGTTTGACAGCTTACGGTAGATTACGGTGGGTATACGGTAGTTTGGTCGAAGTCTCAGATTTGTATCAAAGTTTCTATGTGGGGATTATTTGGGGTGCCGAATACGAATTCCATGGCCATTTGTCAATTTTCGAATTATTATGGTAGGTTTCGCCTCCTAAATAGCATGCTACTTACCGTTACCTACAGTAAACCTTGACATTACGACAAGCGAGCCCCAGATTCGTGTTCAGCACCCCAGATTACTCCTACATACATGTTTTTAGCGAAATTCGGAGAATATCTTCTAGAACACCCTAAAAATTCCATGGAGATAGATACCCTTCCCTTGCCGCGAAGCTTTAAAAACGCTCATAACTTCTTTCAGGGTCAGTCTAGGCAGCTGCGATGGGCATATTCGGACTTTACGTCCAAAATTGGTTCTAGAAAAGTACATTTCATTTGGAATGGTTAGTATGACTTATAATATAGTTCACTTGTAAGGGAAGTAACCCTAGTAATCCCTAGGTACGTATTTCCCCACCACATCCACTCTTAGCACCGAGTGTTTTTGTTTTCGCCATGGTAATTAAGCGCTACTGAAGTATGTAGCTGCATTCCCAGCAGCAATAAACAATCAAAAATGTATTGAAATCGGCTCAACATAATAATTTAGCATGTCTGCTATGGTCAATCAGAGACATGAAAACTAAAAATCAAACATTCCCTGAAACTCCCTACGGACAAACAGTCAAATAAAACAAAAAAAATTGAATTGAACATTTCGAAAAAAAATCTGAAACTCTTACCGCATTAGATGTCAGTAAGGTCTCCTCATCTAAGTGAACTATCCAGTCGTTATCCTAAAATCAAGATACTTTTCATTCATGTATTCAGTGCCTGTAATTGCCTGAAACTCTAGGACAATTAGGAGCAGGTGAACTACTACTAGCGGAATTCACCTGCAGAATATTAACATCATCCTCAAGGCAGTACTGAAGAGCTCGCGCCTTGAACTTCGCCCCACTCTTTGTCCTGGAAAATTGCAACTAAGGCTGCTTACAAAGTCTATACAAGGTCCAGATTCTTATACTATATAAACCTGACAAGGGAACTACTATAAGTCATACTAACAATTTCAAACGAAATGTACTTTTCTAGAACCATTTTCGGACGTAAAGTCCGAATATGCCCTTCGCAGCTGCCTAGAATCACTCTGAAAGAAGTTATGGGCGTTTTTAAAGCTTCGCGACAAGGTGAGGAAGCTTCGCCCCCAACCCCCACGGAATTTTTTGAATGTTTTTAAAAATTATTCCGGATTTTGCTTAAACAAGTATATATGGGTAATCTGGGGCGCTGAACACGAATCTGGGGTTCGCTTGTCGAAATTTTAATGTTTACTGTAGATTACGGTAGGTAACATGCCATTTAGGAGGCAAGATCTACCTTAATAATTCGAAAATCGACAAATGGACATCGAATTCGTATTCAGCACCACAAATAACCCTCACATAGAAACTTTAAGACAAATCTGAGACTTTGACGAAACTATCGTATACCCACCGTAATCTACCGTAATATGTGGAAAATCGATAAGAGGATCTCTAAATGCACTCATGCTAAGCACTCCAAATACCCCTCAGATAACGATTCGAGCCACATCTATCGTTACATTGCGGAAATCGTCAAGAGTCAATCTTGCCTTCAAAATTTTCTTCCGGTGGGAAGCTTTGAAAAAAATTTAGCAGAAAACATTGGAAAAAACGACAAATAAGTCTCAGATTCGTGATCAGCACCCCAAATAAACCCCCCAGGGTGAATTTTGAGTCAAATCAGGACTACCTTTCCTCAACGCTTTCTGTACCCCGTGGTTGATATAATTGAACGCTGATCCTAAAATCCGTGCAAGTCCAGAGACCTTTCAGTCGGCCCATAGTTCGGAACATGTGCTTTCACCCAAACTTTGCCTAGGGCGGTAGTTTTGGGCCTTCAACATAATTATGAGGTCCGTTTCCGGATCTGCGTAAAATTAATGCGCTTTTTGGAGAAAACAATAGGTACGAAAATCAGAGAAAAAATGCCTATACCTTCTTTCAGAGTGGGTCTAGGCAGCTGCGATGGGCATATTCAGACTTTTCGTCAGGAAATGGTTCTAGAAAATTACATTTCGTTCAAAATGGTTAGTACGATTAATAGTAGATAGGCTTTAGGCAGCTACATACGAAGAGCATACTCGAAAGCTATGCCCAAAATGGTCCTAGAAAAATACATTTCATCCGCAGTGGCCTGACTGACTAGAAGTAGTTCCCTTGTAAGGAGTAATTTAGAAAAAAAAACGATAACTAACCTATACGAAGTTGGTACTACAACTTCTCGTACTCGTGGTTGAGGTGGCAGATGGATAGGATTGTCGGTAACCACCTAAATCCATATAGACAATCCAAAGCTGGTTTCAAAAAAATTTGCATATAATGTCTGGGGGATTTTTATAGACCTGCGCGCCATTTGAGAATTTACGTTATCAGATTTCTCATATGGTATATCAAAGGAAGTGTTCACTATACTTCGACCGAATCCAATGATTCGAAGAATAATTCGACTGAAAAAGTCGACTTCGAATTATTCGAAAAGTCGAATATTTGAAAACTTGAAAATTCAGAAGTATTCGAAAAGTCGAATATTCGAAAAAAATCTACAAATGTAAAAGTATAGTGTTCACGATGTTGCGACGTTCAAGGCGCGGACGAGTTTAAGCGCCCTGCTAGCTTACGCAAGCGCGTGCTAAAGACGAAATGTGCGCGAATCGATCAGGCTGGACGCTGGGGAGTCGCTTGGCAATTTGCCATCGAAAACGTTCGTGGCGCCACAAGTTCGTCAGAATGGGGGGCGGGGCGAGCCGAGCAGGCGTACTGTGCTTACGAAATCTCCACTTCGCAGACGTTTATATCGAATTCTGGTCCGTTTTCGCTGCTTTCTTCGACTTTGCCCCCTCCAGCATCTGCCAGCATAGTGTAACACACATTGAAAACTGGAGAACGAGATTCATCGTGTACACTGCCTTCAATGCAAAGAAGCTTTTGACTGGAATATTGGGCTTATTCAGAAATCACAACTTTCGATGATTTCAAAATCGGGTAATTTTATGTCAAGACATTCAAATATGCAGGCTTTGGAATATTGTCCGAGTTTAATACAGTATTATTCGAAAACTTTTTTCTAAAACAAGGAAAACCTAGAAATCTGAAACTTCTTCCATAGGAAACCTAAAACGGAATTTTCTGTACATTTATTCGAAAAAAAAACAGGGTTCTCTTGACTTGAGTCAACAACTCGAAATTCAAAGGCAGAGTTTGTGCAGAATTTGGATTCCGAGATTTCCCTCCGATTTAGAGCGTATGCTACAGGTAGTCCCAAAGAACCTGCGAAAACTGTGAAGAGCAAAGTCCTTTTCAAGTAATTCATGCCATTTCAGTGAACCACCGTGTCAGAAAAGTGTGCCCATCGTCCATGTTTTAGCCATCGTCCACGCACGCTTCAAACTGCCGGTAAAAATCGATCATTTTCGCCATGATTATCATGCTGTGAATAACGTTATCTCTGGCTTCGAGGCTGTATTTTTCGAATGTAACGACTGATAGTTTGTGAAAAGTCCAGACGGTGTTCAGCTTAGCCAGCCCAATCTCTCAAATCCTAAATTTGACAGATAAAAGACAGAATTTAACCGAACCTTGTTTTTAATAAGAGTGCATCTTAGCTGGGAAGAAACAGTCAAATTTCGGTCCTTTTCTTTCCCATAATGGGACCCCTTTTATGCCTATCTAATAGTCATTAAAGCGACTGCACTTTTTTGAAGCTTTTTCGACCACGATATAAAGAATTTTCCGGACAAATCAGCTCCTTCGCACTTTTGAGTCAGTAGAATTCAAGATTCTAATATTCAAAGAAGCCTGATTTTCTAGGATGTTCGAATATTGAATCAATAAGGGAAAAAACTCACGTGGACAATGCACAACGTATATGTACTGTGCTTCTCTGGGTCAAATTACGGTCCGCAATTGCGTCTCGACACGCTTTGCGGCCGCGCGCATTCGAGTCGGAAGAGTTTCCAGCGCCGTAGCCGCCGATCTGCTGACTGTAGGTGGGTTTAAGAAACTGGAAAGTAGAGAAAATTGGAGAAAATTGCATTAAAAAACCATATCGAGTGGCTGGCTTCGGCGCTGGGAACTCGACTGACTCCGGCGCGTGCGGCCGCAAAGCGTGTCGAGACGCGATTGCGGACCGGAATTTGGCCCAGATAAGAACAGCAATTAAACATAGAAGAATTTTGAAAAATTAAGAATCACAGAAATAAGAAAATTTTACCTCAAATATAAAGTTTTCCATTCCTGAGTCGTAGCACTTCTTCATATTAGCTGCTATGTTTTCCTGAAATTTAAGAACATACACTCAATAAAAATGAAAAAAGTACACATTCTAAAAACTACAACATAATTCGGATAAAAATTTTTTTAAAAAATCGAAAAAAGGTTTTTCAAAATTTCCATCAGTGAGAGAGACGCCTAGACCAGCTGAAGAAAACCACGGCTCACATTTCATTTAGCGAAAAAATTATTTCGTTCTTTTGGAATCACATCTTTCTCCCTTTCCCTTTTGTGTTTATTGATCTAACTTTCCTGGGATTTGCCATTGTTCCTTTTCTTTCAAGTTTTTGATTTGGTGCGTTCGTTTGAGCTTATATAAAAAATAAATAAATAAAAATAAATAAATAAAATCTTTTAAAATCAATCGATTTTTTTCCTCCCCAGTCCTACCGCCGCCTAGATTTTGAGACTGCATCTATACTTACACCTCACTTTTCGTCGGATTCATGTTGCATTGGCGCTACATCGAAGAAAAACTTGGTAAAGAAAGTCCGTGGAGTCCAATTAAATAAAAATCTTGATCCAAGTAAAGACCTACAGGCAAAGTCCCTAATGAATACTCATAGAAGCAAGAACTGGAAATCCGAAAACCTAAGGGAGAAAACCACAACGAGTTACGCATTTGTTTTGATTATTCAGAAGACTTCCCTCTCAAGCGTCGTGTACTTTATGGAGAGCAATGTAATTACAAATGCAAATTTAGAACCATTCAATCACACATAACATATAGTGCAATAACATAAAACGGCTACTGCCCTGGTGAGTCATATCCCATAGAAAAAAAAACCCTCTACTGTATTTATCTGGGTCAAATTCCGGTCCGCAATTGCGTCTCGACACGCTTTGCGGCCGTACGCGCTCAAGTCAATCGAGTTTCCAGCTCCAAAGCCGACTCGGTATGACTTTTTATACAGTTGTTTTCTTCAATTTCGTTTAGTTTCCAGTTTCGTAAACCCACCTAGAGTCAACAGATCGGCAGCTGCGGCGCTGGAAACTCTTCCGACTCGAAAGCGCGCGGCCGCAAAGCGTGTCCAGATGCAATTGCGGACCGGAATTTGACCCAGATAAGCACAGTAAATGTTTTGCTATGTTTTTGCAACAAAAAAAAACATTCTGTGATAAAAAGGAACTCATAGAACTCTCAGAAAAAGCTTTCAGTTTTTTCCCCAACGATATTCTATTCCAAAGCGATAGATGACCAGTACAGGACTCGCGGAATTATTTTCAAGAAGTTGCATTTGAGAGAATGAGGCGAAAACTCCTCCAGGGGGTGTGGCCCACGGTTTCCATATGATGATACGTTCTTTGGTTTCCTTCTGTCTCTCCCTTCTATGGATGAATTGTTTTCGAGCAGTTGTGAGTTGTCATACGGGAGGGGTCAGCATCACTTGTATCAAACCAGATCCCTACTTTCCTCATCAAAGAGCCACGGGTTCATTCAGCAAACCCCGGGTGAACTCAATGATAAATCACTTTCCATATTGCGAAGGTAAACTGAAAATCGGTTGCGCGTGATTTCCACCCTTCGCCTTTGTGTTCGAGATCTGTGATGCATTATTTTTTTCCAAACTCGATACACAGGGAAAGCAATGAAGTGAGCGCAACCCCAGAACATTTCGCGAGTGAGAAAAGGCAAAATGTGGGTGGAGAAATTACAATCGGCATGAATCCTAACGATACTTTGCGTTAGCCATTGAATGTTGGCGCAAACTCGGTGCACCCATGTTACAGCACATGACACCGAGTTTGCCCCAACCCCCAATAGGGTATCACTAGGTATCATGCCTACTGTCTCTTAGGCCCCCGTCATAGTCGGCCGAAAGCGGCCGTCCTGTTCCCACCCGGTCGATAGGTATGAGAAACACGCAAAACGGGGGAAATGATGTGATAAAAATCGCCCTATGATGTGATAAAATTTAACCCCAACTGATAAAAACCGTCTGGAACGATAAAAATCCACCTGATACGACCAAGGACAACATAGAGGAGGTGGAATTTTTTCAGTTGAGAATGATTTTTATCGCTTCATTTCTTCATGTTCTGCGTGTGTCTCATAGACATCGACCGGGTGGGACTAGAACGGCCGGTTTTCGGCCGACTATGACGGAGGCCTTACAAGGAAACTACTATTAGCCAAAGTGGACATTCCGATCGAAATGTACTTTACTAGAATCACTTCCCGACGAAGAGTTCGAATACGCACTTCGCATCTGCCTTGATTCACTATGAAAGAGGTTACGAGCCTTTCTAAAAGTTCGCGGCAAGGTGAGTAATTTTCAGCGTGTTTCTAATTTTTTTCCGGATTTTGCTAAAAACTTGTATGTAGAGGTAATCTGAGGTGCTGAACACGAATCTGGGATTTGCTTGTCTAGATTTTACGGTTTACTGTAGGTTACGGTAGGTATCATGCCATTTAGGAGGCAAAACGTACCTCAATAAATCGAAAATTGACAAATGGACATCGAATTCGTATTCAGCGCCCCAAATAACCGCCCACATAGAAATTTTGAGACAAATCTGAGACTTTGACAAAACTACTGTACAGCCACCGTGTCCTACCGTAAGCTGTCAAAACTGACATCAGATTCGTGCTGAGCGTTGCAAATGATCCCCAGAAGAACGATTTGAGCCACATCTGTCGTCACATTCCGGAAATCATCAAAAGTCAATTTTGCCGTCAAATTTTTTTGTCGGTGGGAAGCTTTGCACAAATTTAGTCGAAAACTTTGGAAAAACGCCAAATAAACCTCAGATTTGTGATCAGCATCCCAAAGGACCCCCCAGGGCGAATTTTAAGTCAACTCTGGAATATTTTTCTTCTATGCTTCTTGTACCCCATAATTGATATAATTGAACGCTCAACCGAAAATTCGTGCAAGTCCAAAACGCTATCAGTCTGCACATAGTTCGGAAAATGCGCTTTCATCCAAACTTTGCCTAGGGTTTTTTTTTAGGCCCTGAACACAATTATGAGGTCCGTTTTCGGATTTTCATCAGATTAATGCGCTCTTTTGAGGGTAGAATAGGGATGAATATCAGAGAAAAAAAAACTGTAACTATTTTCAGAGTGATTCTATGCAGCTGCAAAGGGCATATTCGAACCCTACGTCCAAAAATGATTCCAGTAAAGTACGTTTCTATCAGAATGGCCAGTTCAGCTAATAGTAGTTTCCTTGTTAGACAAGCAGCTCCCTCCCAAATAAAGTATAACAGGAGTGAAGTCGATTGGGATATTTTTTCAGCCAAAGCACACATTTTTCAACAATTTGTCTGCGGTTTGGGATCAACCTTAGCGTATACAACTGAGGTTAAATTCAGTCCTTTGCCCATGGGTTTACAGTTGTCCAACAGTTTTTCATAGCTCAGCCCCCATACAACAAAATGCCGTTATATCCTCCACGCTCGTGCTCCATCACAATAACATTGTGGTCATCATCAAATTTGTGTACAAGCGGATTACGACCCGAATAAAACCCGATTAAAATTTTATTGTGCGGAAAAAATTATTACGAGATGACAGTGCCATTCGCTTCCATTCAGGGACTAGGCCAGAAGGGGGGAAATCGGCGTCATAGCGACGAAAGACCATGTCAGCGTCGATGACATGATGCATTCAAATCCCCAATATGAAAAGTATAAGACATTTGAAAACCAGTTCAGCCTAAAAGCTAGGCTATTTTTTTTGAGAAATGGACAGCATTTCGCTCTCAAAACCGATTGACTCCGCGGAAAATGGTCTCGAGGCAGTATCATGCAAAGCATATACAATGATCAGAGTAACTCAGGTACTCAGAGAGATGGTGAGTGTATCATATGTTGTTCATTGGCGGTGAGCGTACCATAATAAGAGACGGGGAGACCGATGCCGGCCACACGCGCACCATCAAGCAGTGTGGGGAGCGTGAGCGCACTGTACTTCATTAGAGCTGGTGAGCGGACCATAGATTAGGCCCCCGTCATAGTCGACCAAAGGCCGGACTAAACCGTCCTCTCACGTCATTAGTGATCTTGCGCCGTCCTGCGTCACCCTCAGTGTGTCGGCTTCATGCCAATCGATTACACAGGCGTACTCGAGCGCATTGCGGCCGGCTCAGTACGGCCACAACATGTGGATTTCACACCTCAGTAAGCAATGTATTGCATACGTATCGATGGAGGCGGCTACAGCTGGACCAGTACGGACTAGACGGGCCCAGTGCGGCAACATCGGAGTGTGGGGGGGGGGCTTTTCGACCTCAGTGAGCAACGTTTTACATGCGTGTCGACCGGGTTGGCCACGAAAGGCACAGGCGTGCTCAAAGCTTCCACAACGGGTGAATTTTCCACACCAGATTCGCTCTTTGACCGGACTGAATACAACTGATCGGCTGACTATGACAGGGACCTTAATAAGTAAAGGTACACGCCTGGCCAAAACAACACAATGGTGCGCGTCTGGGCAATACAGCATAATGGTGCGGATCTGGAAGGCATCGTAAAGGCGTGAACGCATTTCATTCGCCCCAGACCCATCCGAAGGAGGGTCTGGCAACGGTATGGTGGCGAACTCAGCCTTTGGCTGAGTGCCTGGAGACGAAAATTCGTCGTTAACAACATTCTTTAGTCCATAATAGGCCCACTTTTCTTTGAGAGAAAAGGGGAACTGATCAATATAGGTCAATGATGTTTTTCAATGTAACTAGGCGATCTAACTTATCAGCTTTATATTGTTTTTGATTACTTCTTGTGGTGACCAATTTATTCGCCCACGTGCTCTGAGAAATATTGCCGCGACTGCCCCGGGACTCTACCGCAATCCTAGGCTGCCCCGCGACTCTCCCGCGATCCCCGACTCTGCCGGGACTCCCCCGCGACTCTACGGCTATGTCGTCGTATCGATTAAATTCCTGGGGTTCACTCCTATCAATTTTCTCTTCAAAGCCCTGCGAGCGGTCGCTGTAATGCCTTCTCTCCTGTTGCAATATCCTCTTTAAATCCAACTCATTTATAACAATTTGATTGATTCGACCCACCATTTTGAGGCCATCAGCTGTTAAAAAACTCCTAGCCCTCCATTCACTCCATCACATTATCAGAACCAGTATGATGAACTGCGTCCACATACATTTTAATAGCTGAGTGACCTTTGAGCTAAGCTTACTCATGCACATAATACTTGATGTTCTGAGTGTTTTTCCTGATCTATTTCATTCATTCCACTGTTCATCGTCATCACCATAAGTCAAGATCTAGCAAACCGTTTTTGTGTACATCTAAATAGATGTGTCCATCCATCATGATCACCAACGTTTTTCAAAAAATTTCGAAACTTTTTCCGCCCAGAAATGGATCAATTTTTCTCTACGATTTCTGGAATGGAAATTTTCCAGTAATAAATTGAGATTTCGTACGATTTTTGTATTTACCAACATTCATGAGTTTCTCATTCAGAGGCGAATTTTGACAAAAAAAGAAAGCGAAGTATGTAAAACTTTAGCGGTGCTGTTTTGGAGTTCTTTTGACGGATTTTTTTTCAGGGTTTTTCCTCACCTATGCTGAATAACTTTCAAAAATATTTGAATCTCCATAGAAAATCCGACAGGCTTCCCCATCGAAAACGCAGCTTTTTAGTGTATTACCGAAGAAGGATTTGGAATTCCCTTGAATGACTTATCCACAACTCCGGCGTCTTACCCCTTTAATATCCAAATAAATCTGCATTTATTGCACTACTCACACCATAGCCATTTTTTTCTCTGATTTCCATACGAATTCAATTACAACCATTTGCCGTCACCTGTTATGTTCATATATCCATTTTCTACATATGTTTGCACAGCAGAGTGAAAGAGGCAGGAGTGTGGGAAAAACCGAGCCCGCGTCAAAGCGAAATGCATGGCAGAAGTTGAAGAAACTCAACTCCTCGCATATGAAATGCACTTTCTCCGTAGATGAGAAATCTTTCGATGGTAACGTTTGTATGTATTATGTGACGACTTACAAGGAGAGTGCTCAGAATGGTAAACGCATCTGCAAAAACGACTAGTATCGTTAGTATCTCTTGTGGCTCAGTAGTAAAAATGCGTAGTATCCTGCCCCGAGCAGCAGGTTACAAAAAGTTATAAGCATTTTTCAAGCCTCGCAAGAAGGCAAGGGTACCCATCAGGCATTTTTTCTGAGTGTTTCGATAAAATTTTTCGGGATTTAGCTCGAAACTTGTATGTAGGGGCAATCTAGGAAGGTGAACACGAATCTGGAGTCCGTTTGTCGAAATTGTGAGATTTACTGTAGGTCACGGTAGGAAACATGTCAATTAAGGGGCAGAAACTACCTAAGTGTTTGGAAAATCGACAAAAGCACGCCAAATTTGTACTCTCCACCCCGAACAACCCCCCCCCACTTTACAAATTTCGAGTCAAATCTGCGACTTTGACCAAACCCAACCCAATAGCCACGGTAATCTACCGTGATCTGCCAAAAATCGATGAATAAACTCCAGATTAGTGTAAGCACTCCAAATAACCCATAGAAAAACACTTTGAACCACTTCTACCGTAGCGTTCCGAAAATCGTCAAAAGTCGCGATTTGCCATCAAATTTTCGCACGATGGGAAGCTTTCAGGGTTGAGCAAGGTTGCGACTCGGCGCAACGGAGGCTCGTAAAAATGAAGGAAAATTTTCGATGAAAAATGAAAATTTGAGGAGGGGGCCGTAAAATTTCCGGAGAAAAAGGAGTATTCTCCAAACCACTCGTTAACCCGGATTGAGGTAGCAATCGTCGCTCTCTGAGGCCCCGGTCAGAGTTGGTGCTATATGCAACTCTAACCCGCCGCCACCTGCTGTATGCCGCCGTCACCCCCCCCCCCCGATAGATACATACTGTGCTTCTCTGGGCCAAATTTCGATCCGCAATCGCGTCTCGACACGCTTTACGGCCGCATGCTTCCCAGTCGGAAGAGTTTCCAGCACCGCAGCAGCCGATCTGCTGACTCTAGGTGGGTTTTGGAAATTGGAAACTGAAAAAAATTGGAGAAAACTGTATAAAAACGCCACATCGAGTCGGCTAGGGCGCTGGAAACTCGACCAACCCGAGCGCGTACGGCCGCAAAGCGGGTCCAGACGGAATTGTATGTAGGGGTAATCTAGGGTGGCGAATACGAATCTGAAGTCTATTTGTCGAAATTTTGAGGTTTACTGTAGGTTACGGTAGGTAACATGTCACTTAGGGGTCAAAACCAACCTTAGTATTTTGAAAATCGACAAACGGACGTTAAATTCGTATTCTCCACCCCGAATAACCCCCGTATACAAATTTTTAGTAAAATCTGAGATTTTTACCAAGCTACCGTATACCCACCGTAATCTACCGTAATCCGCAAAAGATCGATAAACGGACTCCAGATTCGTGTTCAGCACTCCAAATAACACTCAGAGAATGATTTTGAGACTTATATATCGTAGAAAACCGGAAATCTCGAAAGTGGCGTTTTTCCCTCAAAATTTTCCCCGGTTGGGAAGCTTTAAACGAAACTAGCCGAAAACATTGAAAAATCGACTAATTAACAACAGATTCGTGATCAGCGCCCTGAAAAACCCTCCTGAGAGAATTTTAGGTCAAATCTGGACATTTCTTCTAAAACGCTTCCAGAGCCCTCAATTAAAAGAAATAAAAGCTCAACCGAAAATCCGTACAAGTCCAAAACGCTGTTAGTCTGGACGAAGTACGGAAAATGTGCCTTCACCCAAACTTTGCTCAAGGTGGTAGTTTTTGAAGCTGAACACATTTATGAGGTCCGTTTCCAGATTTTCTAAAGACTAACGCGCTTTTTGGAAGGTACAAAAAGCACGAAAATTGAGCTTTCTAAGCTTGTACCTTCTTGGAACCTGCGGCTCGCGGCGGGATACTGAGCAGTTTTACTATTGTGCCACAAGAGATACTAACGACACTAGTCGTTTTGGCAGATCCGACCTACGCTTTCTATACTTCCCTTGTAAGGGGGGTAGATTTGGGAGCTAAACACAATTATGAGGTCCGTTTCCGGTTGTTCCGAAGACTGATGCGCTATTTGGAAGAGTGCAGAAAACGAATTTTCTAACAATGTAACTTCTTGAAACCTGCAGCTCGGGGCGGGATACTGCACAGTTTTACTACAGAGCCACAAGAGATACTAACGATACTAGTCGTTTTGGCAGATGCGTTTACCACTCTAAACACTTCCCTTGTTAGCTCATTCGGATGAACGACTCGGACCAACTCAGACATGCATTACTAACACCAAGGACCAACCAAATCTGGAATGTCCCCCTATTTTCCCGAATGCGGTAAACTCTCACAACTTAAGCCTTTTGCGTCCATCCTCCCTCACACGCAATGACGGCATACACCTGAAGTCCCTGCCATCGATCTCCCCCGGAACTAGTCTGACTCACGGCAGCCGACTATTACTCAACCATCCATCGGGCAGTTCAACAAGTGAACAATGACACACACAGATCGGCGCCAAACAAACTGATAATTGTGTCCCGATTGCGCTCCCACTCTGTCCGACCAAAAATAACGAAAACTCCCGCAAAATAAATGACTCAAACTGAGTCTCGACTCATTGTCAGTGAATTTTCGTGGCGCTGGCGTTCCCCGTCCAATGAAATTCCATTTTTACCCTCCTCCGCTGGAAAACCTGCAATGTATTCCGCTCCTAATCAAGCCCATTTCCCTCGGCTCATGAAAAAAGCCATGCGAGGTAGAAGAGAAAAATGACGTTTCTCGCGTTGCCATGGTTAGCAGAGAGTTTCGAATTCCAGGGCAAACGAAGGTAAAAGACCACATTCTGCGCAGGGAACGGTTGTCCCACATAAACGATGCTAGACACAGACACGAGGCGAAAGATCACACGAAAAACGATTACACGCCTAATTGCACACCACAGAGACGGGTTCAAAAGTCTTTCTTCCGCATACCCCTTATAGCCTCAGATTAGCCTAATGGATCGGAGAGCACCGGATAAACCTACATATTCCAAAGGTCAGCAGACAAAGCTGTTTGTTTCCTGCTGATCGAATAGAGTATGATATGGGATTAAACGTCAGCATGGGATCCAGCTTGCATTATTTCTCAACTCCTCAGAATAAACGAGATATACTCAGAAAAATGAAAATATGTTACTTGTAACATAAAGGGCTGAAAACAAGTTACTTGTAACATATCTGAGCCGATGTAATTAACTTGCGATTTATTTCAGGTCATTTAAGTTACATGTAACATATCGGCGGGATTCTACGTGCCTGTGCGCTTCCGATTTGTTGTAGCCTACAGCAATGAAAGTAGGACCTGGTGAGGTTGCGGACTCGTCGTAACATACGGTAGTTTGTTAGTGGTATCACTCATTTTTCCGAAACAGCTTTGATAGATCGGTGAGTCTTGGTTTTCACCGATACGACTACATCTGTGGAAGCAATAAAAACAGGTGAAAATGCGAGAGTGGAAACAAAAACTCCCCGACCGATCTCAGTTATCTCGAAAAGATGAGTGATAACACAATCAGACTACAGTATGTTAGGAAGAGTCCGCAACCTCACCAGGTCCTACTTCCATTGCTGTAGACTATACATGTATCTTAAATGAGCTGAGATAAGTCGCAAGTGACTTAGATTGACCGAGTAGATATTTACAAGGATTGATGTACGACGCACACGGGGGGTCAGGCTTACGACTGGCGTTGCTGCTGGTTCAATAACCCATGTTTGACGTACCTGACCCCACACCACCAGGGAAGGCCCCGCACAACATTTTTTGCGTAGTGTGTGGTCTAAGACGCACTCTCTGCGTCGCGTGTCGTCTGCGTCACGTGATGGCCATCTATAGTGAAAATATAAATGTGAGTTACAGTGCTTATCTGGGCCAAATTCCGGTCCGCAATCGCGTCTTGACACGCTTTGCGGCCGCACGCTTCCGAGTCGGAAGAGCTTCCAGCGCCGCAGCCGCCGATCTGCCGACTCCAGGTGGGTTTAGGAAACTGGAAACTTGAAAAAAAATTGGAAGAAACTGTATCAAGACGCCACATCGAGTCGACTTTGGCGCTGGAAACTCGAACGAGTCGAGCGCGTGCGGCCGCAAAGCGTGTCAAGACGCAATTGCGGACCGGAATTTGGCTCAGATAAGCACAGTACATTTAACATAATTGTAACTTACATGCAATATAAATGTATGTTACATGTGATATAAATATTATTTACTTGAGACATTCAAGTAAGTTACATTTATATTACAAGTGACTTGTTTTGATTTTTCTGAGTAGTGAAGTCCACCAAGAGTGTCTCATTTACTTATCAATGAGAAGCGGTCTATTGGAGATCAATGAACATGAAACCCTTTACAGCACAACCCCGATGGATATCAATCAAAAACCTCGTTCTTCCCTATACTCTGAGCCTCTCATTCATTCGGGTTAGCCCCCATGAATCTGTTGCACATGTGAGGAACTACATGCCTCGGACTACTCGTCCACAACAATTTTGACACTAAAATTAAAGCACAGGGTACGGCACGAGTTAAGGACAAGGCCAAGTTTGCTGGGACCCCCCTCCAGGAGCTTGGCGATTTTCTCAGACCCCCCCCCCCAAAAGTGTTATTTGGTAAGTTTTTTTTGTTGAAAAACTTGAAGAGTATCATGATCGACTTCTTTGTTGAAAAATGAATGTAACGTCGGGTATGGATCCTAATGAGACTACGCGTTCACTGTTGAAGGTTGGCGCAAATTCGGTGCCACATGCTCCAAAATAGGCGCACCGAGTTTGGGCCAACCTCTAATGGGAAAACGCAGTCTCATTAGAATCCATGCCAATCTTAAACAGTGTATACCCTCATTCAGCGTTGTCCGCTTGGCGTCCCAGCGGAACTCAGACCCCCCCCCCCTTCATCCCAGAGCTGCTCAGCCCCCATGTGGATATCCTAACCCCGCGCCGTACCCTGTTTGAGCAATTTTTGAAGGGTTATAACTCGGTCCGCAAGGGGTTTGTGCTATTTCAAAAGTATCTTCGGGGACAGCGTGTGACCGTCTTCAAGATTCGCTAAATTCGGAAGAAAGCACTTCCTAGGCGTTCCGAAAAATTGCTCCGAATTCGGTTCGAGAACCTTCGTGAGCAGTCATTCATAATGCTGAACACGGATGTCAATATTTCCAAAGTCGACAGACCTCAAACTCGTGTTCAACATAGCAAATAACCGCTACTGAGAGGTTTTGAGACAATTCGATTTGACCGAACCGCGGTAGATTATCGATCGGGCTGGCTACAACCGATCGGCCGACTATGACGGGGGCCTACGATGCCTTCAAACACAAATTTGACTCCACGAAAAAAATAGACATAGGTGAAGAAGTCGCTGTGCTAAATTAAAAATAGCTCAAAATTTACATATGCGAAATTCTAAGAGAAATGCTAGACTTTTTTTCGGAACCTATACCCTGAAGGTCAATCGCTGCATATTCAAAATTGGGATTCCAGCTCAGACAATGGGGCGGACTTATCGCGACGCCAAACAGGAACGAACGCGGGGTCAACGGCAATCAGCCGACTGTTTTTGCGCACGGTCAGCTCTAAATGGGCTCGCAATCAGTACGCCTGAACAAAAAAGGACCAACCGCGAAAAATCCGTCTAACTTAGCTGATAATTATGATACAACTAGGCGGAGTTTACAAGGGAACCACAATAAGTCATAGTGACCATTCCAAATGAAATGTACTTTTCTAGAACCATTTTCGGACAAAAGGTCCGAATATGCCCATCGCAGCTGCCTAGACCCACTCTGAAAAAAGTTAAAACCTTTTTTGAAGCTTCGCGGCAAGGTAAGGGTACTTTTCATCCTGATTTCGCTAGAAAAATGTATGTAGGGGTAATCTGGGGTGCTGAGCACGAATCTGGGGTCTGCTTGCCCAAATTTTTAGGTTTACTGTAGGTTACGGTGGGTAACATGCCATTTAGGAGGCGAAACCTACCTCAATATGCCGAAAATCGACAAATGGACATCGAATTCGTATTCAGCGCCCCAAATAACCCGCCCCCCCCCACATAGAAACTTCGATACAAATCTGAGACTTTGACCAAACTACCGTATATCCACCGTAATCTACCGTAAGCTGCCAAAAATCGATTACCCGACATCAAATTCGTGTTCAGCACTCCAAATAACCCCCAGATAAGTAACTTGATCATATTCTATAGAAGCACTCCGGAAATCGTCAAAAGTCGCAAGTTGCCATCAAATTCTCCACCCGATGGGAATCTGTGAACAAAGACAGTCGAAAACTTCGGAAAATCGATAAATGAATTTCAGATTTGTGATCAGCACCCCAAATAACCCCCACAGCGGATTTCCAGTCAAATCTGGAATACTTTCCTTAAAGGCACAGTACACCCTCAGATATGAATTTTGAGATTTTCATGTAATTTTGTAGAGGACCCCTCCTGTATAACACGTGCCAAATGGCAGATCTCATCTTCTCCAAATAAGCGAGATATAAGCGACCACCACAGGCCCGACCCCCTTCGCTCACTACCACAGGCCCGACCCCCGAACAGATTTTCGAACTCGGTAGTGGCTCGATGGATGGATGAATTCCAACAAGTCGTCGTTCTTCAGTCCATTACCGAACTGTCTCCTTGTCCTGCCTTTCTCTCAAGCAACTATTGCGATTGAAGAGAAATACTGGCCTGAGACAACTCGTCCACCAATTTTTCACCATCAAAATCTAGGCATTTTTGAAGAGCCATAACTCTGTTCAAAGGGGGTCTTGAACGATTTCAGAGATACCACTGTGATCAGCGTGTGACTCTCTCCAAGATGAGCATGAAATCTGAAAATTAATTTTTTGGGTGTCCGGTGCCTTTAAACGCTTCGAGAGCCCTCTCACTGGTATAAAACGCCCAACTGAAAATCCGTTCAAGTCCAAAACGCTGTTGGTCTAATCAAAGTTTGGAAAATGTTCCTTAAACCTAACTTTGTTTAGTCGGGTAGTTTTGGGCGCTGAACACGACTATGAGGTACGTTTCCGGATTTTCGTTACATTAATGCGCGCTTTTTGGAGGGTACAATAAGTACGGAAATCAGAGAAAAAATGCCTATAACTTTTTTAGAGTGGGTCTAGGCAGCTGCGATGGGCATATTCGGATTTTTCGCCCGAAAATGGTTCTAGAAAAGTACATTTCATTTGGAATGGTCACTATGACTTATTGTGGTTCCCTTGTTAAAACCAAAATTAAGCACCTGCAGGCGTTACGTCCTCTATCCGGTAGGGACAGAGTGTACTCCCACTAGTGCAACCAAGGAGATACTAGATGTACCTCAAACCTGGGTAATTGAACCGTTGACGATCTCGTTTTATCACACAGGACAGTGCATCGTAGTCGAGGCAGGGTCCGTCGCGGTCAGTTCGACAAGATCCGTGGCACGCGATCAGCCGGAATACGATGCAGGTCGTTCGCGATCAGTCCTAATTACATTGTTGTATGCGATAGAAACGATCTATCGCCTCAGATAGAACCTCTGTCAGAGGGGGGATACCAACCGCTCATAATTTGAGAAGTGCAAAGAGAAACGAATAACCACATCGCCCGACAGGACACCACGGGCCACGCCCTTTCCAATCGACGAGGGGGTGAGACACGAGATGCGATTCGGACGGTACTTGGAACTTGGGTTCCAGAGATTTCAATGCTGCGAATTCTGGCAAAATCGGAGGAGCCAGTACTTCTTTAGCACGTGGTTTTTCGCACAACTATTCAACGGACACATTACGATCAGCACGCGATTCTCCCCGAAAAATGCACAGAAACCGTAAAAATTACATTCAGGACAATACAGCCAAGCCAATATTGGCTGACAGCCGGTTCGAATTGCGTGCAGAATTGAATGACCGTATAATTTGGCCCATTGCACGCATTCCGTTGCCCTGAAGGTCACGCAATTGAAAATCGTTTTTCTCATGCCGTGTCTATCCAACAACCATGGACTGAGTACATTTTAACAATTCATAGTTCCAGCTACAAATACTTTTTTCGACTATAATCCCTCACAGGACCAACTAGGCGCATTATTCTATTACTACTTGGGGCCAGTATGATTTCAAAACAATGATTTTTATATGAATTTGGCGAACGATTTCATATTCTTGATTTTTGCCCATGTTTCCTATTTTCCTCTCTTGGAAATATGTTTCCCATTCCCTTCTCTTAGAAACATTGCCGCTACTTCCCCGCAACTCCTCCGACTCGGAGCCTGCCGGCGTCGAGCTCGCGGGACAGTCGCGGAGGAGAAGCGGTGCAGAAACGCGGACGATTCTTCATTGACCTAATCGCGGTAGGGTCGCGGTAGAGTTGCGAAAGCTTTACCCATTGGCAAGACGCGGAGGAATTGCGGCAGAGTCGCGGAAGAATCCGGGGTCGCGGTGGAGTCGCGGGACAGTAGAGGAGGAATTGCGGCAGCATTTCTCAGAGTTGTGTTACTTGTTGGTACAGCAGAAAACTCGAAATCACAGGAAACGAGGTTCATGTTCCTTTAAAAAAACTTCTTCCGGAGGAAGAATGGAGAGATTCCCGTGTACGGGTGTCCAAAAGATCTTAAATTGCAAGCGTTTTTGACACAGTACACGAAAAAATCTATAAAAAACCTGCAAACCCGTCGAACCCTCAAGATAAGAAAAAACATTGATGCATTTTTATTTACCAAAAAAAAAACACTCTCCCTCAAATCCTTCTGATAACAGGGCAGACATTTTGCTCTTTTCACGTCCTTATCACACAGAAAGAACGAATGAGTTGGCGAGCTGATAAGGGCAGAAGACTGATCGCATGCGTAACCAGCGCATTGTACTATAAAGAGGAATTCACCGAGATGAAAGCAACCATTAGCAGAAAAAAAATCAAAATATATCAAGTAAATGACTGAATAAAATGAAGAAAAACAAAATGATAAAAAAAAATACACGAATATACCGAATATGCAAAACGAACCTTGACAAGTAGTGGGAAATGGCCCTTCGTCACCACCCGAAAACAGACAAACGGTGATAGCAACGGGGCAGCTTTTAAAGTTACCTGAAACCTTCGTTGAATGGAAAAAATAGAAAAAAAGGAAATAGATTCCCCTGAACTCACTTTTTCCCTGAAGGCATTGAATAAAACAAGGCCAAGAAGATTGCAGAGGCACTGTGGCAGTACCAGTAACGCGGTGAAGCGTAGCAGGTAAAGAAATGTTGTCCAAGTGTATCCATAACTGAAAAAAAATAGAAAAATCATGATATACACACGTTTTTTCAATAATTTTCCCTAATGTTCAATTATGCAAGAAAATCCAGAAAAATCAATTAAATCTGGGATAAAATAAATTAAAATGTGAAAATATGTAAAGTTACATCAGTAGCTTGTCTCCTCAAAAATAAAAATTTAAATCTCACCCGCGGCTTGCTCGGGCGGATTAAATCTCAGCGTCGGCTGACGGTATGGTCAGATAATCAGCTGCGCTCTTCTCTCGACCTGAATCGGTTAGCAAGCCGCTGCACGCTACCGCCGCGCCAGCCGCGGGCGAGGTTTAAATGTTTTCTTTATTGAGGAGGCAAGCCACGGACCTGACTATTATAAACAGAAGCGAGCGTACTGTGCTTCTCTGGGCCAAATTCCGGTCCGCAACTGCGTCTTGAGACGCTTTGCGGCCGCGCGCATTCAAGTCGGAAGAGTCTCCAGCACTGCGGCCGCCGATCTCTTGACTCTAGTTGGGTCTTGGAAACTGGAAACTAAACAAAATTGGGAAAAAACTGTGTAAAAAACCACATCGAGTCGACTTCGGCGCTGGAAACTCGACTGACTCGACCGTGTGCTGCCGCAAAGTGTGTTGAGACGCAATTGCGGTTCAGAATTAGGCCCAGAGCAGGATTAGGCTCACGCTGTGATGGTCACAGAGGGAGGCCGCAGCTTGTGGCGCCGGAAAGAGGAAGGGGGCCGCAGCCTTTGCTTGTCACCAGACAAAATTAGTTGATATTAGGCTGGACAAAAGTTTGTGAAAATGAATATATATAGGGATTTTGGAGGAAAAATAAACCCAAAATTACTCTGAAATACAAAAATAACTTTAATTACCCTACTAAATCACCAAATTTCGATATTTTTTATTAATCACACTCATGACCCACCTGGGAAGCCGCAACAGTTTTTATGCCGAGGGGAGGGGGCCACAAAAATTTCCAGGCTTCGTAAAGGGGGTCGCACCTTTTACCGACCGATCACAACGCCATGCCTTACCCTGGCCCAGAGAAGCACGGCATAAAGACTTCAGGAAATTTTGAATAAACACTAGGCGCACCCCTAATGTTTGTGCATAATCCCGGGTCGCGAAGCGGTCCAGGGAGTGGCGTTCCCAACCAATATGGATGAGGGGGCCGCACCCCGATGCAACCCAACGCTGTGCCCAAGTCAAACTCATGCTCCTACTATAGCGACACTCTTGGGAAGGGGAAACATAATGGGGCCCAGCCAATTCACAGAACACCACCGATTCGGCGCTAATGTGAGATGGAAAGAGAATCACGCTCAACCTCACACAGGAAGGGGGCTTCACTTCCCCGGGGAGGGGCCGCACTTCCGATCAATCTAGAGAATGGGGGCCGCGCTCCCGATTGACCCGACAAGGGACCACACTCTCAACCGGATAATAAAACGCTGCGTCTGATCAGAGTGAGAAAGAAACTTTATAATGAATATTTTGGGTGGAGAATTACCGGGACCTGAGTGAATGTCAAAACAAAATATTATCTTAACTTGAAGTTTTTTCCACCGACTTCTGTGTGATAAAATGAAGTGAGTTAGCGGGCCTCATTCGCAACCATCAGGAGCTGAAAGGGGCCGCGTTCCCATCCGACAAGATATGAGATTGGTCCGCTTTCCCGAATGGTAGGAGCTAAGATAGGAATTACCGTGGAATCCAACTTGCTTTCTATGGTGAAGTCTGCCCGAATGAGTCTGTCCGCCCACGCGGTCAGCGTGCGTGTGGAGCGGGTCATGAAGGGAATTTTTCGGGCGAGCCTTTCCAGGACTCAGATACAGCTGACTGAGATAATATACACCCTTTGTCTGGTATTCTTGCTAATCGATTTATAAGTCCGAAAAATGCCTTCGCGATAGGCCGATCAACACGCTGGCAGACCGCGAGGGCGGACACCCTTGTTCGGACAAACTTCAAGTATACGACTTTCACATAAATTTGCAGAAGACATTTTCCTTGACATCTTTGGATACTACATAAACACATCTCAGGGCTTCTCTAGCTGCGTCAGATTACTCCCCGGTAGCATTGTCAACAAGTAGCGCCATTAATCACGCAAATATTATAGCCGCGACATTCTACATGTCTCAGCAGAAAACAAACACAAATAAGGAAAAAAAAGGAAAATGGAAAAAGCTGTCGAAATAGCAAGAATATACTGTGCTTCTCTAAGCCGCATTCCGATCCGCAATTGCGTGTCGACACGCTTTGCGGCCGCTCGCTCCCGAGTCGGACGAGTTTCCAGCGCCGCAACCGCCGATCTGTTCACTCTAGGCGAGTTTTTAAAACTGGAAACTGAAAAAGATTGGAGAAAACTGTATAAAATGTCAAATCGTGTCGGCTTTGGCGCTGGAAACTCGAACGACTCGAGCGCGTGCGGTCGCAAAGCGTGTGGAGACGCAATTGCGGACCGGAATTCGGATCAGAGAAGCACAGTATGTCCGCTGCGACCCTTCTCATAGAAAAAAACCTCGAAAAAAAGACTTCTGAGGAAACTCCACTGACCTTTCAAAAGGGCTTAGTGTGACGGCGGGGCGAGGTTCAGTGAATACGCCACAAAAATATGCAAATCCTAGAATCCATGCGAGCAAAGCGGCACAGTGTAATGCATGCTTTGTTTCACAGTTCATTACCTCTGCCCTGAAAAACACCTAAGATCAGTCTCAGCGCAGGGTTCAGCGAAAGAGGTTGTCAGATGAATCCAAACTTTTATTTCTACAACTCAACAAGCATTAATGTCGTTTTGTTGAGGAAAGTTCAGAAGCACCAATAAAATTGAAAAAAAAAAACTTTCTAGTATAATTGTTCCAATTGATGACTGTTGTATTTATTTCGATAATTTCAAAAAAATCCGTTTTGAATCCGTTAAACTCATGTTAGTCCTCATTGAACTTTTTGATGAAAAAAGAGCTACAGGCACTGATTAGTTTAGAGATCCTACTCAGGCGATTCTCAGCCCGGAGCCGCCAAACAGTTCGGCTCGCATATACAATCTGCGGGTCGGCTTCTGTTGCTGCCCGGGCTCCTCCAGTTCGCCCGAACAGCAACAACAGTGATGCGGAGATTGGAAGAACGAGCCAAACTGTCGGGCGGCTCCAATTCCTGTTTGACGCAACTCGTGGACACGGATGTACAAAAAAAATTCGAAAACGAGAAAACAAAAAATGAAAACTCTTGTTCCACGATCAAAAATTTTTGCTGCAAATAGGCAAAATGGCGATCAACCATTTTTCCATTTCTTTCTTGTTTTTCTTGGTATTGATTTTTTTCGAAAAAAGGAGAACAACAAAGTGAAAAAACTAGAAAATTAAAAAAGTGCCGTCCCGTAACGTACTAGCATAGTGAAGCGAAGCATTCTACAAATTTTTTGAACCGAAAATTTTTCGTTTTTCGATTTCGAAAAATTTCTGCACATTACTGCTTGGGGCTTATATCGCTTGAGTACACGAATATCATGGAAAACGCCTGTCGAAGTGAAAATAATTTAACAGACGGCTACTAAAAAGTTGAACAAAAAAAAAACAAAAAAAAATACTATTCATCTGGCAACCCCTTAAACATGATTAATCCGTTTAAATCGTTGAATTCCATCGAACGAAAAATACTACAGAAAAGGAGCACAGACGCTAGGCGAAAATTAAAGGCAAACGTTGAGAGAATGAATGAAGAAGGAAATCGAATAATCAATCGATACAAAAATAACAAATCAGAATAAAAAATGAATCAATATTGATTAGGAAAGTTGACGAAAATTGAGCAGTTTACGAGAAAGAAAGTAATGTGAGAAAATATAAAGTTTAATAAAATGGATGGAGGCGGAGGAAAAAAAGTAAATATATTAAAACAAAAATCCTAGGAAATCGCAACACTGAAAAAAAGAAGTCGGAAGATACTAGAAAAGAAGAAAATGTTAGGAAGACGAAAAAAAGGAGAGAAATGGAGAGATAGACAAAAGGATGTAAGGAAAAGAGTGTAACACTGCCAGTGAACGAGAGCGAGAGACAGACAGACATAAACAGGTAATAAGGAGAAAAAAAAACAAAGAATGGATAAAAGGGTGGAGAGGGGACTGAGAATAGCCAGGAGAGTGGAGTTCAGAAAGAGGACGGAGAGAGAAGGGCTGGGCGAGGGAATACAAGGCCAAGAATGGACAATTGACAGTAAGGAGGTTAAGAGAGAACGAGAGGAGGGAAATCAAGACGGAAAGGAGAAATATAAATACGGACAAATGACGCAGAATATGGAGGAAGGATTCAGAAAGGCGAGAAAATATCGAACTTGAATAGTAGATGGAGTTGAAGAAGGAGAGAAAGAAAGCAAGAGAAATCAGATAAAAACATAAATAGGGAAGAATGACGTAGAAGATCGAGAAAGAGAGATAGAGAGAGAGAGAGAGAAAGAGAGAGAGAAAGAGATAAAGAGAGAGAGAAAGAGAGAGAGAGAGAGAGAGAGAGAGAGAGAGAAAGAGAGAGGGAGAATAGAGGTCAGCCAAGAAGATACTTTTAAAAAATATTAAAAATATAGAAGAAAAGTTGACTGTGGATAGAGAAAGGGCAGAGAGTGAGAGAGGAAGACGTAGGCGAATGTATTTAGTGATGGAAGTCGAGGAGGGGAGGAACTGAGGGAGAGAGAGGCAGACGAGAAGAGACATGTGTGAGTGTGAAGTGTTGGGAGCGAGATAGTAGAGAAACAGAAAGGAAAAAAAAACGAAAAAAAGCTCGGACGAATAAGGAAAACCACAGGTTGCTTAATGAGGCATAAATATTGGTCTGATACTAACAATGGAACTACTAAAAATCATACTAACCACTCCAAAGGAAACGTACTTTTCTAGAACCATTTTCGGGCGTAAAGTCCGAATATGCATATCGTAGGTGCCTAGACTCACTCCGAAAGAAGTTATTAGCGTTTTTTAAGCTTCGTGGCAAGGTAAGGGTACCCCCATGGGATTTTTAGGGTGTTTTTAATTTTTTTCCCAGATTTTGCTTTAAACATGTATGTAGTGGTAGTCTGGGGTGTTTAACACGAATCTGGGGTTCGCCTTACAAAATTTTAAGGTGTACTGTAGGTTACGGTAGGTAACACGTCATTTAGGAGGCAAAACCTACCTTAATAATTCGAGAGTCGACAACTGGACATCGAATTCGTATTCAGCACCCCAAATAACAACCACATAGAAACTTTTAGACAAATCTTAGACTTTGACCAAACTACCATCTACCCACAGTAATCTACCGTAAGCTGTCAAAAATCGATAAACTGACATCAGATTCGTGTTAAGCACTCCAAATAAGCCCCAGAAGAACGATTAGAGCCACATCTGTCGTCACATTCCGGAAATCGTCAGAAGTCAATTTGCCGTCAAATTTTTCTGCCGATGGAAAGCTTCGAACGAATTTAGTCGAAAACTTTGGAAAAACGACAAATAAACCTCAGATTCGTGATCAGCACCACAAATAACCCTCAGAGCGAATTTTAAAGGCAAGGTCCGGTCAGATTTTGACACCGCCGAAATTCGGGTTAGATAGACTGGGCTGGTCTAGCTGGACACTGTCCACAACTTTCACAAACTCTAAGTCCGTATTTCTCGGGAAAACGGACTGAAATTCAGGGATCACGGTATTCACAGCATGATAATCATGGCTGGAATGACCGATAATTCCACAGCACTTTTTAAGAATGCGTGGACAACGGCTAAAATATGGACGATGGCCACACTTTTCTGACTCTTCTGAATCATCGGCTCACGGAAGTGGCTGAAATAACTTGAAGAAGACCGGTTTTACGCAGTTTTCGCATGTTTCTTCGGACTACCTGTACCATGAGCACAGATTCAGAGGAAAATCACAAAATCGAAATTCTGCCCGGACCATGTCTTTAAGTCAAATCTGCAATTTTTTTCAACGCTTTCTGTACCCCATAATTCATATATTGAACGCTTAACCGAAAATCCGTCCAAGTCCAGAACGCTATCTGTCTGCACATAGTTCGGAAAATGTGCTCCTACCCAAACTTTGCCTGGGGGGATTGTTCTGGGCCCCTGAACACGATTATGAAGTCCGTTTCCGAATTTTCGTAAAACTAATGCTCTTTTGGAGGGTACAGTAGGTACGAAAATCAGAGAAAAAATGCCTATAACTTTTTTCAGAGTGACTCCAGGCAGCCGCGAAAGACATATTCGAACTCTACGTCAGAAAATGATTCTAGAAAAGTACTTTTCAATCAGAATGGCCAGTTTGGCTAACAGTAGTTTCCTTATGAGCAATTCTGTGTTAATAGCATATACCACCAGCAAAAAGCAACAGGCGAATAGCATGACACTGAAAACACCGAGGAATTCCGGGGAAAGTGGTGCATAATGAAGGTGAGTCATCGGAATAAAAAGGAGCGGTGACTGATAGAGGACAGTTGTTGTCGCTAGACATAAAAACTAAATTGCATACTTCCTAAAACATTAAGAGTGCTTATTAGGAAAAAGTAGGTAGTCTGGCAATGCTGCGGCATAAATATGGATCTATAGGCTACGTGAATTTGGAGGCTACACGCCTTAGGGGTCGTTTATACTTCCACCGCGTAGCGGCGCGGCGAAATGCCATTCTATAATATTGATCGTACTGCGCCGCGTGATCAATATTATAGGATTGCACTTTGCCGCGCCGCATATCCTCGAAAATACTTTAGAAACACCGAATAAAGTTGTGTGCATTATGTAGGTACAAAGTCATAGAGGTATGAAGATGATGCGCAAATGTGATGACCCAAAAGCCTTAAACTTTCTCTTCGTACCCCCCTAGGGGGTGTGCATGTCAGTAAGAACACTGACCAACACTCAACACTACACCCCCTTGACAACGAGTAAACCAACGTATTGAGCGCCAGATAGCGTAACCACAACGCCGCTGATGACTGTACATCATCTCTATGCGGGCATGTCTGTGTCCACCACCCTCTCCCCCCCCCCCCCCTTCTACCCAATAACAACTATGTTGTATAGGTAACACAGTATACATAGACATACACTTGGGGCGCGCAGTATCTATCAGCAGCAGCAACAGCAGTAGAAGGCTGTAGTAAAAACAAGGCAGTCCCCTCCCCCTCTCGTCGCCGTGGACTGCAATATGATGACTGATGCCCCGGGCCGGCCGATACACCACCATAATAACACTTGCCCCTTGCTCCGAGACAAAAGTACATCCAAATAGTACTTGAGGTATTCAAGATAAGCTTTTTTCAGAGGTTTCTTCATGCCATACTCAGAAAAAATGAAAACAAGTTACTTCTAACATATCTAAGCCGATGTAAGTTACTTGCGACTTTTATTGTGCCATTTATGTTACATGTAACATATCGGATGCGCACTGCACGCAGTGTCCTATCAGAAATCAAAAACAAGTTACCTGTAACATATCTAAGCTGATTTAAGTTACTTGCGACTTATCTCAAATCATTTAAGTTACACGTAACATATCGTAGGCGCACCGCTCAGAAAAATGAAAACAAGTTACTTGTAACATATCTGAGCCAATGTAACTTACTTGCGACTTTTATTTACTTATTTTATTTATTTATTGTGCCATTCAAGTTTCATGTAACATCGGAGGCGCATTGCACGCGGTTTCCTGTCGATATGTTGGTAACTTGAATGACTTGAGATGAGTCGCAAGTAACATACATATATCAGCTCAGATATGTTACAAGTAACTTGTTTTCGATTACTGAGAGGATACTGCGTGCAGTACGCCTCCGATATGTTACATGTAACTTAAATGGCACACAATAAGTCGCAAGCAGCCTAAATCGGCCAAGAAGATATTTCCAAGGGGATACATACTCAGAAAAATGAAAACAAGTTAATTGTAAAATAAAATCCCGAAACTAGTTACTCGTAACATATCTAAGCCGATGAAGGTTACTTCCAACTTTTATTGTGCCATTTAAGTTACATGTAACATTGCGAAGGCGCATTGCACGCGGTTTCCTGTCGATATGTTGTGTGTAACTTAAATGACTTGAGATAAGTCGCAAGTAACTTACGTCAGCTTAGATGTAAGTTACTTGCGATGTGATACAAGAAACTTGTTTTCGATTTCTGAGAGGATACTGCGAGCAGTGCCCCCCCCCATACGTTGCATGTAACTTAAATGGCACATAATAAGTCGCAAGCAGCCTAAATCGGCCAGAAGATATTTCCAGGGGGATACCTACTCACGAAAATGAAAACAATTTACTTGTAACATAGAAGCCCGAAAACAAGTTACTTGTAACTTACCTTAGCCGATGTAAGTCACTTGCTACTTTTATTGTGCCATTTAACTTACATGTAACATATCGTAGGCGCATTGCACGCGGTTTCCTGTCGATATGTTGCATGTAACTTGAATGACTTGAGATAAGTCGCAAGTAACTTACATCAGCTTACGCATGTTACAAATAACTTGTTTTCGATTTCTTAGGGAATACTGCGTGCAGTGCGCCTCCGATATGTTATATGTAACTTGAATGGTACAATATAGGTTGCAAGTAACTTAAATCGGCCACGAAGACATCTTCAAGGGTAATGTACGACGCACTCGCGGGATCAGGCTTACGACTGGAGTGGCTTTTGGTTCAATAACCCAAGTTTGAGGTACTTGACCCCACACCAACAGGGAAGGCCCTGCACAGCATTTTTTTGCGTAGTGTGTGGTCAGGGACTCGCTCTCTGCGCCGCGTGTCGTCTGCGTCACGTGAAGGGCACCCATAGTGAAAATATAAATGTAAGTTACACGTAACATAAGTGTAACTTCCATGTAATATAAATTGAAGTTACATGTAATATGCATAAATGCATGTTACATGTAATATAAATGTAAGTTACTAGAAGCATTCAAGCAAGTTATATTTATATTACAAGTCACTTGTTTTTATTTTTATGAGTTTACGTCACCACTGTGGCGTAACTCTTCTATACAATCTGCATACGGCTTCACTTGGTACTATACTGCGTAGCGATAAGGTAGTTTTCATATAAGAATTCTGGTTTTCGGAGCTTTTAGGACATCGTGGTCAGAACGTTGTTTGAATAAAGAAGTTCAAGTTGAATTTAAAGAATCCTAGTTATTGCCCAACAAAACCGAAAAAAAAAGAATTATTAAATATAATAGCAAAAAATCCGAAATTTCAGTAGAGCTCAATGCTAGACAGGGAGGAAGGGAAAAGGACAAAAGCTGATCCTCGATCGAACGAGAGCCCGAGAATATCGCGTTGTCCTGGCCGCTGCCGTGTGCTGGGGGCTAAATGCCCAAAGACAAACAGACACACATACACAGAGGAAACAGAGACAACGGTGGCGGCCACTAGCCTCGCCGCAAATGAATGGCTCAGCCGGGCTGGGTGGAGACATTGCTTTAGCAACATCAGACGGAGCGCCGTTATGCCGTGCAACGGGGTGAAATTGTATTGGACTCGTCAATTACTTCAATTAAATCGTCCCCGAAGACCACCACCGGTCGCTGGCAGCTAGGCTGTACGATTCGAAAAACCACCACACACAGACCAGCACACAAGTACGAAACGCTGGAAGGTAGGGAGTGACTCTAATAGGTTGGTGCGAAGGTCTCCAAACTTTTCACGACTTTGAATAAGAAACATTTATTCCAGAAACAAACAAGGCTCACCCAGCAAAATAATTTCCATCGCATTCAAGGATCCTGCGCCACCGATTGGGCAGATCATGAATTCCCGACGCGTAGAACTCTGGCTGTTCCGAGTCGAAGTACTCTTCTAAGGTCCATTTTGACCTCGTAATCGTTAGTGGACTGTTTTGCATCCAGGAAGTGCTGCATCGAGCGGAACAGATGATAGTCGGAAAGGGCAAGATCTGGGCTGTATGGAGGGTGAGGTGGAACTTCTCAGCCAAGGTCCATCAGTTTCTGTTCGCCTTCTTCACGACAATGCTCGGCCACACGTATCTCGGACAACCCGACAGAAACTGCTGAACCTGGTCTGGAAGGTTCTTCCTCACCCTTCATATAGTCCAGCTCTTGACCCTTCCGACTACCATCTGCTTCGCTCGATGCAGCACTTCCTGGATAGAGAACAGTTCCCTAACGATGACGAAGTCAACATGGCCTTACTCAGAAAAATGAAAACAATCTACTTGTAACACAAAAGGCCGAAAACAAGTTACTTGTAACATATCTGAGCCGATGTAATTTACTTGAGACTTATCTCAGGTCTATTAAGTTACATGTAACATATCGGCGGGATACTGAGTGCGGTGCGCTTCTGATGTGTTACATGTAACTTAAATGAATCCAGATAAGTCGCAGGTAACTTACATGAGCTTAGATAAGTTACAAGTAATTTGTTTTCGATTTCTGAGAGGATACTTCGCGCAGTGCGCCTCCGTTATGTTACATGTAGCTTAAATGGCACAATATAAGTCACAAGTAACTTAAATCGGTCAAGAAGATGCTTCCAAGGTTGATGGACGACGCAGTCGGGGAGGGGGGGGGGGGGTCAGGCGTAGGACTGGCGTTGATGTTTGTTCAATTCCCCATGTTTGAGGTACTTGACTCCACACCAGCAGGGAAGGCCCCGCACAGCACTTTTTTGCGTGGTATGTGGCATGGGACGCACCCTCTGCGTCGCGTGTCGGCTGCGTCACTTGATGGCCACCCATAGTAAAAAAATTCAAATGTAAGTTACATGTGATAAAGTGTAACTTATATGTAATATAAATTTAAGTTACATGTAATATAAGTGTATGTTACATGTTATATAAATGTAAGTTACTTGAGACATTCAAGTAAGTTACATTTATATTACAAGTAACTTGTTTTGATTTTTCTGAGAAGAAGAATACTTCGACTCGAAACAGCCAGAGTTCAACTTGTCGGAAATTCATGATCTGCACAATCGGTGGCGAAGGACCTTGGAATGTGATGGAAATTATTTCGTTGGGTGAGCCTTGTTTGTTTTTGAAATGAATGTTTTTTTTTATTCAAAGTCGTGAAAAGTCCGAAAACTTTTGCATCAACCTAATAGATATGTCTCCTGAAGACCGCAAACCCTTGCTCCCAATCTAGGAACCAGCCAGGGTCAGGTCGATCAGGTTGTCTCTTACCTCGAAGGAGCTACGCCCCCCCCCCCCCCCAGTGTGAATTCGTCGGAAGTTTCAAAAATTTTGACGTCCTTATAGGTGGGATTTCATTCGACAAAACCCTGGGGAACTTCAATCTTTTTTTCAGAATTTTCGGTCCAAAATTTCACGCCCCCCCCCCCCCCCAAAAAAATTCCGAGTGTTACGTCCCCGCCGTTGTCCCGCTAGACAGTGACCGCTAGACCCTGGAGCCATCTACCAAATAACCTAATTTTTCATTCCCATCAATTCATTTCCCTAAATCGCAAATACAGTTCGCCGCAATGTTAAAAGGACATGGTGCGGTTGCGGTCACACACTAAAACTACGGTGGAAGACGCCAGATTTCATTATCGAACGACAGCACAGCTGATTTCCTGGGTAAGTCACGGTTTCTCTTTTTTCATGTTTGTTTCGGCATTCTTTCCGTTTCTGACTGTGTGAATATTGCGAATAGGGGCAATTCTTAGTGCGTGGGGGACATCAGCTATAAAAGTCAGAAACAAAAATAATGCCGAAGCAAACCAGAAAAAAAAAGAAAAACCGTAACTCACCCAGAAAATCAGCTGCGATGTCGATCGATGATGAAATCTGGCGTCTTCTACCGTGGTTTTAGTGTGTGACCGCAACCGCACCCTGTCCTATTAACATTGCGGTAAACTGTATACTCCATATAAATTCTTATCAATTTGATCTTCTTAAGTCATTATTTTTTGCTCTGCAATTCCATAGGTTTGCGTAAAGGTAACTTAGGGAGCTTTTGCGTAGACGAAAGTCTATTAGGCTGTCACGTTTGCGTGCACCGCTCAAATTGTTCATTGGAAGATCCGAAGATTCTTGAAGTCGATCAAAAAAAGTCGACCTATCATTCGAAAAGTCGATCATCCGAAAAAAAACTTAAATTTTCGACTGCTTCGAAGAAGTCGAAAATTCGAAAAAAAACGTGACTTTTGACTCATTCGGAAACTCGGTCATTCGAAAAAGTGACATTTCCGACTTAATCTAATAAAATGTCTATCATCCGAAAAACGTGAATTTCGCAGTTTACCACAATGCTAAAAGTACATGGTGCGGTTGCGGTCACACACTGAACCTGTGGTGGAAGACGCAAGATTTTATTATCGCTCGGCAGCACAGCTGATTTTCTGGGTAAGTTGCAATCTTTTTTTTCATGTTGGTTTCGGCATTGATTTTGTTTCTGACTGTTTGAATATTGTGAAGAGGCGCTATTCTTAGTGCGTGGGGGAAATCAGCCGTTTTTTCGGGCTTCGAAGTGTTTCTTTTTTCAAAATTCTGTTTTGAAATCGAAAAAAAAAACGGCAAAGTCGGCTTCTCGCACACTAAGAAAAGCCAATATTCATAATATTATAAAAGTCAGAAACAGAAATAATGCCGAAGCAAACCAGAAAAAAAAAGAAAAACCGTAACTCACCCAGAAAATCAGCTGTGCTGTCGATCGATAATGGAATCTGGCGTCTTCCACCGTAATTTTAGTGTGTGACCGCAACCGCAACATGTCCTATTAACATTGAGGTAAACTGTACATTCCATAAAAATTCTTTTCAATATAATCTTCTTGAATTATTCTTTTTTTGCTTTGTTATTTCATAAGTTTGCGTAAAGGTAACTTAGGGAGCGGTTGCGTAGACGAAAGTCTGCATTATCCTGTCACGTCTTCGATTTTGAAAAATCGAATCATTGGAAAATTTGACTATTAGAAATCAATAAGAAACGAGTTAGCGAAAAAATCGAATAGTCGGAAATCGAAAAAATCGAGTCAGTCGAAAGCTCGATTATTCAAAAAAAAAACGAGTTGCGAAAGCATATCACCCACACACGCAGCTGTCACCCGCTGTACTCTGAGAAAATTTGCCGCGTCAGTGCCGGGAAAGTGGCGCGACCCTCGACTGTGCCGGGATAGTTCCGCGATAGTTCCGCCGCGTATCCGCGATAGTGCCGATTCGGTGCCTGTAGGCTCCGAAGCGGCACTATAGCGGAGCCGCAGCGGCAATTTTTCTCAGAGTGCCAGCGCCTCGATCAAGTTTTGAACAGAAAGCGATTGCTTCGCAGCGTTGACCATCCACGATTTATCCAGGAACAAACACACGGTGTTTCGGGGCAAAAGACGACTACTTCGGACAAAACTAGACGTTCAGACTACTGGCATTGGGCCGTCTCGGAATAGACGACAGATGTTTCGGGGCAATAACGCCACCACTTGAATGAATTTTATTCGGCAGAAGACAAGTGTGAATATGCCACTGAAAAAAAAAACAGAATAAATGAAAAGTTGAAATAAAATCGATTGAAACTAATAATTATAATTGAGAGAAATATTTTTCTTCGATTCTTTCTCTTGATCACAGCAAAAAAACCTCGAAAAATCCCGTTTCACCTCTTTTAATAAAGATATCTACACCCAGCAGATGTTTAGCAGCTGTATACTTTGATGGAGAAAACGCGGAAATCGCATTTAATAAAGAAGGTACTGTGCTTCTCTGAGCCAGATTCCGGTCCGCAATCGCGTCTCGACACGCTTTGCGGCCGCACGCTCCCGAGTCGGAGGTTTCCAGAGCCGCAGCCGCCGCTCCGTTGACTCTAGGTGGGTTTTGGAACCTGGAAACTAGAAGAAATTGCAAAAAACTGTATAAAAAAGCCACATCGAGTCGGCTTTGGCGCTGGAAACTCGACCGACTCGAGCGCGTGCGGCCGCAAAGCGTGTCGAGACGCAATTGCAGACCGGAATTTGGCCCAGAGAAGTGTAGGACTCCATCAAACTCCACAAAATTTAAATTTAAATTTCAAATTAGTATTTTTTCTACGCCCACAAATTTCCGTACGTTTTTTCAGCAACTGTACATACCCTCTGGTTCCGGGCCTGATTTAGTGTGTGCAATTGCGGACTTGTGTCGCGGGGGCGCGACGCATCGCTTTCGTACGTGCTTCCGCGCCCGACCCTCATCAGCTGATCGTGTGCGGGTTTTTCTACATTTTCAAGGTTTTTCCTAGCTCTTCGATCGTACGAAAGCGATGCGTCGCACCCCCACGACGCAGGTCCGCAATTGCACACACTAAATCAGGCCCGCAACCAGAGGGTATGTAATATAAATACAGCTTTTCCGCAAGAAAACATTGAAGTATATTTCTATTTCGGTGAGTTACGACCTCTTTTAACGGAAAGAAGCGGTTGAAACTCTCTGATTCCCCACGACTTTCGAACATCTAGAACAAGCTATGAAAGACATCCACGCTCTAAAATTGATAATCACTCAATTTTTCTTTCAGATCCGCAGATTTCGTCACGTATCACGGTGTGTTTGAAGTTCCGTAGACCTGATTTGCGCGAGGTTTTTTTCCGATTTCGAAGCAAAAAAACTCAAGGATTATTTATCAATTCATAAAATCATTTCTTTTTTTTTAGTTGTCAAAAAACCTTTTCCTTTTCCTTCACGAGGTGGTCTTTATTACCTCTGTTGGTGACGTATACGTGATGAAATCATCCCTCAGGAGAGTTTCAGTCTCAGCAAAGCGCTATAATAACAGTTCCCAGGGCACTCATTTTCCAACGGAAGCCCAAAATTAGTTACGATTGGCTATAGAGGACAGGAGAAACCTGATATTACTGAGGACCTACTCGGATAAGTGGCTTCCAATCTCTTAATATTGACAGTTTCCATATACTTTTCATGCTAAAACACAGACTCATATAGACTACCGCTAATTTTAGATGGATGCTTGAACCCGTATTGACTGCAACGAAAAATGTTTAACAAATTACTGGTTAGGTCTCGAGGTTTACACTGGAGTGACCAGACCTGGTTGTCAGAACTACGCATGTAGCCATGTTTTTCTGATCGACCACCTTACGGGTACTTGTAAAAACACTATTTTAGATGCCCGAGTAATAACAAAAAAGTCATTTTTTATAAGAAAAATCGAAAACAATCTCGCCCAAACTTCTCTCCCGGGGGGGGGGGGGTTATTTGAGGCGCTGAACACGAATACGAGACACATTTTCGATAATTCAAACGATAAAGACAGTTTATGGCAGATAAGATTTATTTCACCTACAGAGCTGGCAACTTCTACGCTCATAACTTTTTCTTTTACTACTACTCGGACAGTTAGGATAGGATTTTTATGACTACCCGTGAGACGAGTATAAATTGCCACCGGCACAAAATTCTCACGGTAAACAAAATTGATTATAACCAGTTGATAAAGGTTAGGGTATGAAAGAAATTGAGAGCGGTGTGTTTTCATTCACACACCATCTTTCTCCGGAGGTGAGCGGCTGAAGCTGAACACACTAGGGATTAGGGAAACAGCCTCACCGGTGATAGAGATAGCACGATGTTGGGGCCTACTCACGGAAAACTCTGGTAAGAAAAACTACTTCACTTCCGTGAGAATTTTGTGCCGGTGGCAAATTATAATCCTGTCCACCCGGGAGGTAGTCCATCAGAAAACATGGTTTCATTGATCGTTCTGGCGACCAGGCCTGGTGATTCCCCTGTCAGGCAGAAGGACGGGAGCACCATGGGGGACAAGGACTTGCAGGTGCACCCGCGGTAGCCAATTTGTCGATTCTGCCACGGATATTATTGGCACGCAACGCAACGGCTCGCACCGATGCGGTGGAACCGCGGGGGAGGTTTATGCAGATATCACTATATCAGGGCTGGGATTCATAAAAGCATTGGGTCCCGGATGGGTTTAGTTTAGTTTGGTTTGGTTTAGTTTGATTTGGTTTGGTTAATTGCCCCACTCAGGATATTCTGACTAAGGTACATGCGAATTAAGGACCCTGAACATGTTACCTGCAACTTATCCTTACAACTTTAAGCTACATGAGATCTTCAACCTGGTAAGTATGTTGCACGGTGGGTCTTGACTTGCATGTGACATAAACTACTCTAATGTGTTACTTTATCGCACATGTAACTTGTCTTACGCGGCAGGCCGTCTGCAAGAGAAGTACACGACGCACTCAACCGCTGGCGGCCCGGGTGCGTAAGGTTACATGTAACAACAGTGGAAGTTGCTCACAATGTTGTGCAAGTAACATGTAATACTGAGGCAAGTTACGCGTGACTTCAATTGAAAATCACGCCAAGTTACAAGCAAAATGGTTGCATGCGAATACAGAGTTTGCGTGAAGCCTTCACGCAATCTGCGTTAAAGTCTCTGGTAACTTGTTCAGAAATTCCTCAGCAGCTGGGACCAAACGAACCAAACCACCATCTCGGAGGTGCGGTTACATGGGACCCAGGCCTAGCCCAGTACTGAACAAACCTAGCGATGATAAGTCGCTGGTTTGAGAATGTTCCCAACCAAACCTTGCTGGGACCACCGGTTTAGCGTTCCTGAATCCCAGCCCAAGATTACCAACATGTTTAGGCAGAGGTATCAGCAGTGGTACCGGACCAAAACGCTGCTTATCTCAACGTGTGCCCTAGTCATTTCTTCGGTGCCCGACCTGGAAGGTGGCCTCAAGTTTTTTTGGAGCAGATCCACCTGAGCTGGGTTTCATGAACGGCAAACCATGGGCTACAGTTGGGTTTGCCGCGGAAACAGCACGCAATCTTCGGAGATTAACCCAACTCTAGCCCATGGTTTGCCGTTCCTGAATACCAGCCCAGATGGTGGGGGATGATTTTGTAGCGAGAGAATCTCTCCCGGTTCAGGGGGGAGGGGGAATGGTTCCCTACTGCGAGCACATCTCCCCGACAGTTCGCAGTGGGGGAGCTCCCCAGCGTGTACGGTGGCGGTGGGATCACCTCTCTTGTGGGGACCCTAACGGGGATGTTCCTTTTTGTGAGATGTCCCCCACTGAGAATGTTTTGAAAACAAAAACGAGTGGCGGGATACTAATCGGTTGCCGACTGTGTTAAATCGGTTTAATGGCAATGGACTTTCGGATGAATAGCGGAGCGTCTGGCCGGATCCCCCGGTGTACCCCTGCGGTGCACCCGTCCTTCTGTCTTAGGCCTAGTGCATACTTCCCGCGACGGGCGACGCGACATCGTGTTTGGGATAGGTATCGACAGAAAATCGATATGGTTCAAATGCACTGTCGCTGTCGCGCGTCGCGGCTAGTGTGAACTAGGCCTTAGTAGAGTTTCCATTACAGCACTGATTGCTAGCGGTATAGAGTACCCGATAACGGAGTCTTCGTCATTTCTATGAGTGATTAATGGTTGCCCCCCCCCCCATACAGGACAGAACCAATTGCAGAACAGGCACGGTAGGTACTAGTAGCAAAAGGTGAAGCCTGTGAATAGGTAAGGCACATGCCGCATATGTCGCCTAGGTGTCTCACAGCAACCACTTTTTTCCTAGTTTTTCTAGCCAGCCTCATCTGAGCGTATCTGCATGCACACCAACCTTAGCACAGAACACACGTCATGTGGCATAAATCCAGTTAGACACATGAGTAAATAAATCAAGACTACAATAGATATCCAATTCTGCAAGTGTAAGCTAGAGTAGGCCTTTCCAACCAAGGGAAATCAAAAAGGAAACCCATGAGCCTATAGCTGCATGCGAAAACCTTTTTTACCAGAGTGGATAGCCTAATCCAAAGAATACCGGAAACCCTACAAATACTAGAATTTTTGTACAAACCCCCACTTCAAAACGACATAAGAACGTAAAGGGCAACCGAACATTGCTCGACACGACGCGGTCACGTCACGGCTCTCATAAACAAAATTGATGATTACCAATTGATAAAGGGTAGGGTATAAAAGAAGTAGAGAGCGGTGTGTCTTCATTCCCACACCGTCCTTCTCCAGGGGTCAGCAGTTGAGGATCTGCCTGGACTAGGAATTAGAAAAACAGCCCTAACGACGGTCAAGATAGCACAACATCGAAATAAAAACTTAGAAAATTTTATAGCCGTGACGCAACCGCGTCGTGTCCACCTATGTTCGGTTGGCCTTTACATTTTTATCAAACCGACTATCACAAATTTCAGTAAATAGCAAAGTAACACGGTGGTAGACCAGAGACGTTTCATCACGTTGGCCCTTCCTTACACGTTTTGACATGCTTATACTCAGACAATGGGAACAGCGGATAGCTGGCCAAAATACTCCGGCTGCCTAACATCTGGGTGATGACCGGCATTTAGCTGGCCAAAAGCAATTATGAGGCCGACTGTTGGCTCATACCAGTCTTTCACACAATGGGACCGGCGACCTATGTAGCTCGCCGATGGCTATCACACCTCAGATACCGAGCGCGTAAATAGCAGTCATCCACCGATCGGCAATCGGCTGACGCCTAGCGGCCCACTTGAATTTGGCTGGCACCGCATTGCCACATGGCTGGTGACTCGTGAAAGTTAACGGCTCATTACGTTTCCACGTGTTATGGAATTTTATCATTTATACAAGCTATTGAATCGATAGCAAATGCTTGGCTCCGGGCGAGATTGAACCAACATAATCCTTTCCGGAGACGCCCCTTATCGCACTGCACCACCAAAGATCACCGGCATATATAAGGCGCTCCAATTCAATGAGGGCTCACTCGGCACTTCGGTACAAAACTAGTAGGGGGGGGTGCACTCGGGCTTCAAGTGCAAAATGAATGAAACCGCCTTCTGAAATCGAAGTATTTCCATGGAGTTTCTAGAAACATTGACCGATAACGCTATCAAGCATCTGATAACAGCAGAAATTTTCGTTTCCGAGAATGAATCATTCCATGTTCTCGAGAGCTTCCCCTTCGGTACGCTAAGAAAATAGCGGATCACTGGCAAATGAGTGCTCATTAGCTGCTCAACATCGGGAGTGCAGGTAGTAGTCGTGAGGCTCTCAGACAATAGGTGCGGACTGACCGCTGGCAATCAAGGCCTCTGTGGGCGGTACGCCAGCAAGTTGCGGGCGGATTGCTGCCCGTTGTGGCCTCGCCGGGCGGATGGCTGCCTCTTGTTGTCTCGGCGGGCAGATCGCTGCGTTTTGGCGGGCGGATTGCTACACCTGGGAAAGTTGATCACGCTAGCAGGCGGATCGCCGGCAAGCTCTAGAGCGGCGATCCGCCCGCCACTGCTTTGATAACTGCTTTGATAGCCAGTGATCCGCTCGCTCAAATTCATCACGGTGAAACTTGTCAATCATTGACGACTTCTTTTCTGGTATCAGTATCATGCGCAGAAAAAAAAACAGACCGAAGGGTATAAAAGGCGCTCCATCGCACTGAATGCTCACTCGGCATTTCGAGGGCGATCTTGCAAGGTGACTTCAAGTCACCTTTGAGAGATCACCCATGAGCCGGAGAATAATTTATGGCAGCTGAGGGGATGGTACCCACGGCTAGGGGAGGTGGTCTCGCCCACGGAGACCGAGGGGGGAACCATCGGAATAACCCTTATGTGGCGTCGAGGGCGGATCGCTGGCTAGTGGCGGGCGGATCGTTGGCTACTGGCGGGAGAATGGCTGGCTACTGGCGGGCGGATCGCTGGCTAGTGTCGGGAGGATCGCTGGCTACTGGCGGGCGGATCGCTGGCTAGTGGCGGGCGGATCGCTGGCTACTGGCGGGAGGATCACTGGCTACTGGCGGGCGGATCGCTGGGTACTGGCGGGCGGCTCGCGGGGGATGTCTATCAAAAGCCAGCGATCTGCCCGCACCTACTGTCTGAGCTGCCGGCGGTCCGCGAATAACGGTACGGAGTGTAGCGGATCCGATGGGATCCCAACGTTGATTCTCAACCCCTATCGAAGCGGTAAATCATAAGTCCCTGGGTGCGTTCCAAGAAGATTTCCACGGGGGGAAAAATGAATCTGATAAGAGCCGACCAATGATAGATTGAGAGACCGCATGAAATGAGCCTATCTGTTAGATTATCATTCGTTATATCTTATCAGACCCATTTTCCTCCCATGGAAATCTTCTTGGAACGCACCTCCTGTCAAAACCTCTCTGAAATCGAAGCCGTAAATCATAAATCCCTGTCAGAACCTCTCAAACTGTTCGTTTCGTCGACACATATGTTAAGGGGCTGAATAGGCCCCGAGGCTACTCGCACTCGCGGGCAGCCAACGTCCTGGCGGAGTGCCAGCCCAAGGCTGTCTGACGGCTTATAGGCACAGTGCACCCCCAGATAAGAATTTTGAGATTTTCATGTAATTGTGTAGGAAACCCCTCCTGTATAACACTCGCCAAATGCGAGATCTCAATTCCTCCAAAAAGGCGAGATACATATAAGCGACCACCACAGGCCCGACCTCCTTCGCTTCCTACCACGGGCACGACCCCCTAACAGATTTTCGGACTCGATAGCAGCTCGATGTATGGATGAATTCCAATAAGTCGTCGTTCTTCAGTCCAATGCTGGGCTATCTCCTTATCCTGGCTCGCTTTCGCGCAAAGATTGAGAATGAAGAGAAATACAGGCCTGAGACAACTCGTCCACCAATTTTTCACCCTCAAAGTCTAGGCATCTTTAAAGAGCCATAACTCTGTTCAAAGGGGGTCTTGGACGATTTCATAGATACCAGATAAGCATTAAATCTGAAAATTAGTTTTTTAGGTGTCCTGTGCATTTACTTCCGCCAATCGTATTATCTGGGTGGTGCGAGCGTGTTGAAACGCTTGTCGTTAATAGTGGTGTAACTCTGCTATTTCTTGAACCTTATAATCGTCTTGAGCCTGAACTTGAGGTTATACCCTTCTTCTAAACCAATGGAGAAAATAGCTCTAAGACACAAACGCGCTGCACTTTGGGACTGCTCTGGGAGAAAAACCGTTCTCCAACTAATAAGATCTAAATTGAATAGAGGGCGAGAAAATTAGATCGTAGCTGCTGAACCACATTGCTGAACAACAGAAACAGAAATGTTGCAAAGCCGGAAAAAAACGGCTGTGTTTGGGCTACTTGTAGAACACGGTCCCGATCCTATGGATAGAATATATCTACCCTTGCGCTCGTTTATGCGTCTATGTAGTCTCAAAACGAGCTCGCCTCATTATGGTTAAATCGTCGCCCTACCCAATGGAAATATGTGGCGACTTTGTCGCCCCACTTTTTTCACTGGTAGATCTACAAACTTCAATATTATTAATCTATTTGCCTCGATGTTACAAGGCGACTGCCAAACAAGTGCCAGAGTAACCAAAAACACCAAGTAAATGAGAAAGGAACCTGGGGAGGTAGTGACATTGAATAGTGCTTGTAGAATGAACAACCAGTCACTGGGCACAGCTACGCGGCCAAAAGAATGAAACCCACCGTGAGAGGTGATTAGAGAAAGTTTTGAGGTTTTATGGACAAAAAAATTCTTATCATCTGACATCGACAATCAGTTCTAATTGAACTTCCCTAATCATTTCAATGGAATCCAACGTTTTCGCAGTGATTGATACAAGGATAAGCTTTTCTGAAAAGGTTTACAGCAAATGGATGATGATTTCATGTTGACCTTCTCTGAGAGTTTTGGCCGCGAAACAGCCGAGAAATAGTCCACCAGGCACCGCATCGGCTCCTGGTAGGCTATTTCCCGGCTACGGCTATTTCGCGGCGAGCATTATTTAGCGGCCATTTCTCGGCGAGTGTTATTTAGAGGCTATTTTGCGGCTATTACGCGACAAGCAGGCTTTTCGCGGCTAATTCCCGGCAAAAACTTTCAGAGTTATGCGTGAAATAGTCGAAAAACTACTACCACTATTGCAACTGGGTACAATTCTATCTATTTCTTCGAGAGAAATTGCCTGGAATTTTCCGAGAAATCACTGCAAACCTGGATTCTACCAATAAATAAGCGCTAAACTACTGTTAGTCAGAAGGATACCGCGAGAATGACGCGAGCTTCCCGACAGAAAGTCTGCCGCGAATTAGAGTTTTGACCGAGAAATAGCCCACCAAGCTCCGCAGCGGCTCCTGGTGGGCTATTTCCCGGCTGTTTCGCGGCTATTTCTGGGCTTTTCACGAAACGGACAAGAAGTAGCTGAGAAATAACGAGAAGTAACCAGAAGTAGCCAAGACGTAAGCATCGCCGGCTCGTCGAGCCACCATCCGGGGCCGCCAGCGGTTAAGCGGACCTTCGAAGCTAAACGAGGTTCAATAACCTCAAACTTGAGTAATTGAACCGACGGAAATGTTGACATCTGAATCATGCCTCTGGTATGCGCCGTATACCCACCTGGTAAGCTCTATTTCTCGGCGAGCATTACCTAGCGGCTATTTCGCGGCAATTACGCGGCGAGCAGGCATTTCGCGGCTATTTCTCGGCCACAACCCTTAGAGATCACTGCAATAAGAACGCCCCACAGCAGCTGCGGGGATGGCTCAGTCCATAACGGAGGGATCTGTAAGGGTCGGTGTTTCGAGTCCTGGCATGCAAAGGCACGGCATATTCGAGGCATAATTCCGATTACTAAACGTTTACCGAGTCGAATCAGTGGGATCACGGCAGAACTCGAGCATAGCCATGAACCTAAAGCGAATCTGCCGAAAATTTGCCGCTTCGGCTCCGGTCCGACATCAAGGCGGTTAAGAGTTTTGGCCGAGAAATAGCCCACTAGGCTCCGCAGCGGCTCCTGGTGGGCTTCTCGACTATTTCTGGGATTTTCACGAAACAGACAAGAAATAACGATAAATAACGAATTATAATCGCGACGCGGCCGGCAGACCAACACGCGACGCAGCTGTCGCCGGTTCTCCTGAGCCACCAACCGGGGCCGCCAGCGGTTGGGTGGGGTCTAGGAAGGCTGAGCGAGGTCCAAGTACCTCAAACTTGAGAAATTCTACCGACGGAGGTGTTAACACCTGATTCATCCCTATGGAATGCGTCGTATACTTGCCAGGAGAGCATTATTTATCGGCTATTTGGCGGCAACCAGCTATTTCCCGGCTATTTCATGACTATTACGCGGAAAGCCGGCCTTTCGCGGCTGCTTCTCGGTTATTTCTCGGCCAGAACTCTCAGAGTCCGTCCAGAGTTGAGAGCGAAGAAATATCGAGATCCTTCACATTTTTCGTATTTCTTGCGATTGCTTAGCTTGGGAAGACACGACTCAGACTGTAACGCTGGGCGGAGCGAGGGCCGATAGCGGGCGGGAACAATCACCCTGCAGTAGACCTCTAAACCCTAGCTTGTCCAGATGAGTCCGGGCGGAGCAACCAGCGGAGCGGCCGGTCTAGTCAAAATACAACATTGATAAGAAGATTTTGACATGACGAACCCGATAAGCCCTATTTCGTCCGGTTCAAAATGAGGGAGATAGGCTATACGAGCCAAGTTGATCCCGGACAGATGGGGGTAGGATCACGGGAGAAGGTTCCCTGTCCCGCCATCAGCCCTCTATTACGTACAAGCCAGGTGTAACGACTTTTATTGCTACATTAAGAGTTTTTTCTGTTTGGAAAGGACAAATTCCGTGCATGTTGGAAGGTGAGCCGCCTCTGCTATCACAATTTTATTTGCACACGAACAAATCGATCTTCACTTTTTTCGAGAGCAGATGCAAGCAAGTTTTTTCGACATCCATATTTCTGAGTGAAAGCTGATACCCGAAACTTTGTTGATTCAAGAACTCGGTGTTCAAAAAAATGAGGGGGGGGGGTAGCGGGATGAAAGGGGTCTGAAAGTCAGAGAAAAGAGGAAATTTTCGGGGTGAGGAAAAAAAGGGCAGCCTCAATATCTCTTAGACTGTCATAATGTTCTTGAATTTCAACTTTACGACACATTCGATCAACTCAATAGAAAATCATGACTGCTCGCCTCAATAGAAAATCATGGCTGCTGGAATGTGAACGGTAGAAATCATACTAATCGGTTACTTGAGTACATAAATATTGGAACAAATGTTTGGGTCGAATAGAGGCGATACATGCGAGTTGCTGTTCAACTGGAGTATTCAAAATCGCAAAATGCAAATTATTCCTTCACTCAAAGGACCTCTAACCGAAATATATAGAAAATCATTCAATCAGAATTTTTAAACAATCAATACAGTTTGTGTCTATTTCTCTGTGTGTTAGGGATTACAACCGCACCAAGAAAGGCCTATAATCCGAAAAATCGCAAATGAAGCGGTCGTTGGAGCGTTTACAACCACATAACGAGCTTTGACAACATACTGGAAGAGGTTTTCACAGTTCCATCGCGGCGCGGAGCGACATCATGATTCAAGAGTCGTTTGCACTTCCAATGTCAAGCGACACGGCGAAGCTCAATTCCGTAATACCGATCGTGCCGCGCCACTTGATAAATATCAAGGGTAGTTTATACTCCCGCCGCCGAGCGGCGCGGCTTAGCGCGCTTCTGTAATATTGATCACACGGCGTGGCACGATCGATATCATAGGACTGCACTTCGCCGCGCCACTCGACGGCGGAAGTATAAACGACGAATCGAAGAGCGGCGCGTTCCCGATCGATGCCAACAGAAAAAATGTAATCACGCCGTGTTGGAAATCTGAAAGAGGCCTAAACAACATTTCACAATGAAGCTCAGGAGTCAAGCAGTCAATGTCGGAGCTATACCTTCGGCCAAAAAAAATTGAAATATCAAAAAGATGAGAGATAATAATCATGAGATAAAAAATAATCAAGAACTCGCGTTAATAATCGATATTATGTTTTTGACAAGTTTTCCAATCAGCATTATACATATTTATGCCTCTGTTCAGAAATATTTACATACACGTCATCGATTTGTCATCATAGAACTCAGATTGCTGGCTCTCACTTCTGAGTATAGCTAAAGAAAAGACCTTTGGTCCTTCGGTTACTTTTCTGCGCGGTAGAAGAAACATTGATGGCTCTAAGTCCCTTGTTTGGGAAATTCTTCTCATCATGGGAAATCGAATATTAATGATCAATAATATCGATTTTTAACCTGTTACAATGAGAGGTGCTTTTTTTATGATTGTGGGTCACAAGTTTCAAAAGTTGCACTCATACGACAACATCGTCTGTTAGAGATTTCATCTCTCCAAACTGGCAATCGTTGAGCAAAATTCAAGTCAGAAAAGGAACCTTCGGCGCGCCGGCACTACCGCGGAGCCGCGGCGGAACTACCGTGGAGCCGTAGCGATGATGCTGCAGTGCCGCTTCGGCTCCGCGATAGTGCCGCAACGGCTCCGGGAGAGTATCTCATATGAAGTTATTCAAGAATTATTATACAAATAGGGGGGCCTAAGGGCAAAAATACGCACCTGCGTTCACTACGTCATCTGTCTAGTAGGCACAGAGATTACCGCCGCTTTTGCGTCTAAGGAAATACGGAATGTACCTCAAACTTGGGTAATTGAACCGGCAACAACTTCGTTTCACCGCACAGGATAATACATCGTACTCCACGCGGGTTCACTGCTGCATCCTCGCGGAGCCGGCGCGTTCCTAACGCGGAGCCGTTGCGGTACTATCGCGGCGATGTCGAGGCTCAAGACAAGGCAACAAAATCGTCTGATCACGAAGCCGCTGCGGTACTATCGCGGCACAGTCGAGGGTAGCGGTAGTTTCCCGGCACTAACGCGGCAAGAGGACGAAACGACAAGAAGTGAAAAATCAACTCCCGAAGATTGACCTTCAAAAACAAATCACAATACTCCACAAACATAGCAACATCGTAATGTATCTTTAACTAGTGGAAACTCGCTGTCATAAACCGCAAAGCTCATTAATAAGCGTCAAAATCCATTCAGATCAACCTGTGAGATAAGGTTAGCCGCCAGCGACCGCAATTTACCGCTATCAGGAAAACAATCGTCTGCGATGAAACGGGTTACACAAGATGGTGGTTCAACCTTGAATGATAGCAGCGATTCAATAGAAAACCCAAGAGGAGATGCGAAAAGTGTGGGATGGGCAACTTCTCTCATAGCAGGCCGGCCTTCCAGCCAACGGCGATTGACGGGACAGCCAGCAAACAAAACGACACGGATTAACATGAGGTCATCGCGACGGCGAACACAAACACACTGACAATAGGAGAAGTCGCCGTGATGAAGGCGACAAAAAACATCGGGGTCTGGGAAGATGATGTATAATTCGTCTAAAAAAAGAAAGCATCAAAGTGTATAGGACAGATTCACGCTCACTAGGGAACCACGCATGATGTTTCCACGAATCAGAAAGCTGATCAATGTTTCCTAGTCAACTCTGGCACGCCCTCTTCGAATCTGAACTCGAATTTCGCTACGGACGTCTGCGAAAAAAGTTATAGCCGGTCAAAGTTAAGATCATCTACGGCTGAGCTGAACATGACGTTTGTAGTTCTTGGCTGAATTTGGCTAAAAAGTTCAGAGAAGGGTTATTTGACGTAGTGAGCTTGAATTCTGGGTCGATTTCTTCTCAGGCGATTCTCGGCCCCGAGCCGCCTGACAGTTCGGCTTGTGTTCCCAATCTGAAAGTCGGCTTCTGTTGCTGTCCGGGCCACTGCTGTTGCTGTCCGGGCAGCTCCGGTTGGCCCAAACAGCAACAGCAGTAGCCCCGCAGAGATCGGTAGAACAAGCCGAACTGTCAGGCCGCTCCGAATCCTGTGCGATGCGGCTCTGGACAGGGAATCGCCTCAGTAATTTTCAAAAGAATAAGCTGGGAAATCCATGAGTTACCGATCTGAAGAAGCTAGAAGCCTCTATCTTTTAGCGAAGCGCCTTTTTTCTATCAAAAACGCTCATTATTGTTTAGGAAATCCGGAAACAGACCTCATAATTGTGTTCAGCTCCCAAAACTACCCCACTGAGCAAATTCTGGGTGGAGGAATATTTTTCCGACTTTTGCACAGACTGATAGCGTTTTGGACGTCACGAATTTTTCGTTGGGCGTTTATTTATAGAAATTAGAGGACTCTGGAAACGGTTCAGAAAAACGCTCCAAATCTGCCCTAAATTTCTCCCCGGGTGGTTTTTAGGAGCGCTGATCACGAACTGGGGTCGGTCGATTTTCCAAAGTTTTCAGTTTGATTCGTTCAAAGCTTCTAATCGGGGGCGGGGGGAAATTCATGGCAAACTGCGACTTTTGATGATTCAAGGAGTGCTACGAAAGATATGGCTTAAATTGTTGCCCTGTAGGTTATTTGCAGTGCTAAACACGAATCTGCAATCCGTTTATCGATTTCTGATAGATTACTGTACGTTACGGTTGGTATACGGTATACTTGTTCCGAGTCAAAGAATCGGATGAGTATCCGACTGTTTCAGTTGGATAAAAAATTTGACTTTTTATCTAAAAAGTCGAATATTCAAAAAAAAGCGCGATATCCGACTATAGTCGAGAAGTCGAATATTCGAAAAAGTCCGATATCCGACTATAGTCGAAAAGTCAAATATTCAAAATGAATTTCATTTGGAACAAGTATAGTATACGGTAGCTTGGTCAAAGTCTCAGATTTGGCTCTAAATTTCTCTGTGGGTGTTATTTGGGACGCCGAACACGGTTTTGAGGTCCAATTTTCGATTTTCGAAATATTAAGGTAGGGAACGCCAATTAAAAGGAATTATGCCTACCGTAGCCTACAGTAACCCTAGGTCTAGCAGCAAACAGACCCCAGATTCCCGTTCAGCGCCCTGAATAACATCTAATTGCAAGTTTTTTTTTCGAATCCGAAAATTGTTTTTCAAACCACCTAAAAATTGGCCGATGGATACCCTTACCTTTTCGCAAAGCTTCAAAAAAGGGTAATATTTTTCTTCAGCGGTGGCCGTAGCAAAATCCGATGTCAGATTCGGAGACAGCGGGCCAGAATTGACCAGAAAACACTAATTATTTTTTAATTGTGGGGAAGGCCCTGCGAGGTTCCCTAGTCAGATAAAAAAATCCAAAATAACTTTTTTCTGTCCCAAAATGTTCGAAACTGAACAGTGAAACTAATTATTAAAAAAAATGAAAAGGTGAATGTCGCTTCACGGCGAAGACAGAAATCGAAACAGAATGAATACATGGCCGTAGCAGTCCGTCACATCGATGACTCAGCAATCACTCCTGAAAAAAAATACCACGAAAAATCGAAGCAGTGAAAAACAAAAAAGGAAAAATAATGACGAGCGCCAGCAATCAATAAAACCGAGGAAAAAATACGACGATCAGAAACTTCTGCAGCACATCACTCTAGAACAGCAACTGCAGTGAAACGCCTGACTGACCTCGTTTGACAACTGGCGTTGTTACCGCGAAACATACGCTGTTTATTCCGAAATGACGCCCTTCGGCGGCATATCTTGACAGAAACAGCAGCAGTTCCACCCGAAACACATTGGGGTTCCCAGAGACAAACGCAGACTGATATGACAAGGTCAGACAAACCGTTCTCTCAAACCGGGCTACGTCTCCCTTGATGACAAAAATTTATGATTTTTTTTGACTCATTTGAAAATTTAATTAAAATTTCCTAATTTCAGATTGTTTCCCGCTTTTCGAGCTTCAGAAACTATGTTTTTCTGTTTTTGTATTGAAGTAACCATGACAGGGAAGTTCGGAATGGACAGCCTTATGCGTGTGCCCAGACCCTATGTAGCTACAAGGTAATGATTACAATTCTGTTCTCTCCAACCCGGAACTGGATAACCATTTGATTGAAATACATAAGTGCGCATACATCACTAGGCAACTATGACGACAAACAAAGCTGTGCAGAAAATCTAAACGGCAAGTGTGAGGTTAGTGACACATTCCATTCATCAAATGTGTGATCTACAATGAAGTAGGTGTTTATGAGAGTATATCAAACGAATAAAAATTTTCGAATATTCGACTAAACGAATAATTTGGAAAACTGACTCTTTCGAATATTCGAATAAACGAATTATTCGAAAAATTGACTTACCCGAATATTCGAATAAACGAATTATTCGAAAAAATGACTTCTCCGAATATTCGAATAAACGAATTATTCGAAAAATAGACTCCGAATATTCGAATAAACGAATTATTAGAAAATTTGACTCTTCCGAATAATCGACTTATTCGAATGATTCGAATACGAATAATTCGAATATTCGGCCAAAATCGCGAGTATTCGAATAAGAAGTACGGACCGAGTACGCATAATCAAGCCACCGTTCGCGGCACTTCCAGTTTTCTTGACCTTTTTTCGTATAGTATTATATAGATCAAAGCTATGCCGAGGTACTTCCACGAAAAAGGCATTCAACATTATATCATAAGAGCATTCATACTACCATTTACCACAGTTGTTAAACGATACGATCAAATTCTCTGGATTTTCTAAACATTAGCTAACAACAATATCCAAATTTCCTATTAGTTTAGGGTGCTATCTGAGCGGGGGGGGGGCGCTGTTGTATCGCACATGACCACGCCCATTTTTTCGTGCCGCAATCACTCCTGATTTGTGCGGGGGAGGGAAAACCCGGGTAGGTGCTCAAATTTAGTGCGGCACGATAAAATGGGCGGGGCCAAGTGCACCCAGACATAGTGGCCCCCCACCGCTAAGATAGCACCCAGTTTGGTTGGAGACACCTTTGCAAAAATATAAGGTGAATGTTTAATAAGAACTGGCTCGAAGCTGCATCGATTGACCTAAATTCATGGAAAATAAGTATTACATAATACTCAAGCAGCGTAAGGTAGCCGTTTCTGGAACATCGCTCGAATCTGCTTGGGACATACTCCATCAGACGAAAAACAGTATCTGTTACGTCTGCCCACAAATTCGGCGGTGAGCGAGATACTCCACCATTAGGTTTCTGACTATCTCATGTTTTATATTGGAGTATTCCGATTATATTCGAACTTTCTACCGGTTTGATCGGGGACATTTCATCTCTGGACCGCAAAAATGGACATGTGCCGGAGACTCTGCTTCTTATTTTTCTGATATTATTCGTTTATTCGGCCGAATATTCGAATAATGGGCCGTTCGAATTTTTGAATAAACGAATTATTCGGAAATTTGACTTTTCCGAATATTCGAATAAACGAATTATTCGAAAAATTGACTTTTCCGAATATTCGAATAAACGAATTATTCGAAAAATTGACTTTTCCGAATAATCGAATTATTCGAATATTCGATTATTCGTTTATTCGGCCGAATATTCGTTTTCCGAATATTGGTTGACCAAGTCTAGTGTTTATATGTTATGGCTTACCTTACGCTTACTAATTGAAAAAAAACTACGCCAAATAAAGCCTCCAAATGAGTCTATCCGCCCACGCGGTCGGCGTGCGTGTCGCGTGGCGTTTTTCGAACGAGTCTTCCCACGGCGAGTACGCAGCAAGATGACAATCGTGCTGGGACCACCGGGTCCCGTCACGGTTATCATCATGCTGCGCGCTACAACAGCGGTTGTCTGCAACTGCAGAACGGAATTTCGCGCCGAAATAGACAACATGTACTACAGATTCAATTGACAGGTATCACGGCGGGTAATAAATAGGTTCTCATATGTAGAATAAAAACTTTAGAAACAAACCTTTACACGGACTATGGAATCAATGACCATTTTGCGAAAATCCCAGAGCAAACTCATATATAACTCGGAGAGTTTCGGCCACAAAATAGCCGGGGAATAGCCCACCAGGCTCCGCAGCGGCTCCTGGTGTGCTATTTACCGGCTTTTTCTCGGCTTCTCATGGAACGGACAAAAAGTGGCCGAGAACTAGCCGAGATATAACCGAGAAATACTAAGGAGTAAGCAAAATTAATCAAGACGCAACTGTCGCCGGCTCTCATATGTAGAATAAAAACTTTAGAAACAAACCTTTACACGGACTATGGAATCAATGACCATTTTGCGAAAATCCCAGAGCAAACTCATATATAACTCGGAGAGTTTCGGCCACAAAATAGCCGGGGAATAGCCCACCAGGCTCCGCAGCGGCTCCTGGTGTGCTATTTACCGGCTTTTTCTCGGCTTCTCATGGAACGGACAAAAAGTGGCCGAGAACTAGCCGAGATATAACCGAGAAATACTCAGGAGTAAGCAAAATTAATCAAGACGCAACTGTCGCCGGCTCTCATATGTAGAATAAAAACTTTAGAAACAAACCTTTACACGGACTATGGAATCAATGACCATTTTGCGAAAATCCCAGAGCAAACTCATATATAACTCGGAGAGTTTTGACCACAAAATAGCCGGAAAATAGCCCACCAGGCTCCGCAGCGGCTCCTGGTGCGCTATTTACCGGCTTTTTCTCGGCTTCTCATGGAACGGACAAGAAGTGGCCGAGAACTAGCCGAGATATAACCGAGAAATATTTAGAAGTGAACAAAATTAACCAGGACGCAACTGTCGCCGGCTCGCCGAGCCACCATCTGGGGCAGCCAGCGGTTGGGCGGGGCCTCCAGAGGCTGAACGAGGTTCAAGTACCTCAAACTTGGGTAACTGAACCGACGGAGGTGCTGACATCTAAATCATGGCTCTGGAATGCTCCGTATATCTACCTGGAGAGCATTATTTCTTGGCTATTTCGCGGCGAGCATTATTTGGCGGCTATTTTGCGGCGAGCATTATTTTGCGGCTATTTCTTGGCTATTTCGCGGTGAGCATTATTTGGCGGTTATTTAGCGGCTATTACGCGGCAAGAAGGCATTTCGCGGCTATTTCTCGGCTAAAACTCCCAGAGAATCTGCGAAGTATTTGATAAACAGAACTTGAGATTCTGAAAAAACAAAAGCATGAAAAGGACATGAGATTGGAACGTAGGAATGAGCCAAAGCAATGTCGTCACACACCCACACACACCCAGAGCGAAACGCCCTTCGTTAAGCGGCGGTTCCGGTGGGCGGAAATTGGATAACCTCAAGTTCCACTGGACTGTGTCAAGTATAAGAATGCTGTTGATGAATTCCGTTTTGAAAGGCGAAAACTGAATTTCTGCAAAAACTTAACGTTTGCAAACACAGAAATCGCAGACAATCGATTATTGCGATGGTTTCCAGTCAGAAACTGACCTTGTGACTCAGAATGTTATATCAAAACCAAATTGCAACAGTAGATAAAGGAGAAATTAGTACTTCATGGTCACTTTCGTTTTTTTCTTTGGAAAAAATCCGCATAATTATACATTTTGATATGACAAGGGTTTAGAGCCGTAGGAGATCAAGAGTAGCAATAAGTGATAACACAACACTCGCAAATCAATCGACACCAATAAAGATAAGAGCAGAGGATGAATCGACCGCTTCTACTCAACATGGCACTAACAAGGGAAGTGTTTAGAGTGGTGAACGCATCTGCCAAAACGACTAGTATCGTTAGTATTTCTTAAGGCTCAATAGTAAAACTGCGCAGTATAGCGCCCCAAGCTGAAGGTTACAAGAAGTTGCAAGCCTAAAAAGCAGTTTTTCGGACTTCTTGTATCTTCCAAAAAGCGCATTAGTCTTCGGAAAATCCGAAAAAAAAACTCCAAAAAACGGACCTCATGCTTGTGTTCTGCGCCCAAAACTACCCCCCTGAACAAAGTTTGGGTGAGGGCACATTTTCCATACTTTGTCCAGACTGATAGCCTTTTGGACTTAGACGGATTTTCGGCTGGGCGTTTATTTCTAACGATTAAAGGGCTCTGGAAGCGTTCAAAAAATGTTCCAGATTTGACCCAAAATTCTCACAGGGAAGATTTTTTGGAGGCGCTGATCACGAATCTGTGGTTTCTTAATCGATTTTCCAAAGTTTTCTGCTACCTCCGTTCAATGCTTTCCAACCGGGGAAAATTTCGAGGGAAAAACGCCACTTCCGAGATTTCCAGATTTCTGCGATAGATGTGTCTCCAAACCATTCCCTGAGCGTTATTTCGAGTGCTAAACACGAATCTGGAGTCGGTTTATCGATTTTTGGCAGATTTTGGTAGATTACGGTGGGTATACGGTAGTTTGGTCAAAATCCCAGATCAAATTTGTATACGGGGATAATTCGGGGCGGAGAATACGAAAAACAATGTCCGTTTGTCGATTCTCAAAATACTAAGATGGGTTTTCCCCCTTAAACGACATGTTACCGACCGTAACCTACAGTAAACATCAACATTTCGACAAATGGATTCCAGATTCGTGTTCACCACCCTAGATTATCCCCACATATAAGTTTTGAGCTAAATATGAGAAAATTTTTTAAAACTCAAAAAAAATGCCTGAAACCTTTGCCTTCTCGCGAGACTTGAAAAATGCTCATAACTTTTTGAAACCTGCTCGGGGAGGGATACTGCGCATTTTTACCATTGAGCCAAAAGAGATACTAACGATACTAGTCGCTTTCGCAGATGCGTCTGACACTCTAATCACTTCCCTTATCAGAAAAATCAAAACAAGTTACTTGTAATATAAATGTATCTTACTTGAATGTCGCAAGTAACTTACATTTATATTACATGTAAGTTACACTTATGTTACATGTAACTTACATTTATATTTTCACTATGGGTGGCCATCACGTGACGCAGACGACACGCGACGCAGAGAGCGCGTCCCAGACCACACACTACGCAAAAAAATGCTGTGCGGGCCTTCCCTGTTGGTGTGGGGTCAAGTACCTCAATTTTGGGTAATCGAACAAACAGCAACGCCAGTCGTAAGCCTGACCCCGCGAGTGCGTCGTACATCTCCCTTGGGAATATCTTCTTGGCCGATTTAAGCTACTTGCGACCTATATTGTGCCATTTAAGTTACATGTGACATATCGGAGGCGCACTGCACGCAGCATCCTCTCGGAAATCGAAAACAAGTTACTTGTAACATAGCTAAGCTGATGTAAGTTACTTGCGACTTATCTCAAGTCATTTAACTTACATGCAACATATCGACAGGAAACCGCGTGCAATGCGCCTCCGATATGTAACATGTAACAAAAATGGCGCAATAAAAGTCGCAAGTAACTTGCATCGGCTTAGATATGTTACAAGTAACTTGTTTTCGGGCTTTTATGTCACAAGTACTAACTTGTTTTCATTTTTCTGAAAACGAGTGCCTCAGCAAACGATATGGCCGGTATTGTAGTGCAGCCGAAGTCACTATTTTAAGAAAGGATATGCGTTTCCACAATAAATGTGGGCTCATTTTCCAACGCCAACAATCTCCCCAGGGTTCTGGACAAATCTGGCAACATTTTGCGGACAAATATGCACGTTAGTATGCATATAATAACGCCAAAGAATTGATCAAAACGATGCACTTCTCATCCGGGAAAAAACGAAGGAAAGAGCGAGAAATGAACACACACACCAGCTGCAAACGCCATACGTTTTATTGATTCCAGAAAGAGCATTACAGCAAGATGAGTGGAATGTGCTGGAAGAAATGAGCACTGCTCGCAAAAGTACATACATTTGTAAACACACATGTATGTACGTACACAGCGGATTCGATTGAGTCCTCTGAATCGAATCCCAACCAACGGCTCTAAGGCGGATTTAAAGGCATCGTACACACACTACATATTTTCCCAAGATTTTTAGATCTACTTAGAAAGGTCAGTACAAAAAAATGTGTGAATGACCCTATGTTACCTTGAACTTGGGGAAAGATGAATAAATTTCAGAATCATTGGAAGAGCATCTAAAAATCGCGCCGTAACCGTTTTCAAACGGAAATCACGGATTATTGCAGGCAGATTTATGACTTTGCTGCATTTTCCCCTGGACGAGGCAGGGAGATCCAGACAGAATCCGGACAATGCCTTGATTCTACCGCGAATTTGCCGGTGATCTGCCGCTTCGGCTCGGGTCCGGCACCTAAAAGGCAGGTTCAGGACAGGTTCTCGTTATCATCCAGTCAAATTCATCGAGTTGGGACCGAATCGATTGAGCAATCGATTAATCGAGTATTCCAATACTTGTTAAACAAAAATACCAATTTTTTGAACCGTTAATTGATTCAAGAAACTGGAGAAGTCGTTTCATTTTCTAGTAATAGGTTCAACGTAGAAAATGAATTCTTAGTTTTTTTTTTCTCTGATATTTGACCCATTCGGTAATTCGATTGCTGGGTTAAACGAATATTCGATTGATTTTTGAATTCGAATTATTCTTTCTTCAAAAATTTCATTCGTCTATTCGGAAAATATCATTCAAGGTTTCGAATCAGGGGGTTCCGCGTTTCGCGTTCCGAAACCCGCATTTCCGCGCATTTTTAGGCGTTTCGCGCCCGATTTCCGAAACCCGATAAAAAATTTTTTGTGCTCCGAAACCCGAACACCGATTTCCGAAATTTCATATTTTTATTCCGCTTATCCCTGTTTCGAATGCTTCACGCACTCCGGAATTGAAGATTTTCATTTTTTTCTTGGAGATTCAATTTAATCTGGGATACGAATAATTCTTTTTTTTTCAGAGAATTCAAAAATTTCGGAAGCTAAAATTCTTCCTTCTTTGGTGAAGTCCGGTCTAATGTTTTGGAAAAGAAAATGAATTATACGCTTTCTCAAAAACTGATTGATCACGAAATTCTAGTTTTCGTGTTTTACGAATCTCTTTTTCATTGTGGGATTAAGGTTGAAAGCAGATCTATTGCGGAAAGTTGAAATATTCGTTTTTTTATGAATATCCAACACAAGCTGCAAACTAAACTATTCGCTTCTTTGAAAAACTTGTCAATTCGAGAAGTCAAAACATTTCCCACATTTTCGAGAAAGGTTATTTGGATAGTCATCTGAAAGCTAGCGCTGCATGCTCTCGTCTAGTCACAATACATTCTGTAGAAAAGTGTTAGATGTCCGGCCCTAGACTCCGCCCTTTCAGACCTCGGAACGATTTTCGGAGAGCCACAAACTGATGGGACCGCGACTTTGGCGCCTCAAACTCTATGGATGATCTCGACCAAGCCTAGTCATTTGACAAGAACAGAAAACTGAACGTGATTCCTAGGCTGAATTTTTTAGAAGTTACAAGAAGATAATTAGGCCTGTCTTATAGTGATGTTCAGATTTTTACGAAGAGAGCTTATTGAAAAAAAAATCTGAGCTACAACAGGGCACAATCCGTTTTCAATGAGGGAATACGACTGTACGCTCACCACAAGAAAGCTATTATCGCCTGAAAAAGGGCGGAGTCACGGTCGGTCATCTAGCACTTCGGGACTGACATTCAGGCTACATTTGGAAAAAACCTTCTAAGACGAATATGGCGCCAACATCAAATGAGCTCAACAAACAGTTTGAAACTGTTCCTTGCTCCCGAATGAAGATTTTTTACGGGAGGAAATGGGCACTCCGGGTAGTAAGTTTCAAAGCAATTCGATCAATTTGTGATAGTAGACGTACTTAGCGGTAACAAAAACCACATATGTAGCTCATACTACGGAATGCCATCGTAGCAGCAGCGTCGAATTCGCTACATATATTGCCTGTGTCTCGTTGTAATAGATCGCTGACTCTTCTTTACACACGCCATCATATAAACATCACTCTCAGCGACAGGCTGGGCTAGACCTGGCCGGTCTGACCCTGACTGGGATACTCAGAAAAATCAAAACAAGTTACTTGTAATATAAATGCAACTTACTTGAATGTTTCAAGTAACTTACATTTATATTACATGTAACATACAATTATATTACATGTAAATTAAATTTATATTATATGTAAGTTACACTTATGTTAAATGTAACTTACATTAATATTTTCACTATGGGTGACCATCACGCGACGCAGACGACACGCGACACAGAGAGCGCGTCGCAGAACACATATTACGCAGCAAAATGCAGCGCGGGGCCTTCTCAGAAAAATTAAAACAAGTTACTTGTAACATAAAAGGCCGAAAACAAGTTATTTGTAACATATCTGAGCCGATGTAAGTTACTTGCGACTTATCTCAGGCCATTTAAGTTACATGTAACATATCGGTGGGATACTGCGTGCGCTGCGCCTCCGATATGTTACATGTAACTTAAATGACTTGAGATAAGTCGCAAGTAACTTAAATCAGCTTAGATATGTTACAAGTAAATTAATTTTAGTTTCTGAGAGGGTACTGCGTGCAGTGCGCCTCAGATATGTTACATGTAACTTAAATGGCACATTTTAAGTAGCAAGTAACTTAAATCAACCAAGAAGATATTTCCAAGGCTGATGTGCGACGCACTCACGTGGTCAGCCATACGACTGGCGTTGCTATTGGTTCAGTTACCCAAGTTTGAGGCACTTGACCCCATACCAGCAGGGAAGGTCCTGCACAGCTTTCTTCTGGCGTAGTGTGTGGCCTGGGACGCGCCCTCTGCGTCACGTGCCGTCTGCGTCACGTGATGGCCACCCATAGTGAAAATTCAAATGTAAGTTACATGTAACGTAAGTGCAACTTACATGTAATATGAATGTAAGTTACATGTAACATAAATGTATGTTACATGTAATATAAATGTATGTTACATGTAATATAAATGTAAGTTACTTGAGACATTCAAGAAAGTTACATTTATATTACAAGTAACTTGTTTTGATTTTTCTGAGTTCCCTGCTAGTGTGCGGTCGAGTACCTCAAACTTGGGTAATTAAACCAACCGCGACGCCAGTCGTAAGCCTGACCCCGCTAGAGCGTCGTTCATCCCCCTGGAAATATCTTCTTGTCCGATTTAGGTAACTTGCGACTTTTGTTGTGCCATTTAAGTTACATGTAACATATCGGGAGCGCGCTGCAGGCAGTATCCTCTCAGTAATCGAGAGCAAGTTACTTGTAACATCTAAGCTGATGTAAGTTACTTGCGACTTATCTCAAATCATTTAGGTTACATGCAACATGTCGACAGGAAACCGCGTGCAATCCGCCTCCGATATGTTACGTGTAACTTAAATGGCTCAATAAAAGTCTCAAGTGACTTACATCGGCTTAGATATGTTACAAGTAAGTTGTTTTCGGCATTTTATGCTACAAGTAACTTGTTTTCATTTTTCTGAGTATAGTAGAAAGGATAGAAGGCAAAACACGAGGAATTCGGAACATATTATTCGTCCTCAGGAATTCACGCAAACACGCACATAAAATACGACGAAAAAATCTGATGAATTGATTGATATGCGTCGTTTGCGGGAGCGCAGAATGGATTCTCGCCAACAGAAAAGTAGAGCCGAAAATCGTACATCAATAAATCACACCGGTACAGTTGCGCGTAAATAGGAATATACAGTTTACCGCAATGTTGAAAGAACATTGTGCGGTTGTACACTAAAACTACGGTGGAAGACGCCAGATATCAATATCGATCGAAAGCACAGCTGACTTTCTGGGTGAGTTACGGCTTTTCTTTTTTTCTTGTTTTTTTGGCATTATTTTTGTTTCTGACTGTTTAAATATTGCGAATAGGGCTATTCTTAGTGCGTGAGGGAAATTAGCCGTTTGTTTGGGCTTCGAAGTGTTTTTTTTTCAAAATTGTGTTTTGAAATCGAACAAAAAACGGCAAATTCCTCTCGCATACTGAAGAAAGCCCCTATTCGTAATAATATAAGAGTCAGAAACAAAAATAATGCCGAAGCAAACAAGAAAAATAAATAAAAACCATAACTCAGCCAGATCATCAGCTGAGCTGTTGATCTATCATGAAATCTGGCGTCTTCCACCGTAGTTTTAGTAAGTGACCGCAACCGCACCCTGTCCTTTTAACATTGCAATAAACTGTACATTAGGATGAAATGTCTACAAATAGAAAAACAGGTGCAAATAATATTGGAAAATAAAATGAAAAAAATAAATGAAAAATTAGATAAAGTTCATGAATTCAGTGGCATCGAAAAGCACGGCAGAGCGACCATAATGTCAATGAGCTAGCAACTAGAACTCTGCGAAATGCGCAGAAACAACTGAAATCGGAAGAATAGTAGGAAATCTTTTTGTCTCCTTAGAAAAAGTGCACCAGATCGAATAGATAGCTTAATCTTAGGCACATATCCAGAAGGAAGTTGTAGAAATGTTCCGGAAATTGGTTGAATTCATCTCATGATACGACTAATCCGAGTGAGAAAACGGATTAGTGATGAATGGGCGACTGTGAAACGAGCCGGCGGCACCCGTAATGCGTCAATTCCCCTCCACGCTGACGCATAATTGTTTTGCGGAGAGGCTCTCTCGCTCTCTATCTCGCCTGTGCCGTCATTGATATGCGAGAATCGCGGATTCCCCTCCTGTGTGCGGCAGGAAACTGAACCTCTTCTTTGATCGCGGGAGCTGTGTGCGCGCTCAACGATCTAGGAGACTCCTATTTATTTATTTATTCAAGTGCTCTCGCCACCTGGAAGAAACCATCTCGTAATTTTTAAGAGGTTGTAGGTATAAGGGGCCGGAATTCATGAAACGTTAATCCCCGTTTTAGCCATGGTTAGCGTAACCATGGTTAAGCACATTGTCTGCACTTCAATCGGAGGCTAACCGTGGGTAAAACCTGGGCCCGGATTCATCAATGCAATTCGGGGCTCTGCGTTCTACTGTGAACTGACAAGGGAACCACAATTAGTCATAGTGACCATTCCAAATGAAATGTACGTTTCTAGAACCATTTTCGGACGAGAAGTCCGAATATGCCCATCGCAGCTGCCTGGACCCACTCTGAAAAAAGTTATAGGCATTTTTTCTCCGATTTCCATACTTATTGTACCCTCCAAAAAGTGCATTATTTTTACGAAAATCCGGAAACTGACCTCATAATCGTGTTCAGCCTCCAAAACTACCCCACTAAGCAAAGTTAGGTTGAAGGAACATTTTCCAAACTTTGCGCAGACTAACAGCGTTTTGGACTTCGGTTGGGCGTTTATTTATACCAAGAGGGCTCTCTAAGCGTTTTATAAATATATTCCAGATTTTACTAAAAATTCGCTCTGGGGGGTTATTTGGGGCGCTGATCACGAATCTGAGACTCATTTATCGATTTTCCGAAGTTTTCGACTGTATTCGTTCACATATTCCCATCGGGGGAGAATTTGATGGCAAATTGCGACTTTTGACGATTTCCGGAATGTGACGACAGATGTGGCTCAAATCGTTGTTTTGGGGGTTATTTAGAGTGCTGAACACGAATCTGATGTAGGTTTATCGATTTTTGGCAGCTTACGGTAGATTACGGTGGGTGTACGGTAGTTTGGTCAATGTCTCAGATTTGTCTCAAAGTTTCTATGTGGGGGTTATTTGGGGTGCTGAATACGAATTTGATGTTCATTTGTCGATTATCGGAAAATTGAGGTAGGTTTTGTCTCCTAAATGGCATGTTACCTACCGTAACCTACAGTAAACCTCAAAATTTGGGCAAGCAAACCCCAGATTCGTGTTCAGCATCCCAGATTACCCCTACATACATGTTTTTACCGAAATCAGGAGAAAAATTTAAAAACACCCTAAATATTCCATGGCCGCGAAGCTTGAAAAAACGCTCATAACTTTTTTCAGAGTGGGTCTAGGCAGCTGCGATGGGCATATTCGGACTTTTCGTCCGAGAATGGTTCTAGAAAAGTACATTTCATTTGGAATGGTCACTATGACTTATTGTGGTTCCCTTGTGAGGCCGATATACTGTGCTTCGCTGGACCAATTTCCGATCCGCAATTGCGTCTCGACCCCCATTGCGGCCGCGCTTTTTCGAGTCGGAAGAGTTTCCAGCGCCGCAGCCGCCGATCTGTTGACTCTAGGTGGGTTTTAGAGACTGAAAATTAAACAAAATTGGTGAAAACTGTATAAAAAGCCATATCGACTCGGCTTTTGCGCTGGAAACTCGACTGACTCAAGCGCATGCGGCCGCAAAGCGTGTCGAGACGCGATTGCGGACCGGACTTTGGCCCAGAGAAGCACAGTATGTATTTCTCAACTTTTTTCTTAGTTATCAAACCAGAACTTTGATAATTTACTCATCGTTCCGGCAGAATCCATGTTTTAAAGTATGACTGTTTGGAATTTGGTTCTTTGATTTTTTTCTATTTTCTGAAAATTTTTGATGCTTTTGAAATATTTATTTCACATATTGCACTGCAAAAAAAAAAGTGAAAATTGGAGGAGCGCGTTATATATCTGACAGAATACAAGCATTACTCGAAGATGAATCTTTTTAAGATCCCCTAATCTTGTTCAAAATCATTTCTTTTTTTTTTTCATTTTTATTCACCTATTTTTTGAGTTTCTTGTAATTTTTGAGCAGTCACGGTTAAGCAGGGTAACGACTCGGCACAACAGGGAATTTTTTAGAGAAAAAAATGAAAATTTGAGGGGGTCGCCAGAATTCCGGAGCAAATGTAATTTTTTTCAAAATAGTTAGTAGCACGGAATAAGTATGCAATTCAAACTTTTTAGTTATTCACTTTAATAAAGCTGAAGAAATCATTAATATTCGGGGATCCTAAAAATTGTGGAAATTTTTCTTTTCGAAAAAAAATTTTTTGGCCTATATGATTTCTACGCGAACATGAAAGGAAATGGAGTCAAGAAGGGAGAGAAGCATCGGACGAAATATGAAAAAAAAAACAGCGAGTATACTGAAATACTGTCCTTATCGGAACGGTTTTCCGCAACTGCGGACCGGAACTTAGTTCCGGTAAGGGCAGCGAGGTTAGTAAAAATAGTTAAACTTGCGAAGCTCTCTTGATTCTGGCACTTCGCTAGCAGCCAACTGCCAACGGAGAACCCTTGTTGAGTCAATAGTATCCGATACCCGACTCCTTCAGCAGGGTATCGGATACTCCCATATATACCCCGAAAATTAGGGTTTATTTTTTGATGAACCGAAAAAAAATTACCCAGCGGGGTGAATTATACCCTCAAACCACGGTTTCATCGTTTATGAATCCGGCCCCTGGACGTTTGGTGAATTGAGCCCCGGATGCGATTCCAGAGGCAAAAGCTATGTTTCAGTAGCGTAGAAACTCATCCAAAAGGCTAATCCCTCCTCCAAGAATGGTGTCGCTTTGCTGGTTTTCTTGCCAATGGCGAGGACGAAAGTGAAGTGAAAACGTCACCACCACCAACACAGCGATCGATGCCACCTATCCACCGCTAAACCGGTTTGTAAATCGAGCAGTCAGCCGATGACGGCCGACGAATTGCGGTCGGGCGATAGCCCGTGGTGAGCGAGAAACCGCAACTACCGCCAGCCGCCGCCACCGGTGTGACCCTGAGACGGGAAGAATGACGCCCATTTGAATTTCTGAGAGAAAGAAAATAGACAAACACACCGGCGAGCCGTTCCTGGACGGTAGGGGTTGACTGTGAGCAGGTGGGTGGAATTTATTAACACTTAATAGACCGCGCGCTCCACGGCCAATCAATTCGGTGAGTTTTTACGCTGAATTTTTGTTGTAAACGGCTATGTCAAAATGAGAGATATGGCGCTTATTAGCTGCATACCAGCTATGGAAGTTGCATTAGGCATGTAGCAAGAAGGAAACCCTTTTTCTTGAAGTAAAACGAAAAAAATGGAGTTCTTGGCGTGGGTGCGCAGTGTGGACACGCGGTCTATTAACTATTAGTAGCAACCTTTGAAGGCACAGGACGCCCAAAAAATTAATTATCAGATTTCATGCTCATCTTGGAGAGAGTCACACGCTGATCACAGTGGTATCTCAGAAATCGTCCAAGACCCCCTTTGAACAGAGTTATGGCTCTTCAAAGATGCCTAGATTTTGAGGGTGAAAATTCGGTGGACGAGTTGTCTCAGGCTTGTATTTCTCTTCATTCGCAATCGTTGGGTGAAGGAAAGCCAGGATAAGGAGACAGTCCGGCAATGGACTGAAGAACGACGACTTGCTGGAATTCATCCATCCATCAAGCTGCTATCGAGTTCGAAAATCAGTTAGGGGGTCGGGCCTGTGGTGGTCGCTTATATCTCGCTTATCTGGAGGAAGTGAGATCTCGCATTTGGCACGTGTTATACAGGAAGGGTCTGCTACACAGTTACATAAAAATCTCAAAATTCATATCTGAGGGTGTACTGTGCCTTTAAGGCACGTACAGCGCAAAATTCGTTCCTTTCCAGCTTAAAGGCAGGGTCCGGGCAGAATTTCGATTCTGAGATTTTCCGTTGAATCTGTGCTCATGGTACAGGTACATAGTCCGTAGGAACATGCGAAAACTGCGTTAAAACCGGTCTTCTTCAAGTTATTCCAGCCACTTCCGTTAGCCGATGATCCAGAAAAGTCAGAAAAGTGTGGCCATCGTCCATATTTTAGCGGTTATCCACGCATTCTACAAAAGTGCTGTGTAATTATCGGTCATTCCAGCCATGATTATCATGCTGCGAATACCGTAATCCCTGACTTTCAGGCTGTTTTCTCCAGAAATACGGACTTAGAGTTTGTGAAAATGTTGGACGGTGTCCAGCTAGACCAGCCCAATCTATCTAACCCGAATTTCGGTGGTGTCAAAATCTGACCGGACCTTGCCTTCAAATGCAGGGTTCACGATTATCTTCGATTTTGAGATTATTCGCTATATTGATTAAGTGGCCCCCGGGCAGAACTAAAATGGTGTAGAAATTGAGAAAAGCGTACCAGAAGTACACGAAATCCTTGAGTATCACCCCGCCTCTTAAGTATCACGGGAAGTGTTTGTTGTGACAATGAAATCCTTTGTGGACCCGTCTTTTGCAATTCTCTACCCTCTACATACATATTGCTCCGTTTTTTTTCCTAGGGCCCTAAATAATCCTGTTTTGTATAGAATTTTCTTCTATTTTGGATTATCAAAATTTTCCACCGGTGATAACCACCATGAACATGTTTATCCAACCGGACAACTAGTCCATGTTATAAAATAGTGTCAATGAAATACGACGTTTTAATGCGTTTCCCGCCGTTTCTTCGTAATTTGGCAACACTTGGAGGCGAACGCTTTGTTTTATGTGAAAAACTCGGGGACGAAGATCATCGCGAACACTGCCTTTAAAGGCACAGTACACCCTCAGATAGGAATTTTGAGATTTTCATGTAATTATGTAGAAGACCACTCATGTATAACACGTGCCAAATTCCAGATCTCATTTCCTCCAAATAAAAGAGATATAAGCGACCACCACAGGCCCGACCCCCTTCGCTCACCACCACAGGCCCGACCCCCTAACAGATTTCCGAACTCGATAGCGGCTCGATGGATGGATGAATTCCAACAAGTCGTCGTTCTTGAGTTCATTACCGGACTGTCTCCTTATCCTGGCTTTCCCTCACCCAACGATTGCGAATGAAGAGAAATACAGGCCTGAGACAACTCGTCCACCAATTTTTCACCCTCAAAATCTACGCATCTTTGAAGAGCCATAACTCTGTTTAAAGGGGGTCTTGGACGATTTCAGAGACACCATTGTGATCAGAGTGTGACCCTCTCCAAGATAAGGATGGAACCGGAAAATTAGTTTTTTGGGTGTCCTGTGCCTTTAAAGCACAGTCCAAGCTCAGGGACGAAATCTGAGATCTCCACATAATTGTAAGGTAGACCCACCCTGCATAGCGCCTGCCAAGTGTGAGCTCTCAATTCCTCCGGAAAAGCGAGTTATGTATAGGAGGAAGGCACCCTGGTGCGCCCGTACCACGAAGTCACTTTGGCACGCCCCTTTTATGATCATTCGAGCTCAACAGTGACGGGAAAAGCGATGGTTCCCGATCAATAACCCCGTTCTTCCCTTCATTCTCAACTTCTCTCTTCACTCAGGTCAGCTCGCATACATCGCTTGCAAATGACGAAAGTTATAAGCCTCGGACAACTCGTCCATCGTGCTTCCGTAGCTCAATTTTTGAGGGGCCATATCTCCGTTCCTAGGAGGTCTTGTAGGATTCCAGAGACATCACTGGAATCAGCGCGAGACCGTTTTCAAGAGAAGCAGAAAAACGATTCCGACGTTGAACTGTTCCTCCAATGGCAGGGTTCGTGATAAAATCGGTTGTTGTGCTATCCTCATGGAAAGATAGATCTGGACATCACAAACGTGAAAAAAGTGAAAATTGTAGCAAAAACGCACAGGAACAAGTTATTGCTTGGTGTCCTCCCGTCCCCAATTATCGAGATTTCGATGAATGCCTGTTTCGTCCACTTTTATTTCGTTTCTTAAAGGCAGTGTTTACGATAAATTTCACTTCCGATATCTCCACGGTTTACGAAAGTTCTGGTGCCCTATATAGCAAGGTATGCTTAAAAAGGACACGAAAGACTCGTTTTTGAGCAAAAATAGGCCCTCTCTTGTTTACGCTGATTTTGGAGCGTGAAGGAATTGACCGCTAGAAGGATGAAACCTATCAGTGCAATGAAGCGATCAGCTCACTTATCAGCACATCCGTGACTTGATCATTCCTATAATCTGCGTCTTCATTTGTTCCTTTCGAGGGGCGGATCTGGGGCACGGGGCGTGTCTGGGGCACCAAAACGCTTGTTTGCAGCCGTCATTTTGCAGCTCCTGGCTCGTTTTCTACCGTTCTTTCGACACTGGGGGCCTAGGATCCTTCTCGCCTACCATTTCACTGTGGAAAGTCAACGAGGATGATCATCGTGAACGCTGCCTTTAAGTAATTTCTGAACACTTCTAAAGACTACTAACTACTTTAAGAGCAAAATAGAAGGTGCATAAACAAGCATTGATGAAAATCGCGTTAATTAGGGAGCCGGCCGATACCTTTAATTAGCCGTTATACCTTTTTTTGAGCGGTTTTTCTGCAATTTTCCGGTTTTTTTTCTTATTTTTACTATTGTGATGCCCAAAACTACATTCTGATAGAGAGAACTTAAAAATCGTTCTTTTCGCGAACCCTGCATTTGAAGCAGGGGTGTGCGGCAAAGGAATTTGAGAATTCGGCAAACGGCAACGGCAACGGCAAACCCCAAAAATGGCCGGCAAACGGCAAACGGCAAAACGGCAAACGGCAAAAGCTGTTCTGTGCTATAATACACCCACATTTGATTAGTCGTGTGGTGAACCATGCAATATTTGCCAGTTACTATGTATCTGTGATTTAACTAGCTTTTATAAGAAGGGAAAATCCCGTATATCAAAAGCCACTTGAGAGCCTCAGGTGATCAGAGCGCTGTTTTGTGTGTGATAGTATAGGAACTTCTATCAAGTTCAACTAGACCGTTTGATTGTGCGACCTAGCCCAGTCGATCCGGGCACATGCAGCAAAGAGTAAGCAAGCTTAGTGCGGTGGGAGAGTGCGCCGACCCAAAGACTGTGGCCGATACCGGTACCACAATCAGATGGGAATAAATGGATGAATACGCGTTGATTGGTCGACATTTTCGGAGGAAGACAGTCCATACCGCAATCAGCAGCGCGCGGTTTAGTTTATGACCGGAGTCACTCACAATTTTTGCTGTTAGTAACAAATAGTAGGCTCAGGGTTTCTATTTCGCTCATCGAAAAATTCGCTCAAATCGTTTCCCTTTTGAAGTTACAGGAGTGGAGTGAGACTAGTCTAAATAAATGCAGTGCACACGATTAAAGCAGTCTCCGAATTTTCACCGGATATCAAGAGCTCTAAGTGGCATTTTGATCGAATACACAGAATGAGAGGCACCTAGTGCCAATTCGACTGGCACATGCGACGCGGGCGACAGAAAGTCGGTGTCGCCGCTGGAGTGCTGTGGATGGTGTGCTTAGCCAGCCGACTGCTCTTGGGTGTTTCCTATTCTGTGTATTCAGCAAACAAGCCGGCACGAGGATCAATACAACAACAACGTCGGCTAAAAAACAAACAATAAATCACTCTATACGGTACCAAAACTTGAATATGCTGTGCCCGCCCCACCCACATCCCCTGTGGTTACCGAGGAAGTGAGTGGGGCGAGCACACCACATTCAAATCTCTTGGCAGTATATTGCTATTGATTGCTCGTTCTAAGCCGGTTTTCGACACTATTGTTGCAATGTGCCTCGGACATTTTGATTTCAGGTGACAATTTTGAAGGCGGTTTGAATCGTTGCCTCCGAAAATTTTTCGTTTTTTCAACTCTACACCATTTCATAATAAACTCAGCTCTGCCAAGGAGTCAACCCGGTGCTATCGCAGCGGGGAGGGGGCACTTAGCCATCCCACATGACCATGCCATTTTTTCGTGCCGCCGCGCATTTTGAGGACCAACCCAAGGTTTTCCTCCCATTCCAAAATTAGTAGAGTAGAAGCTGAGCAGAAAAATGGGCGTGGTCAAGTGCCTCCCCCCTCACTGCGATAGCACCGTCAACCCTTCGTTTCAGCTAATGATCTCGACATCGAAAATATTATTAAACACTGCCTATAACGACCGCTGTGAACATTGTTCCATTTTTTAAAAGCCGGACAAAGTATTTGCAGATTTGATCATTTTCCTGTCCCATTTATTACCATCAGTCAATCAACCGACGATAAGCGGGCCTATTTCTCAAGTGGTTCATATGTCTAAAAAAAGATGCTTTCACGCCAAAACTTTTGTACCATTTGTTTTTGTAATTCCGGAACTTGCAGCAATCGGAATGCTTCTGGAACAGCGTTTTTGCGATTTAGGCATTTCTAAGGGGTTAAAAATTTCATGATTAAAAAGAGACATTTGGAGGCTCCCAACTTAGAACCTAAACAAACTCCTCTGATAATCTAGTCTAAATATCTTCATTAGTCACAGGATAACTGGGTACAATTACCCATTGCATGAGCTGGAACTAGTAGCTGGAACTAGCCAAAATAGGTATTTGTTGCAGGTTCGAATCGCTGACCAATACAGAAACTGAGGTGAGGGCGCACACCAGGCCCTGTTGTTTTAACGCATTTTGCCGAAAATTTGCCGTTTTAGGCGAAAATTTCGGCAAACGGCAACGGCAAACCCCAAAAATGGCCGGCAAACGGCAATCGGCAAACGGCAATTGCCGCACACCCCTGATTTAAAGACAGACAATGCCTTGAGGTTCAGGACAATCGCGAACAAGCCCCTTCCTTATAACTCTCAGCTGTCGAAAAAAAACTCGTTTGGGAACCTTCCAAATCTTTATTTTCCGCTCTCTCCGTCGGTTTTGGTGTGTTCGCTGCAATACGTCAAAAGTTTTTTTTGCTAAACGTTGGAATTGGTATTGCGCTCTGAGCTTATTAGATAAGTGGATTGGTTTTGACTTCATCTTTACAAAAAATACTTTGGAATAAGACGCTATAACTGTGTGAGTTTGGATGCCAGGATTTTTCGAGAAAGCTATTTTCAATACTGGATAGTTATACTGAATACATGGCGCTTCTATTCCTCGTGCTAGATGACTGGTGAGAACTGCTGGCGGATCCCCATTTTCACCCACTCTAACTTCAGAACCATAGGTTTTTGATGCGCAGAAGTTCACAGGGGTGGTCTACAGGGCTCATTCATGAAACTGAGCTTGAAAATGCAAAGTGCCCATTTAATGTCAGCACGTAACAAAAATTCCTAAAAAAACACGTCACTAGCGAGATATGTATGTTGGTGTCGAATGTTGCTAGAAGCTTGCAAATAGTTCGCATTTAAAGGCATGGTACGCGCAGAAAGCCGTATACTATTTTTTCGTGTCGTTAAGTAGTCTGGCCTCTCTAAAGTACTATCTCTAGCGATTTCACAGTTCGGAAGTCGAAAACTATTTTAAAAGAAAAAAAAAACGAATTGCGAGATAAGCACAGTAATGGCCTCCGAGTAACTTGCGCCAATGTTACATGTAACTTGTTTAAGAGTGTCTGAGAGATGGGAGCAATTGGTGAACTATTGAGCGACTTAGTTGAAGCCTACACGCGAACTGTTGCGTATAACTCGCAATCAATGTGTTTCGCCCATTATTTTGTGGTCTATCCAAAAACAGGGAAGGTGTCATTTCTTCGAAGTACGTCAGCGATATTCATTGGTAACGCCAAAAACAGGCGTTTCCGCAAATACGGATTAGGTATGCCCGTGGTGATTAGGTTTCCCAAATACTATTTATATTGATGTAAACTGGTATTAACTGTGAATCATGACAAATCCGGGGTGTTAATAATTAGGTAGTCCATTAATGCATTTATAGGAATGTTCTTACAAGGGAACTTCTATTAGTCAGCCTGGCCATTCCGTCTGAAATGTACTTCTCTAGAACCGTTTTTGGGGTAGAATCCGATTATGAACTACGCAGCTGCCTAAAACCACTCTGGAAATAGTTATACGCGTTTTTCAGAGCCTGACGGCAGGGTAGGGGTACTACCCCCAAAATTTGTTTAAAGTGTTTTGAGAAAAAATTTCGTATTCGGCTCAAAACTTATATGAAGAGGTAATCTAGTGTGCTGAATACAAATCTGAAGCCCGTTTGTCGAAATTCCGAGGTTCACTGTATTTTACGGTAGGTGCCATACCACTTAGGGTGCAAACCCTGCCTTAGTATTCCGAAAACCGACAAATGGACATTAATTTCGTATTTACCACCCCGAATAACCCCCGTATACACATTTTGAGTCAAATCTGAGGCTTTGACCAAATACAATATACCACCCGTAATCTACCGTAATCTGTCGAAAATCGATAAATGGACCTCAGAATCGAGTTCAGCCCTCCAAATAACCTCCAGATGAACAATTTGAGCAATGTCTGTCGTAGCACTCCGGAAATCGTCAAAAGTCGCGATTTGCCATCAAACATGGTGGTATCCTAGCGAGGGGGGAGGGGGCACTGTTATATCGCACATGGCCACGCCCATTTTACCGTGCCGCAATGACTCTCCTGATTTTGACAGAAAAGGGAAACCCTGGGTATAGGCCATAAAACTGCCAAAGTCTCACCGTCGACTGCGTACCACGCGCTGCGCGACCGCACGCGCGTCGGAAGCAGACGAGTTTTGGCCGCCGTGCGACCAGTTTCGGACGCCGCGCGGAGGCCGAAACGTCGCGCGGCGGCCAAAACTCGTCTGCTTCCGACGCGCGTGCGGTCGCGAAGCGCGTGGTACGCAGTCGACGGTGAGACTTTGGCCGTTTTATGGCCTGTAGGTGCTCAGATTTAGTGCGGCACAGTAAAATGGGCGCGGCCAAGTGCATCGCGCCATAGTGCCCCTCCCCCCCCGCTAAGATAGCACCTCAAACTTTCCCTGATGGAAAGCTCTGAACGAATCAAGTCGAAAACTTCGGAAAATCGACAGATAAACCCCAGGTTCGTGAACAGCGCCCCGAATAACCCACTGGGGAGGATTTCAAGTCAAATCTGGAACATTTTTCTGAAACGCTTCCAGAGCCCTCTAATTGGTATAAATTAACGCGCAACAGAAAATCCGTCTAACCGAAAATCCGTCTAAAATGCTATCAGTGTGTGCAAAGTTTGGAGAATGTGCCTTCACCCTAACTTTACCCGAGAGGGGTTGTTTCGAGCGCTGAACACAATTATGAGGTTCGTTTCCGGATTTTCCAAAGACCAATGCGCGTTTTGGGAGGTGCAATAGGTACGAAAATATGGCAAAAAACGACTATAACTTTTTTCAGGGACGATTCAGGCAGCTGCGAAGACCATAGTCGGATTCTACGTCAGAAACTCTTCTAGAGCAGTATATTTGATCCGAAATCACCAGGCTGAATAATAATAGTCCCCTTGTCAGAGGTAGGGCCGGTCAAATTTTAAAATGTCGAGAGTTCGGAAGGGATTGATCTCTTAATAGTCTGCCTCCAATGAGCCCCTTTATGACTTGAAAGAAATCAATCTAACGGAACGATTGTGGTGTTCAACCGCTAAAACGGACCAGGGGCTCGCCCCTTAATGAAAGTAGTGTCATTCCCGCAGACGAAGTTGTCGACCGCAGGTTGATCCGCTTAAGGTGAGTCACCCCTGACTATCGAGGAAATCTCCGACCTCTGCGAGTCGGTGTCCTGTTGTCTGGCTGCGTTAGGCAGGTATTTTCCTGTTGCGCAGACATCCGCCTACAATTAACCCAGCCACTGGCAGGTGATGGGGTGGGGGTCTACAGCAGACCTCGGGACGCCTCAGCGAGTTCACGTAGGGCACGATGCAGCCGTACAAGCCAACACAGGCGTTAGAAGACCGCTCCGCACAAGCGCGTGAAGGAAGAGAATAAATTCGGCTCGGAACCAGAGGATACATGGTACAGGCTGCGGATAGCTGTTAAACAGGATGGTAAACGCGACGCAACAGACAGCATAACGCTATACAACAGGCATAGCGTCCAGGAAAAAGGGAAGGTCTCATTGGACGACAGGCAAGTCTTTCGCGGTGACGCAGGCATCTTTTTGGTTGTCAACAGGAAGCTGTACATAAAAAGACATTCTATCGATCTTCTGTCGAACCGAGATTGCCCACGGACGTTTAAAATGAATGTACGACTAAAAAGAAGAAGAATACAGACTGAGCTGTTCCATAAGATACGATGCGGATTGCTCTCAAAAAGGACACCTAACACGAAACATTATGTATCCCCTGTTTACGAGTGTCATTTATTTCCGTTCGTCGCGTGCGTCTGCGTGTATACGCTGCGTCTCCTTCTTCCCACAATTTTTCGCTGTCTCTACCCTCGCTCCGAACAAGCGCGCGAGGGAACAGAGTAAATCTGTCTCGGAACCAAAGGATATGTAGGACGCGAACAGGTGAGCAGAGGGAAGAACTCTCAAAGAAGCAGGCAGGTCTTTCGGGGCCTCATGGAAGTCTTTCGCGTCAAACACGTCTACTTTCGTTTGTGGTTCACAGTGTGACGTCTTGTCGACCTGCTGTCCACAAGTGGGACTGCCTGAGGGAGTTTAGAAAGCCAACGACTGCCTGAAAAAGGAGGTAAGCACAGGCTAGGCATTTCCACAGGATAGGATTATTATTATAAATTTTTTTAAAAGAGGACGGTAAAAACACTGCCGAAACGAATACTTAAAATGTCGAAAGAGGCTGGTCGACTAAGTCAGATGATTCAGAATCCCCCCCCCCCCAATTCCTGTACTCTCCCGATAATAATGACTCTCGGCCATTGAAGAAAACTGGTTTCTAGCAACTTGATCATTCCTCAGTGAAGACTTGCAACACGTCAAGGCTGCTTTTTTGGTCTGAGTGTTTAAACTGAGAGATTATTGCTCTCACAGCCCAGCCCGCTGCAGCTCGTTGACTGCATCTTCACCCAGTAACTGTGAGGATAGAAAGATGGAAAGCTAGGGTATTTTAAAGACAGTGTTTACGATGATTCTATTCCCCGAGTTTTTTCACATAAAGCAATGCGTTGGCCTCCAAGTGTTACCAAAATTACGAAAAAACGGCGAGAAACGCATTAAAATGTTGTATTTCAGTGGCATTATTCTATAGCATGGACTAGTTGTCCGGTTGGATGAACATGTTCATGGTGGTTGTCACCTGTGGAAAATTGGGTGAATCGAAAATAGAAGAATATTCTATGCAAAGCCGGATTAGTTAGGGTCCTAGGAAAAGGACGGAGCAGTATGTAGAGGGTAGAAAATTGCAAAGGACGGGCCCACAAAAGATTTCATTGTCACAACAAACACTCCCTGTGGTACTTAAGAGGCGGGATGATACTCAAGGATTTCGTGTACTTCTGGTGCGTTTTTTCTCAATTTCTACGTCATTTTAGTTCTACCCGGGTTCCACTTGATCACTGAAGATTATAGTGAATACTGCCTTTAAATGGTGATATTCCCACATAATGGTAAATGGTCAAGTGTGTTGAATACCAACAGAAAAAGCGTTCATAGGTTTCAGAAGAGTAGCCATGAGACCACGGAAAGTACACAGCGGAGTTATTTCCACCATCGTACGATTTATTGTAGTTCTGACCCACTTCCACTACGCACTCCTAAAGGGGCCTGCAGAGTTCAGGTCGCTGTATAGCTCGCAGCGATGAACAGTGTTGGGTGATGCAATATCGATTACATTCAGCAACGAGGGCGACTGGGGTATCACTGCAGAGTGTTTTGACGCCCACGGCGGCCCTGCGTCTCTGTCACCAAGCAGGAACCGACGTCGCAGCAAAAATGTTCGTAGACCTTTTTGTCGCCGCGTCAAGACGCTCGGCGACCACTCGCCGGCCGCTGCAGACCCCTTAAAACCTAGTGCATGCTTCCCGCGACGCGCAGCGGCGGCACTGAATCACATCCATATCGATTTTCGGTCGATATGTATGGCCGGGATCATACTTCTAGCGACGAGCGACGCGACGCAGTGTTTACTATCAATATTGACCGAATATCGATATGCCTGGCATGCATGGTCGTCGTCGCTCGTCGCGGGGACTATGATCCCGGCCTATAGAGGTCTGCAGAGTTGCAGAGACCGGCGAGGGGTTGCCGAGCGTCAGCCATGACGCGGCGACAAAAATGTTTTGAAACATTATCGACGCGGCGCCGGTTGCCGCTCGCTGGCAGTGATATGGGGACGTCGCGGCGTCAATACACTCTGCGGCGCCCCCTCGTCACCCTTCACGCCGCGTCGGTCGCCATCGTCGCCGAATGTAATCGATATTGCATCACCCAGTGCTGTTCGTCGCTGCGAGCAACGCCGCTACTTCAACTCTGCAGACCCCTTATGACAGACACTATGTCGCGTCGCTCGTCGCGGGAAGTACACTATAGTAGGCTTAAGTCCTGGATCACACTTCCTTCGAAGAGAGATGCGACGCCACATATACAATCTATATCGACCCGAAATCGATATGCCTGATGTGCACTGTCGCTGGTCGCGGAAAGTATGATTCCGGCCTGAAGTGCCGAGCAATTTTTTTGCGCAAAAACGACATTTGCACTTTTTTGAGCGCAGAAACCGCAGCATTGCTATAACTTGCTTCAGGATAGTCCGATTTCAATTTCGAAGTCTTTTTTCAAATATTTCTTTCAAGGAGTTCTAAGCAATAGTGTTACGAAATAATAGAATAAACTCCAAAAGGCTATCGAAAATTGCAAATTCGCTTTCGAATACTTCTTTCTGAGTGAGTCTAGGTAGCTGCGTTGGGCATATTCGGACTTCACGTCCGAAAACTGTTCTAGAAAAGTACATTTCATTTGGAATGGTCACTATGACTTATAGTAGTTCCCTTGTAAGTGGAACGAAGTCTAGGGTGGGTGGAAAATTGACAATAGCTCCCGGTCTTAGAAGGCGCCGGTTGGAGAAGGAAGAAGCAGGCGGGGTTGAAGAAAACTTCTTGGAGTGCGAACAACGGGTTGGAAAGGTTGTCAGGGTTTCGAAAAAGTGCGCACAACGTTGCGGAAAGTTCGTAGATATCCATGTATTCGAGGTGAAGCTGGTTCTGCAAATATGCACATCTTGAGTGTACTTGTAGAGGAAGAAGTGCAAGGCCAGAAGATCCCCAGGATTTTTTAAAAAGAGCATGAGGACAGGGAAGTTATGAACCGCGGCTCTTGCCAGGGAAAGTCTACCAACTGATGCGTCACGGATTCCTCCCACCCGATTGTTGATGACAAGGGTGATCGACCCTAACGGTAATGTTCCCGCTACAAAAAAAGGGTGTTCCAAAGTACGTCATTGGGTGGGGACAAACACTGTGACTCACTCGCCCACTCCGGTACTCAAACAGATTCGTAGCGGGGCTGTTCTTTTGTGGGTCAGCAGGCTGTACAACCAACCACCCATGTTACATTTTTTTGAGCTCGAATGGACTTAAACAATGGACCGATCGGTAGAAATTGTTCTGTCGAAACATCTCTCCTGGTAGGTAACGTATGTCGGATGATATTGTTTTTTGACGATGTTGAAGCGAATACGATGAGTTCCGGCATGGCAGCTGAGGTATGCCGACGGTGTCCTGTCATTTTCCACGACTACAGTTTACCGCAATGTTAAAAGGACATGGTGCGGTTGCGGTCACACACTAAAACTACAGTGGAAGACGCCAGATTTCATTATCGATCGACAGCACAGCTGATTTTCTGGGTAAATTGAGGTTTTTCTTTTTTTTTTCTTGTTTGCTTCGGCATTATTTTTGTTTCTGACTTCTATAATATTATGAATAGGGGCTTTTCTTAGTGTTCAAGAGGAACTCGCCGTTTTTCCTTCAATTTCAGAACAGAATTTTGAAAAAAAAAACACTTCGAAGCCCGAAAAAAGGCTCATTTCCCTCACGCACTAAGAATAGCCTCTATTAGCAATATTTAAACAGCCACAAACAAAAAAAAATGCTTTTTTTCAAATAAATATGAAAAAAAAAACAGAAAAACCGTAGCTCACCCAGAAAATCAGCTGTGCTGTCGATCGATAATGAAATCTGGCGTCTTCCACCGTAATTTTAGTGTGTGGCCGCAACCGCACCATGTCCTTTTAACATTGCGGTAAACTGTATCAGTATGAACCGAAGTTCGACCCTCACTAGGGACTGTTTTTTACCCACACCGCGATGATTTGGAAAACCATGTTTTCTTTGCTGTAGGTACATATGTGACAGCACATAAATGACTCGCACTTGAAATTCTATAAATGCCTCCGGGAATTAAAAAAAACGGCAATTTTATTGCTTCACAAGAAGGTAAGGGTATGCACCCAAGTTTTAGTGTGTGACCGCAACCGCACCATGTCCTTTTAACATTGCGGTAAACTGTATCAGTATGAACCGAAGTTCGACCCTCACTAGGGACTGTTTTTTACCCACACCGCGATGATTTGGAAAACCATGTTTTCTTTGCTGTAGGTATGTGACAGCACATGAATGACTCGCACTTGAAATTCTATAAATGCCTACGGGAATTAGAAAAAACGGCAATTTTATTGCTCCACAAGAAGGTAAGGGTATGTACCCAACAGGGAATTTTTGGGGTGTTCAGAACGAAAATTTCGGATTCGGCTCAAAACTTTTAACTAGGGGTTAATTAGGGCGTTGAACGCGAATTAGGGGCCTATTCGTCGCGTGGTTACTAAGGGCTATGGTATGATATAATGCCTTTAAACTGGCGTCACTTACCCTAATATCTCGAAAATCGAAAACAGGACTTCAAATTCGTGTTCAGCGTCTCAAATAACACCCACAGCGAAATTTTGAGTCAAATCTGAGACTTCGACTAGGCCACCGTATACCCTCCGTTACATACCGTATTCTAAGGAAAATCTATAAACCTGCCGTAGGTTTGTCATAATCAGCCCAATTAACCTCTATGAAAAAGTTTCAAGGCGATTTCAATGTAGCATTCTCGAAATCGTCAAAAGTGGCGTTTGGCCAGCGAAATTTCCCCGCTTTTGAAACTTTGGACCAACTTAGACGGATTTCAAATAAAATATTTAGAAATGGGCCTCAGATTCGTAATCAGCAACCAAAGCGACCCCTAAAAAATTTTACATTTTTTTGAACTCCCAATCGTGTACCCGTTTTGTCCTCGTAAAGCTATGAAAATGCCCACTTTGGGAATCTCCTGTATATCTCTGAGACGTTTACTGGATTAGGAAAACGGTCTATCAATGTTGTGCCCCATACCTAAAAAACATGGTTTTATAAAAGCCCTCGGCAAGGGTAAGGTAAGCATTTGTCAGATTCGCGTTCTACACCCCAAATGACCTCTTTTCAGAAAAATGAAAACAAGTTACTTGTAACATATCTGAGCCGATGTAAGTTACTTGCGACTTATCTCAGGTCATTTGAGTGACGTGGAACAAATCGGCGGGATACTGCGTACGGTGCGCCTCCGATATGTTACATGTATCTTAAATGACCTGAGATAAGGCACAAGTAACTCAAATCAGCTCAGATATGTTACAAGTAATTTGTTTTCGATTTCTGTGAGGACACTGTGTGCTGCTCAGAAAAATGAAAACAAGTTACATGTAACATAAAAGGCCAAAAACAAGTTACTTTTTACATATCTGAACCGATGTAAGTTACTTGCGACTTATCTCAGGTCATTTAAGTTACATGTAACATATCGGCGAGATATTGCGTGCGGCGCGCCTGCGATATGTAACATGTATCTTAAGTGGCGTGAGATAGGTCGCAAGTAACTTAAATCGGCTCAGATACCTATGTTACAAGCAACTTGTTTTCAATTTCTAAGAGAATACTGCGTGCAGCGAGCCTCCGATATGTTACATGTAACTTAAACGGCACAATATAAGTCGCAAGTAACTTAAATCGGACGAGAAGATGTTTCCAAGGGGGATGAACGACGCAATCGCGGGGTCAGGCTTACGACTGGCGTTGCTGTTGGTTCAATTACCCAAGTTTGAGGTACTTGACCTCAAATCAGCAGGGAAGGCCCCGCAAAACATTTTTTGCGTAGTGTGTGTGTGGTCTAAGACGCTCTGCGTCGCGTGTCGTCTGCGTCACGTGATGGCCACCCATAGTGAAAATATATAATGCAAGTTACATGAAACATAAGTGTAACTTACATGCAATATAAATTTAATTTGCATGTAGTTTAAATGTAAGTTACTTGAGACATTCAAGTAAGTTATATTTATGTTACAAGTAACTTGTCTTGATTTTTTCTGAGTTGAAGTAATTTTGAGCAAGATCCGAAACATTTAGCTGCTATTGTACTATGTTTTCTATTTCTTTCATATGCGGTACTTCTGAAGAAAGCCGAAACTGCTAACTCAGAGAATTGATGGTCGTTATGGATGTGGTGAACAGATGCGGAAGCGAATTGGGGGGGGGGGGACACAGCCTGCCCGCCTCCCATCCACTTCAGTTCCACCTTTTGGGGGTGGTCTTTGCCCTTAGCGCGACGACGAGAAACGTAAACGATCACGAACAATAACGAAGGCGACTACGACGATGTCGGTGACGTTTTGCGAACACCTAGGGATCGTCGCAAAGAGTGGCCCTTATAAGGAAAACCTACGCCTTGGCTTGGGAAGCTTTCGGAGTTAGAAGTCGTACAGTACATATGTGCATGCTTTGTAGGATATCCAAACAGCCCACTAGAAAGCCGGGAATATTGAAATACTGGGAGGACTTCCACAAGATCATCGATGAAGTTGTGACTCATGACTCGTTCACGGGCAGGCATCAATGAACGGAACGATTGTAAACTCGGTCGGTCCTTTGGCGCGGTAGTGTAAACATTCACTCAGCTGAGGTTGGAAAAACTTCCGGTCTCACAATCCCGCGGCAGGAACCCTTTCAAAGTTGAGTATACATTCGGAGCACTTCGGTAAACAGGGGATGATAAAAAACATTGTTATGATTGTTTTCTGTGTTAAGCAACCAGAGTTCCTCGAAACACTGGGGTCAACCTACCGTGACAATGGGAAAAACCTGACCCCGGACAAGTGAGAATGTCGGGTGTAATTAGTGGTTTTAAGTCTCGGTCTGTACCAGAGCTTCCGCGTGATTTCCGTAAATATTCAGCAAACATCAGCAGTTGGACCGTTTTAGAGTCTAGGGCGTTGTTTATACTTCTGCCGCCGAGCGGTGCGGCGAAGTGCACTTTTATAAAATCGATCGCCCCTCGCAGCTGATCAATACTACACAAATGGCTGCGGAAGTATAAACTATGTACCCCTAACATTGATCGTGATCAATATTAGACGTCGTTTATACTTCCGCTGCCGAGCGGCGCGGCGAAGTGAAATTCTACAACATCAGTCGTGCCGCGATCACAATTACAGAAATGCACTGTGCCGCGCCGCTCGGCGGCGGGAGTATAAACGATGCCTTAGCCGCATTCGCACCTCACCGCACCGCTCGGCGGCAAAAGTATAAACAGCTCCTGCTCGGCGGTGTTGAACATACAACGCCTAGTGTACAGTCGGCATGGACCCTAGTGACTTTTTGTAATATGGAAAACAAGGGCATCAGTTTTGCCCCAGGTTAAATGCCATCTGCTTTAGTGATGGAGCAGTAAGCCTGAAACTTGCTGCTTGGTTGTGCTGGCATATGCGCGCGAGAGCGAGCGGGCGCGAGAGGAATCGCGTGTGAGCGGCTAGCGAATCGTGTGCCCGCGATGACCATCGATTTTGCGTAGTCGCACGCTCTCGTCACGAGCCTAAGATTGTAGAGTTGAAGAGCGGGGAATTCGTGGACGAGTTGTCTCGGGCGTGCTTTTCCTGTCATACTCAGCCTTCGGGTTATGGTCGTAGTGCTATTCAGCCGCAAGAGAGACAGGGGAAACTCTATGTCCCTTCCGATCGCGAGCTTTGCTACTCCCCCGTTCGTCCATTCACGAGTAGCGTTCCTTCCCCGTTTCCCCGCTTTGGAATACACTACCACCATCATCCTAAGCCTTCGCTAACCGCTGGTTCTATCAAAATTTGACTGTTGGCGTGCCCTTTGGGCGTATTAAATAAACAAATAAATAAATAAATAAATAAATAAAATAAACAAACAAATAAATAACAATAAATAAAATAGATAAATAATGAAATAAATAAATTTCCTGGTTCTCTTCGACGTAAGGCGTTTTCTAGCACAGTTATCTTTGAGCTGTGTGTTGCAACAACGGCTGTCTATACCTGCGTACACAAATTAGGTTCAGAAATAGAGAGTTAATCATTCGACCCTAGTACATTGTTTCTTTGTTTCCATTTCTTAGATTTCTTCGTGATTGTAGACTCTAAACTTCCAGTTTAACTCAATATACCTTGATAGAATAATCAAAAGACATACTAATAGCTTGTAGAGAGCAAGCAATTTACCACCGAAAGGGCAATCCACTCAGGACAATGGTCTATTTTTTTGATAGCACTTGTAAGAAGTACACGATCCTATGATCTATGAGCCAGACTTCATAACTGTGGAGACCAGAAAAAATTTGTGGGAAATGTAATTAAAAATGGGCATGTAATTTACAAGTTACAGTGGTGAGACCTGGGCGCCATTGGCCTCCAGAATTCTTTCATAAACTATAGGTAGGGAAGGTAACTGGGGGGGGGGCACACACCGAATTCTCATTTTTCCAACGAATCAGCTTTTCGGGTAGAATCTAGAGTCTGTTCAGAAGCTGTAGGGAGGTCTCGAACACTGGATCCCCATCAATGTTTCAGACTGCTTCAGTGTTCCCACCTTTTGCCACAGAGTCGCCTTCGCTCATTGAAAGCACTGTTCACGATTGAAAAAAAGGCCCGTTTTTTTACCTAAATGTTAGCTTTGGGTCCCTCCGAGAAGATTAGGAGGGGAAGTGCGACGAAACACAGTCGGCTCCGCGATAATGCAGCAGTGGATTACGATGTACTGTCCTGTGTGGTAAAACGAAATAGTCGCCGGTTCATTTACCCAAGTTTGAGGTACATTACGTATTTGCTTGGGCGCTAAAACGGCGGTAACCTCTGTCCTTATCAGACAGAGGACGTAACAACCGCAGGTGCGTATTTTTGTTCTTAGGCTCCCCAGTTGTATTCCAATTCTTAACTAACATCATATGAGATACTCTCCCGTGCCCCGGCGGCACTATCGCGGAGCCGCAGCGGCACTGTCGCGTAGCCGCTACGGCTCCGCGGTAGTGCCGCCGCGGCACCGCGACAGCGCAGCTTTGGTGCCTGTAGGCTAATTCTCTGAGAGCAGGTATAGCGACAAACAGACCCCAGATTCGCGTTCAGCGCCCTGAATAACCCCGAGTTGAAAGTTTTGAGCCGAATCCGAAAATTGTCTTTCGAACACCCAAAAAATTGTTTGATGGGGTACCGCTACATTTTCGTGAAGCTTCAAAAACGCTTAAACCTTGTTCAGCGGTGTCCGTAGCGAAATTCGATGTCAGATTCGGAGACAGCGAGCCAGTGTTGACCAGAAAACATTCATCATCTTTTAAATGGTGGGGATGGCCCTGCGAGGTTCCCTAGTCAGTAAAGTTTTCGTCATCTTCCAACACTGTCTCAAACTGGGGAGGGGTGGGCATCTGCGTCAGAAAACTTTACCGAGACGTTATGGTCGGTATGAGGTACTCGAGGGTAATATGATTCTAATAATACATATAACATCGTATTGTTTTCGCTCAGGCGATTCTCGGCCTAGAGCCGCCTGACAGTTCTGCTCGTTCTCCCAAGCTGCGAGTCGGCCTCTGTTCCTGTCCCGGCCACTGCTGCTGCTGTCCGAGCTCATCTCACTTCACCCGAACAGCAACAGAACAGCAACTTTACCCGAACAGCAACAGCAATGGCCCCGAGATTCGCCTGAGTACAGTTTAAAGAGGTGTTTTCAGCAGTTCTCCCATTTAGTATCTGCTATGTAAAGCCAGCCATAGGTTCAAAATAGTCACAATAACCTTCCACAAGAAGATTCTGACAGAGAACCACAATGAGTAAAGCAAAGGGTGAACTCTGTGCAGGTAGACTTTGTACGAGACTTACGTGTAGTCCACTTTTCTGCAATATTTTAGGTCGGTTCAATGAACGCTCAACTTTTTTTTGACGAGCCTGCATTGTAATTACGTTTATCAGGGTCATGCTTCAATCGAGCATAAATTTGTACAACTCTCCGACTTGCAGCATGAAAAACTGCAGTACGTGCCAACAGGCCAGCAGACGGGAAAGTGCTCCTTACCCATCCCTTCAATTTTAGTTGCAGTCGGCCAAAAAAGACGTCATGTGTTTGGCTCACCAAATTGAGCACTGACCTCATGAATGTACCACGATTTTGCAGCCCTGAACCAGCTCTCTAGGGCTCGGTAAATCATCGACTTCAATTCCACCGAAAGGGGTGCTTTTCACGCCACACCCTGCCTTAAAGGCACAGGACACCCAAAAAAATTATTTTTTTCAATTTTCGTGTTTATCTTGGAGTGAATCCCACGCTGGTAACAACGATATTTCTGAAATCGCTCAAGGCCCCCTACAAACGGAGTTAGGGCTTCCCGAAAAGCCTATGTTTTGAGGGCGAAAATTTAGTGGACGAGTTGTCTCAGGCCTGGGTTTCTCATCACTCGCATTCGCTGCACGAGAACAAACCAGAAGAAGGAGATAGACCGGCAAGGGAGTGAAGAACGACGACGCGGTCGAAATTCATCCATCCATAGTCAGCAGGACGAGAATAGGTTCGGGTACTAACTCGGTAAGATTACGCTTACATAATATAAGCTTTTTCTTTAATCAAAAACGACCTCTGTAACCTTGAACAGAAGTAGCCCCTAATTTGTCACAGACTTTCGGTGCTATGACGGGGACTGACACAACCATGGAAATTCGATTCCGTTCCTAGCAGTACACTCAATATTTCTCCGTTCCAGCTATGACGACTGAATGAGTCATTAATCTACGAAGGTGATGTCAACCCGAATGAAGTTCCGTTCCAAACCAAAGGTCGAGGGCACCCCGTAAGACGATTATCACATTCCACGGTGATGGGTAATGAAATGATTAATAACGCAGCCAAAAGCAGATAGCAGAACAGCACCGTCAAAAAGTTTTCTTACTAGGGAATGACCAGACCTGGCTGTCAGAGATACTCATGTAGCTACACTTTTTTCATCAAGTACTTTTCAGGTACTCGTAAAAACACTATTTTAGCTGCCCGAGTAATAGGGAGAAGCAGTTTTTTTGTTATGGAAAATTCACATTTTTTTTTCGTCTAAACTTATACAAGGAGAGTAATCTTGTGTGCTGAACACAAATATAGGGCCCGTTTATTGCATTTCGGGTGATAACGGCAGTTTACGTTAGATAAATGTTATTATACAGGGTGCGCTTTGAACATGGTGACAAGGTTTCAAATCTCATCACGTTGGCCTAAGCTCAGAAATTTCTGATAAAGTTACATGCGAATTAACGACTCTAAACATGTTACCTGCGACTTATTTTCATAACTATAAGTTACACGTAACCTACGACAAAACAAGTATATTGCACGGTGCAAGTTGACTTACACGTAACATAAAGTACTGACGTGTGACTTAAATGTGTTATTTTATTGCACATGTAACTTATTTGGGGCAGGCCGTTTCCTAGAGAGGTATACGACGCACTCTCGAGGCTGGCTCAGATGTCGGTAGCGTCGTTGGTTCAATCATCCAAGTTTGAGGTAGTTCAGCCCACATACTCAGGAATTTCTGAACAAGTTACCTGAGACCTTGACGCAAGTTGCATGATGGCTTCACGCAACTTACTTTAAGTTCACAAGTAACTTGAAACGATGTTACGTGTAACTTGACCAGATTTTTTATTAAAGTAACATGTAACTTGCTCTAATAATACACAACCTTACCAGTAATTTACCCTGTCATTACATGTTGCCTGACACCCAAAGGCGACACGGCCGTCACGCAACGCCGGTCAGCCCACTCACACGCGACATGCTCGCTGAACATGCCTGGGGACGCCAGCGGCTAGACGGGGCCTCCAGCCGGCATGAAAAAAAAACTCAAATTTGGGGAATTGAGCCGACGACGCTACCGACATCTTAGACAGCCTCGAGTGTGCGTCGTACACCTCCCTAGGGAACAGCCCGCCCCGAGATAAGTTACATGTGCGATAAATGAACACATTTAAGTTACACGTCAGTACTTTATGTCACGTGTAAGTCAACTAGCACCGTGCAATATACTTACTTTGTTGTAGGTCACATGTAACTTAAATCCATGAAATTAAGTCGCAGGTAACATGTTTAGAGTCGTTAATTCGCATGTAACTTTATCAGAAATTCCTGAGTACCGGCCGAAGGCCTCTCCTAGCCGCTGGCGCTGGCAGGCATGCCCGGCGAACAATCCCCGTGTCGGTTTTAGGTAACATGTAACGGCGTGGTAAGTTACTCGCAATGTTGTGTATTATTAGTGCAACTTACATGATACTTCAATCAAAAATCTGGTCAAGTTACCCGCAACATCGCTTTAAGTTACTTGTGAACTTGAAGTAAGTTGCATGAAGCCATCATGCAACTTGCGTTAAGGTCTCAGGTAACTTGTTCAGAAATTGCTGAGCGTTCGTGCCTAATCGGCTTCTGTGATCCGTTCTTTTCATCAGACCTCTCTCCAATTGCTCAAAGTTTCGTAGCGCAAAATGATTTTTGGATCAAATGGTGAGCGAAAGCCTGAATGCTCCCTGATTTTTCACAGCAGAACTCGTCATTGAGTCAGCTTCGGTAAATGTCGCTCGTTCCCTCACTCTGGAATTTCTGAACAAGTTACCTGAGACCTTAACGCAAGTTGCATGATGGCTTCACGCAACTTACTTTAAGTTCACAAGTAACTTGAAACGATGTTACGTGTAACTTGACCAGATTTTTGATTAAAGAAAGATGTAACTTGCTTTGATAATACACAACCTTGGGAGTAACTTATCCCGTCGTTGCATGTTACCTGACACCCACACGAGACACGGCCGTCACCGACATGCGACGCGGTCGGTCCACCGACACGCGAATTGCTCGTCGGGCATACCTGAGGGCGCCAGCGGCTAGGCGGGGCCTCCGGCCGGTATGCGGGCCCCGAATTATCTCAAACTTGGGTAATTGAACCCACGACGCTATCGGCATCCTAGTGCTGGCTCGAGAGTGCGTCGTATACCTCCCTAGAATGCAGCTCGCTCCGTGATAAGTTACATGTGCAATAAAATAACACATTTAAGTTACACGTCAGTACTTTATGTCACGTGTAAGTCAACTCGCACCGTGCAATATACTTGCTTTGATTTAGGTCACATGTAAATTAAAGTTATGAAAGTAAGGAGCAGGTAGCATGTTTAGAGTCGTTAATTCGCATGTAACTTTATCAGAAATTTCTGAGCATGTGGCCGCGAAGAACTGCTCCATTGAGGTCATTTTGAAGCAGAGGGTGTATGCTTGAAAACGTGTCATAGCTCATGCTTTTGAACATTCTACTGAAAGAACGCGACGGCAAAGTGCCGGAATCCATTTTTGGCCCGGGTCAGTGTTCAAGTTCGCTGAACTCGTGCCACTTTTTTCGTTTACCTGAAGACGTAGAGGCGTCAAACTCGGATCATAAGCGCCTCTGAAGGGTTTCCATCGATCTGTACACATATTCCCAACTTTTTTCAAAAATCGATCGATTAACCATTTTTCTTGAGAATCAATGAGAAGTACGAAATTCGTTGAAGATTATTCTTCCGCACTAGACCACGAAGTTAGCCGCCGGCATGTCTCCAGGGAATGCAGAAAATAACCAGAATGTGGGCGCGCTGAAGTTGACAGGGCCATCGTATGGAATTCAGCAACTTGTCCTCACCTCCTTTGGGTAGAGGATCTCAAGACTTCAGCAATGATACGTTTTCTAGCAGATACCTTCTGCTTCAAAGCGACCCCTTGTAGCAGTTCTGTAGGCTCGCATACGGGAAGTGGGAAAGATCATCTAAGATGACTACAAGTAGAATTATTTCTTACAAATGAGGGCCCCTCAGGCGTTTGCTCACCATTGATTTCAAAAATGATTTCATGCCACCCCAAATCACCCCCCCCCCTCCCTAACCTTTCCACCATAGTGATTTTGAGCCAAATTTGAGACCATGAGTGGTTACAGTTTGACCACAGAAACCTACCGTAATCTTTCAAAAATCGATGAATGAGCCTCAGACTTAGAACTGCACCCAATACACCATTCCTACTCCTTAACGCTAGCACGTAAAGCACTCGCCTGGCGTTGGAGTATGGATGGCCTGACGCTACACCCACTTGGCGTGACGCTGGACCGTTTTTTATTCATAGTCTCGGCAAGCGCGTAATGCGGGTGACGCGCGCAGGAAGCATCCAAACTCCAACACCACGTGTCACGTTGGCGTTGAGAAGTATGAACCGCGCCTGACGCAGGCAGTTAGCTTTTAGCAAAAAAACTTTTGAAGGAGAAAACTTCGTTTTTCAGCTTCGTTCAGGGTATACTGAGGCAGTACTTAATGGCATACTCGTGTCCTACTCTTGAAATAGTTATAGAAAAGCACATTTGGATTGAGTATCTGAATCTTCTAAAGGCGCTATTCATACTACTCAACGCCAGCGCGGCACGCGCGTGCCGCGCTGGCGTGGCGTTAGAGTATGAATACCTTCCAAGCGCGTGACGCGCGTGCCGCGCTTGCGGAGACTATGAATACTTCAGCGGCGACGCCTAGGCGGGGCGGAAAAAAGCGGGCCTAACTTTACCAACCAACCAAATTCTTTAAATGCGTTCACCTCCACGATAACAGAGAATTTCAATGGAATTAATTATTAAGAAAAGGGATAAAATTGATGATGATTTAATAGTGAAAATGGTTAAAAAGCCGTTACGGTCATCGCCGCCATAGCGGAGCGGGCGTCACGCGCGTGCCGCGCGGGCGAGGCGTCGGGCCATTCATACACAAACGCCACACCAGCGCGGCACGCGCGTACCGCGCTGGCGTCGAGTAGTATGAATAGCGCCAAACAATCCTTCCTTCCTAGGCATGAAACGATTGAGAGCAACGTGATGTAAGACGTTTCTACAACAAGTAGTAAGGCAAGCATAAAAATCACAGGATGACATGAATCTCAAGAGAAAGGAATTTCGATTCGCGCGGGGTGATCTATCGTCGCAGCTCGTCCATTCATCGGACTAAAATTATTACGCGAACTCTACAATCTTTTAGTGTTTATCGCACACCTCTGTGATGAACTTTCGCCCCTTTATCAGCCGAACACGTTGATAAGCTGCTGCAGAAATGCCCATGTAACTTTGCGAGCAAAAAGATCGCAGCACTCTGACAAGGGAAGGACCATTACATGCCGCCGCCTTTCCCAACGAAATATGCGTTGCTAAGGTAAATTTTCGACGCAGATTTCAAGTTTTCGGATTGCGGCTGCGAAACTTCTCTCTGAACGGAGTTATATGCGTTTTTAACACTTCACTTGTACACGCATCATAACGTGTAATCCGTGAGTCTTCGTCGCCTCCTGAGATACATCGATGTGATTTTTACAGCAACAATCATCCCATAGTCATCTGGTGTACTCTGAGAAAATTTGCCGCGTCAGTGCCGGGAAAGTACTGCCACCCTCGACTGTGCCGCGATAGTTCCGCGATAGTACCGCAGCGGTTCCGTGATCAAACGATAGTGTTGCCGTGTCTTAAGCCTCGACAACGCCGCGATAGTGCCGCAGCGGCTCCGCGTTAGAACCGCGTCGGCTCCGCGGGGATGCAGTAGCGAACCCGTGCGCAGTACGATGTACTGTTCTGTGTTGTGAAATGTGTCATCGGTTCGATTACCCAGGTTTGAGGCACATTCGGTACTTCCTTGGGCGCGAATACGGCGGTAACCTCTGTACTTATCAGACAGAGGACGTAACAACCGCGGGTGCGCATTTTCGTTCTAAGGCCCTCTTAGTTGTATTAAAATTCTTAAATAACCTCATATGAGATACTCTCCCGGAGTCGCGGCGTAACTATCGCGGAGCCGCAGCGGAACTGTAGCGTGGCCGCCACGGCTCCGCGGTAGTGTCGCCGCGGCTCCGCGATAATGCCGCAGGGGCAATTTTTTTCAGAGTAGAATCATCACCCCTGGTAACGTAGCGATCACATCGACAGATCTCAGGAGGCGTCGAAAACTCATAAATAACACGCTATGATGCGTGTACAAGTGAAGCGCTAAAAACGCAATCACTGTGCTTCACTCAGTCCGGTCCGCAATTGCGACTCGACAAGCTTTGCGGCCGCGCGCTCTCGAGTTGAAAGAGTTTCCAGCGTTGCAGCCGCCGATCTGTTGATTCTAGGTGGGCTTTTAAAACTGGAAACTTAACAAAACTGGAGAAAACTGAATAAAAAAGTCATATCGAGTCGTCTTTGGCGCTAGAAACTCGACCGACTCGAGCGCGTGCGGCCCCAAAGCGTATCGAGACACAATTGCGGACCGGAATTCGGCCTAGAGAAGCACAGTAACTCCGTTCAGAGTCTCCCTGCGGACAACGTATCGAACCTGACACACAAGCAGGCATAACTATTACCCTCTTCTCAGTGGACTTACCTACCCCAAAAATATCGAACACTATAATACGTTTTTTTCTCGTGAACACTGCCTTTGATGGACCTATTTGCGAGAAACACTTTACTATACTCTGTTTATCTTGAATTGCACAAAACACGGTCCGCCAATAGTCCTCTAATTGGCCCGCTGGTACTGTAGTGTACGTCCACGACGCGTTCTCGGCAGACCCGGGTGTGCACCCGGTGTACAGAGCGATCGATTCGTCAATGCCGTCACTCGGCCACCCACCCTGCCACCCGGATCTGCCGAGAACGCGTCGTGGACGTACGCTACGGTACTAGCGGGCCAATTAGAGGACTATTGGCAGACCGTGTTTTGTGCAATTCAAGATAAACAGAGTATAGTAAGATATGTATGACAGACAGACTTTGTACGACAGACAAACAGACAGAGAGACAAATAGACGGACAGAAAGACAGACAAACAAACGCTCAGAAATCCTAATTGTGTATTGCACCGCGTCAGTGCATTGAAAACAAATTCACTCCGATACGGACAGTGAAATGTTGAACGGCAATTGCAGGAAACCGCTGTCGCAGCACTCAGCTTGAAGACTGTCCTGGTGGAACCATGGAGTCCCGCCACTGCACAAACTTTTGGGGCGGCGGCCATGTGGTACGCCGCGCGCGGTTGAGAGCATGCGTTGCGTGTCGCGTCGCGGCGTACCACCAAGCGTTGATTGATCATTTTCCTTCAGCGGGATGTTTGGAAACACTCATATGATAGGTTCAGGGCAAGAAGTTAACATAAATGAGGTTCATGGAAGCGAGTGTCTATCGGTAACCTAAGAATGACTTCTTTCGCGCCTGATTTCTTTGAATATGGTAAGTTCTAATGGAGATCACTAAGAATGCCACATTTCTGGGTTATTATCAATGAGATGCGATGTCCTAGCATCCAAAGACCGTTCTTGAACTGAAATGCAGTCATTTTTTTGTGTTGACTCCATGAAGCATCGATGAATCGAAGGTGGCACGCCGCGACGCAACACGCGTCGCTTGTCCTCGCCGCGCGCGGCGTACCACCCTTCCCGCACCCAAACCTTTGAATCTCATTGGTCAATGCTACCAGGTTGATGGTATTTCAGTTTTAGGGCAGGGTTAACGATAAAAACGACTTCTGAGCTCTCGTAATGAGAATGTAGATTTGTTCACCACAAAATTAAAAATAAATGAAAAAACCCGAAAAAAAAAAACGAAATGCTGAAAAACAAAACAAAGTATAACGGCTAATCAACAAACAAAACGCGGCTAATTAACAAACAAAGTATAACGGCTAATTAGCAGTGTCCCTTGATTAACGAGATTTTCATTAGTGCTTGCTTATCCGCCTTTTATTTTGCTGTTAAAAGAGTCAGTAGTCTCCAGAAATGCCAGGAAATTGTTTTAGAAGCTAAATAAAAGTTGATAAATTAGGCTTCTACACAAATCTCGACAAATGGGGGCGGGAGGACACCAAGCGATAACTTTATCCTGAGCGTTTTTTCTGCAATTTTTTTCATATTTTCACTTTGTGATTGCCAGATCTACCATTCCAAGGGGATAGCACAACAATCGATTTTAACGAGAACCCTGCCTTTAATGAAGGGATTAAGTGGTAAAAGTTGAGAGCGATGAGTTTTTAAGAATTTTCTATCATCAATAATCACCGCCGTAGAATTTTATAAATACAGTAACCGAAACACAGAGAAAAATGGTTCGAGCACCGTAATCAAAACTCAGCCGTAAATTATATTGTCTCGTGTGTAATTGCACCGAATACACCAAAATCTTTTAATTCACGCCTAATTTGGTTTTTTTTTCGCAGTGCAGCACGTTCTACCACCTCCATGTCACCAGGACAGCTATGAATTCCCAGGAAAGAGGGTTTCTTTTTGTTTTGTAGTTCACGCCTTGACTCGGTTGCTGTGGGGGATGAACAGTGAGATTGCATCAGTGGGGATAGAAATTACGACCCAGTCAAGAAATGATTTGCACAGAAATGAGATTTCTTATCAGTTTCGGGCGAGGCTAGGAGAGATTGGAGGATATTATCCAGGGGGGGGGGATCCTAATTGCCGAATGATTCCTTGTTTCAACGCTTCAGCTAGGTTGAGCAGGGTTGCGACCAGGGCTGGGCGCACGTCCCGGCATGGCGATTCTGAATATGCACCCCCCTTAGCTCGGTAATTTTTAGGCACCCCCTTATGGGAAATCGAAATCGGCTGTTTTCCGAATAGTTGGACAGCTATGATCTTGACTTCCTGATTTTGATAAACAAGAATTTAAAAAAGCAGTGAATCGAGAAAATTCCGAAAATGGCAACAAAAAGGGTAGTGTAATTTCTGAACTTCAAAACAACCCCATGAGGAAAATTTGTTTGTAAGACGGTAAGTTATGACAAAAGATAAAACATTTTTCAATACAAAACAATTGAACAATTACCAACAACAGAACTACTACTATTGCAATAATTAATGTTTCCTGTCGAATGTTTTCATAAACCTATAAAGGATTAGTTAATCTGTGTTTGATTGTTCTGATGTGGAAATCAGAACTATTTTGTGTTGTGGAACAATGTTAGGATTCATGTGATTCGTAGAGAGTTGAAAATCCGAGTTTTACCCTCCTAGAATGCCGCAATCCTTTAAAAAATCGGCTAGCCGTGCGATACGGTGTTTGTACGCAGCTACACAGCGCGCACGGGAATGGACGCGCACACAATATTAATAAAAAATGTATTTTATTACAGAACGGGGAGGAGAAAAGGGTTGAAACTGAAGGAAATGGAAGATGGTAAAGGTAGTCTATTGTGGATGTACCCATTTTAGAAATTTAATGTAAATTAACAAAGTTAGAGCGGGTGTCAATATTTAGCCGTGATAAGGTTCATTCAAACGAACCTAGTTGATCAAAACTAGCATTAAACTGAGAGCAAAGGACATTGTGAGAAAGAGGAGAATCTGGCAATTATTTTAGCATCAATGGGACTGGTTTTTAATGTGATTTAAGGACCTTAAACCTCGTCCCAGTTTTACCCCGAAAACCGGGACAAAACCGGGACGAGTTTTAAGGTCCTTAAATCACATTGAATATTAAACCTATTGCTACTAAAATGTTTGCCCGATCCTCCTCTTTCTCTCAATGCTCTTAGTTCTCATGTTTATGGGTGTTTTTAATCAACTAGGTTCATTTGAATGAACCTTATCACGTCCAAAAAATTCACTCCGCTACAACATAGTTTGTTTACATTAAATTTCTATACTGGATACATTGAAAGAATCCTATTTCAGCCTCCTTCCATTTACTCCAGTTTCAATCATTTTCTCCGCCCCGTTCTGTAATAAAATACATTTTTTAATTAATATTGCGTGCGCGTCCACTCCAGTGCGCGTTGTGTAGCTGCGGACAAACACCATATCGCACGGCTAGCCGAATTTCAAGGGATTGCGGCATTCAAGGTGGATAAAACTCGGGTTTTTATGTACAGGGTACTTCTCAATGAGGAAGACACGGTCATTCGCATCTTTCATAGTAACTTGCAGTCTTCAATTTTTACAGTTGGCTCTCTTCATGAGTCACATTCTCATGAATTAAAATCTGTAGACTAGTTGTGATGCTGACTGTGCTATCTGTACTTTCAAACTGTCGAAATAAATCCTGGCTTGCTCGGATGAGTCCGGGCAGAGTAAGCAGCGTAGCGGTCGGTCATGGCAAAGTATAACAGTGATAAGACGATTTTGATATGATAAGCCCGATAAGCCTTGCTTCGACCGGCTCAAAATGAGCGACCTAGGCTATACATCAGTTCGCTAATCTTTTTTAGAACTTGAATGATAGTTTTTCTGGGCGGGCGCTGTCTTAGTATCTTTGCCTCGAATCGGTAGCCACCCGCGTAATCAATGAACGCTGCATCAAAGAAACATGACATCACATCAATCCTTACTTGCTACAAGATAACAGAGTGGTGTATTCCTTCATCGAAACAAACTTTGACAGCAACTATGAATTATTGCGAACACAACCTGCATCTCTATCAATAATTTGAATTCTTTAAGTGTTCGACTCAAAAAGCGGAGAAGATATGACAATTCAGAAGAATAGTGCGTACTACTTTTTTCCTGAAATTCGACAGAACATGCACTTCGTTCTTTTTTTTCGTGTTCGGCTTAGGCACCCCCCTTTGCCCTCTCTGCATCGTCTAATATGCACCCCCCTAAGGTTACCCAGGACGCGTGCCCAGCCCTGGTTGCGACTCGGCACAATGGGGGACGAAAACTTTGGAAATTCTTTCAACAAAAATGAAAATTTTGAGGGGGGGGGCTCGAAAAAATTTTGAGAAGAAGGAATTTCCTCCAAACCACTTAATAAGCGAAAATGAGGTAGTAGTCGCCCTCTGATAAGAACAGAGATTGCTGTTTCTGCAGAGGCCGTCGTGAAATTGTACGTTACGGTGGGTATACGGTAGTTGGGGCAAAGTATCAGAATTCAGCCGAAATTTCTAATCAGGGATTATTCGGTGAGCTGAATACAATGCTGATGTCCATTTGTCGAGGGGGGAGGTCGTAGAAAGTTTTCAATTTTTTCCAAAAATGTGGTCAACAGCTTCGCTCGCCGAAAATCTTCGAGGTCGTAGCTTTGCCGAAAATTCAAATTGAAAAGTGAAGTTCGAGTGGGTGAAAGTGATAAAAAGACGTCACCACGGCCTGAAGGGACCGATTTCCCTCACGATTTGCGACGATTTTAATACGACATGGCGTGTTTCTTTTTGTGAGCCAGACATTGCTGCCGTTGGAGGTCTTACCCTAATCGCAGGCCGTTCTCTGATTACACCAAGCATGTTTTGTGATTCAGTTTAACGCAATGCGCTCGTACGTGCCACACATTTTTACCACAGTCAATTTGCAACGTAAACGAGAAAAAAATAGACGTAAAATGCGTTATTTCGTTCATTCAAACACCACAGTGTTGACTTACGTCCGAATCTAGTATACTTGTTATCCGAAGGTAATTCCTCGGATAATGGATCGATTCGGATAATGCCAATTCAAATTTACCGGATATTGGTTCGATTCAGATAATGGGTTTTTTCAAATTTTCGGATATTGGATCGATTCAGATAATGCCATTTTTCCAATGATTCGGATACGGATATCCGTCGGATAATTTCGGATAAATTTCGGATATTATCGGAACAAACCTCAGGCAACACACACACACATACACACATACACACACCACACACACAACACACACATACACACACACACACACACACACACACACACACACACACACACACACACACACACACACACACACACACACACACACACACACACCCACACACACATACACACACACACACACACACACATACACACACACACACACACACACACACACACACACACACACACACACACACACACACACACACACACACACACACACACACACACACACACACACACACACACACACACACACACACACACACACACACACACACACACACACACACACACACACACACACACACACACACACACACACACACACACACACACACACACACACACACACACACACACACACACACACACACACACACACACACACACAATTTCCTACATTTAACCTAAAATGAACCGATTTTCATCCGTTTTATCCGTTTTATCCGATTTTTATCCGTTTTATCCGTTTTTATCCGAATTTTTGACCCTTCGGATAATGGTTCGATTCAGATAATGCCGATTTTAAATTTATCGGATATTGGTTCGATTCAGATAATGCGTGTTTTCAAATTTTCGGATATCGGATTATCCGAATCTCGGATATCCGGTCGGATATCCGAAATGGAGTGATTCGGATACTAAGTATAGAATCTAGACGGTGCACTGCGAAAAAAATCAAATTAGGCGTGAATTGAAGATTTTGGTGAATTCGGTGCAATTACACACGACACAATATAATTTACGGCTGAGTTTTGATTACTGTGCTCGAACCATTTTTTTCTGTGTTTCGGTTACTGTTTTATAAATACTCTGAAAATATAGATTTTATTGATTTTTTTTTAAATTAGTAAAAGTCTGTGATGCAGAGTTTTTTCACCACGGCTAACCTTCGTCTCAGCATGATTATCCTCAAGCTGCGTGCTGCAACAGTGGTTTTCCGAAACTGCGGGCCAAAATTTAGCTTCGGTATGAGCAGCGCATTCAGTAAGCATGATGCTAGAGATAATATTAAGGGGCACTTAGAAAATGCGTAGAGCTCATGGTAAAACCTGAGATGCTTGCGTCAAGGCGAGCGTACATTGGAATTAAGGGTGAAATCCTTGTCAGAATCTAATCGATGAGAGCCGCCCTGTTGGAGAGTTCTCAAGGATCAATGCAACTGCAAAACTTCAGCACAAATGAGGAAAACTGTGTAAGAAGAAAGATAGACGGTCACGAGCAGAAAATATTTATGAAAGTTGAAATATAAAACACAGAAATGGGATGGCCTAAAAAGGGATTTCACGGTGGCATGCAATCACTTTCCACGCGGGACCATCTCGGAACTATTTTGGAGCCGCGAAGAGTTGATGCTTACTGGGCTCTTCTAATTTAAAAAGGCTGTATTGGGAGGGAGCTTGTGACAACCAAATCTCCAATCCAACAAATTTACTCAGACTGAAAACAAACAAAAAAAATCAGGAATCCCCACGAGTTCTGCTACTTCAGCGGAGGTTTCCGTAACAACACAACTGCCCGAAGCCGACTTTTCCCTCCATAGAAACGAGCGATTTCGCTGCTCCCACACGAAACTTGATGACTGGATGTTCCCATAAACCTGCTCGAGACGTCCTCCAGAGAACAACCTCGGCCGTAGGGCATTGCTTCTAGCCTACGTCATCATCTGAGAAATGAGCCTTCTTTTTCCGTCTTAGAGCTCTCACAAGGGAACTACATACTACAAGTCATACTAACCATTCCAGAAGAAATGCACTTTTTTAGTACCGTTTTCGGACGCAAAGCCCGAATATGCGCATCGCAGCTTCTTAGATTCACTCTGAGAGAAGTTATTAGCGTTTACACGGTGTTTTTTTGCGGGTTCTGCTAAAAACGTGTATGTAGGGGTTATTTGGAGCGCTGAACACGATTATGGGGTTCTATTGTTGAAATTTCAAGGTTTACGGTAGATTACGTTAGTTAACATGCCATTTTCAAGACAAAACACCCACCATAATAATACGAAAATCGACAGATGGACATCGAAATTGTATTCAGCACCCTAAATAACCCTCACATAGAAACTTTGAGACAAACCTGAGACTTCGAGCAAACTACCGTATACCCACCGTAATCTATCGTAAGCTGTTAAAAATCGATAAACTGACATCAGATTCGTGTTGAGCACTCTAAATAACCTCTAGAGGAACGATTTGAGTCACATCTGTCACCACATTCCGGAAATCATCAAAAAACGATTTTGCCGTCAAAACTTTCTGTCGGTGGGAGGCCTTGAACAAGTTCAGTCAAAAACTGGAAAAACGAAAAATTAACCTCAGATTCATGATCAGCACCCCAAATAGCCCCCAGGGCGAATTTTAAGTCAGATCTGGAAGAAAAAAATTTTCAACGCTTTCTGTACCCCGTAATTGATATAATTGAACGCCGAACCGAAATGCAGTACAAGTCCAAAACGCCATCAGTCTGCACATTGTTCGGAAAATGTGCTTCCACACTAAAATTCCTAGAGGGCTTGTTTTGGGCCCTAAACACGATTGTGAGGTCCTCAGGCAATCGCCGCATTCAATGCGAGTCGAATATGCATTCAACTCGAAGACAAGGTGGTTTCGAGCACAGTCAGGGAACGTGCTGCTAGGGGAGCACGTGCTCCTATTGTGTTTCAAATTACAGCACGTACCCCAACAAATAAGCCGTCCAGTGCGTACATGATACACTTTCAACTCGATGACAAAACGATTATTCAAAAAAGGAAGGTATACGATGCACTTCTGAGACGGAACTGAGAGGTCGGCAGTGCCGACGGTTCAATTACCCAAGTTTGCGGTACTTTCCCCTCCCGGCCGCTGGAGCCCTCGTCCAATCGCTGAAAACCCCAGATGGTGCTCGGCGAGCTGGCCGCGTCGCACGTCCATGTGCCAGCCGCGTCGCGTCTTTGTGCTGCTACGATAGCGCTGGACCACCTTGCAGCACGTACTCCTGCGATTGAATTTGGCGGCACATGCTCCTGCTATGAAATTTCGCAGCACGTGCTGCTGTTTGGAGCACGTGCCCCTGTGATATAGCCTTCCGATGGGTGTGGTCACTCGAGTTGAATGCATATTCGACACGCATTGAATGCGGCGGTTTTCTGAGTCCGTTTTCGAATTTTCGAAAGATTACTGCCCTTTTTGGAGAGTACAATAGGTGAAAAAATCAGAAAAAAACGCCTATAACTTTTTTCAGATTGATTCTGCTGTGAAGGCCATAATTGAACTTAACGTCGAAAAATGGTACTAGAAAAGTACATTTCGATCGGAATGGCCAGTTTGGCTGATAGCAGTTTCCTTGTCAGTTCTTTTATTACCAAGGGTTTCCCCCGGCGACGCTATACTGTGCTTCTATAAGCCAAATTCCGGTCCGCAATTGCGTCTCGACACGCTTTGCGGCCGCACGCTCCTGAGTCGGAGGAGTTTCCAGCGCCGCAGCCGCCGATCTGTTGACTCCAGGTGGGTTTTGGAAACTGGAAACTAAGAAAAATTAGAGAAAACTGTATAAAAAAGCCGTTTCGGGTCGGTTTTGGCGCTGGGAACTCGACTGACTCGAGCGCCTGCGACCGCAAAGCGTGTCGAGACGCAATTGCGGACAGGGAATTTAGCACAGAGAAGCACAGTATGTTCGCTTGATTTATGAGGGACCTGGACAACTAGGGAGCAGGCGGTGCTGGCAATGAGAAAGTTCTACGAATTTCTGGAGGGGATCATAGGTTCTCAGAAGAATTTTCCATCAACAGAGGAAAACTTCTAGAGGTTCATTCAAGAACAAGTACTAAAACATGCTGAAATTCTGAAAAAATCTCGAAACTAGGGACAGAGGAAAATTCTCCGATTTCTCCCGTTAGCGCAAACAGCGTAGAGTTGATAAAGTGCCGGCTGAACCAACAGATGGCACAGAATAGAAATCGAGAGTGCCCAAATGGATTTGCCCAATTAGCCCTGATCCCTGAAAAAGTATTTATTGTTTTTATGTTGGCACCTGTTGTGTATGAATATGCAGAGAGTGATTCATGTGTAGTAAACACCCAATATTAAATCAGTCTGGCTTCTATTGAAAATTGTCCGTCATAGACAATATAACACAATCATACCCAATAAAAAACCTTCACAGCAGCATACCGGCTCAAAAATGCTATCAACTTTTTGCTAGGAATCGAGGATCTGGAGCTGTTAGTGTTGAGATTTAATTGTAAAAAAAAACCGAAAAACTATATGTGAATTAATAACGAGTTTTTTCGTACTGAATGGAAATGGACGAGTTACACCGCAGCATACACGATAAGTTGTAATAGCAACGCCGATAGGCTCGTAAGGTCTGCGCTAGAACGTTTAGGCCTCTTTCAGAGTTCGATCGCCGCGCGACGCGATGGCATGTTTAGAATACGTATCGACGTGCTACGCGATCACGATCGATTTTCATGATGATCAACCCATCGCGTCGCGCGGCGATCGAAATCTGAAAGAGGCCTTACGCCGTTGGAAGTGTGAAAAACAGGCCAGATAAACTGTACTTGCACAATCAACATATTTGGTGTTTGCACTGAGGGCATCGGTTGGATGGAGTCTAGACGCTTCAGTGGGCGGAGAAACGACGACTTTGCGGCACAGTATGGCTTAAAAATTGTCAAAGTGAGCGTTCCAGGAAGGCCGCGATCATACCTCCGGGCGAGGTGATCGAATGGGATTGCAGGACGAGATGGCTATGTTTCCAAAACGTCTCTTCTTCGCTATGGTCTAGTGCATACTTCCCGCGCTAAGAGGCGCGACATAGTGTTTGTCATTCATAGGACGGAAGTATGCACTGCACCAACGCAATTTTTGGTGATGATACTATGTTTCATTCATAACGAAGCCAAACGGCACACGCGGTGACGATAAGTATGACATGTCTGCGACTCAGCTAGTGTTCACCGAGCGTTAGGCTGGGATCATAGTTTCACGACAGCGACCACGCATACCGGACATATCGCTTTCGGTCGATATAGACGACTTACACTGGGTCGCGTCGTCCGTCGCGGAGCGTACGATAGCGGTCTGAGGGGTATGGTATAACTTGTCGCTGTCGTGAGCGACAGGCATGCAATCTAGCACAAATCGCGGCGGGACTTGCATCGGAGCAACGGCATACTGGTAACAGCTATCGCGCGCCTGTCGCAGCGACGGGTCGCGGAGGGCTGATATAGTTCAAATAAGCCGAAGCCTGTCGCTGCCACTGTCCTTGTTGCTCTGCAGCGCAATGCGACAGCGACAGGTTTAAAAGGCGAGAGCTTCACGACAGGCGGTGGCTGTCGCTGTGCAGAGCAACGCGATCAAGTGTCGCAAAAGAATACCATACCCTGAGGCGCTATTCATATTCAACGCTAGTGCGGCGCACGCGACGCGCGCTTCGCCAGTTAAGACCCAATTTTATCCTTTTTTTAAACACCCTAGAGTCACCGCTGGAATATTTATAGATTGTCACGCTGTCAGGTGCGGCTTGTTGGCAGTCTCACAAGGCCTCCGTAGCGTCAAACATTGCCCTTCCCCTTTTATTCACGCCGCGTCTGTCGCCTCCATCGCCAAAGTCAATCGTTATTCCATCAAGGGGTCTGCAGAGTTGTAGCGACAGGCGAATAGTCGCCTAGCGTCAGCCTTGACGCGGCGGTGATAATGTTCCTCGAACATTGTGGTCGTGGCGGTGGTTGCCGCTTGTTGGTGAGGCGCTAATCATACTACTGAACGCCAGTGTGGCACGCGCGTGACGCGCGGGCGTGGCGGTTAAGTTTCAATGGCTTGACGCTTTGCCCGAGCGGCAAGCGCATGACGCCCAAAGCAAGTTTTTCATGATTTTCTTTATCAATGTATCTTCAATTTCATTCCGTCTCATAATATTTATTTGCAGTGTTATCTTTTGCTACCACGATAGTGAGCTCGTTTAGAGATCTTGCTTGCTCGACAAAGTTAAGGTCCACACCTTCATAGCGTCTTCAGAGTGCGTCACGCGCGTGACGCACGTAAACGTATTCATACTCCAACGCCGCGCCCGTGCAAGACGCGCGTGCCACGCTGGCATCGAGGAGTATGCATAGCCTAATCACGCAGAACCGTCGCGGCGTGAAAACACTTCGCGGCTCTCGTGGACCTTCACGCCGCATCTGTCGCCCTCGTCGCCGCCTTCCTCTCCCTCACATTTTCTCGCTGTCTCGCCCTCGTTCCGCACAAACTCGCGAAGGAACAGAGTAATTTTGACTCCGAAACAGATTATACATCTTCAAAGTATGACGATGCCAGATAAAGGAAGCAAAGTACGAAACATGAAAGAGGCAGCTACTGTGTTATGGCGATGCACACTGATTGAGCGTTTGAGAGCTATTTCAACGATGAGCAACTACCATACTTCAGCGGAACAGACCTTTTCTACGAATGCTTACAAATCCCTACACGGGAAGACCCTCAACTGCAAATCGGATTATGTCGTCAGAGTCAGGGGAAGACCCTATGACGGAGTCATAATAACATCGCGTTGTAAATGTGCTCGCACCCATCACACACACACACGTGGTCCAGGCGAATATTCGCGAAATGCTGGTTTTTCTGGAACGGTCGGAACAGCAGAAAACTCATCTTTCAAATATATTGGAAAATCGAAAAAGTTACTTGAATGTCTCGAGCATTATGTTACATATAACTTACGTTATATGTAACATAAATTTATATTACATGTAACTTTCATTCATAGATTCATTAGGGGTGGCCTTTACGCGACGCAGAAAATACGTCCGCACCGGAACCAGAACACTCGCTTGGCAAAAAAAGCTATGCGGGGCCTTCTTTGTTGATGTGTGGTCAAATAGCTTAAACATGGGTTACTGAACCGACTGCAACGCCTGTCATATGCCTGACCCCGAGAGTGCGTCGTACACACCATTTAGAACGCCTTCTCGGCCGATTCAAGTTACTTGCGACTTATCTTGTGCCATTCAAGTTACATGTAACATTATGGAGGCGCACTGCAAAGTAGTTTGTAACCCAAATGACCTGAAATAAGTCACAAGTAACTTACGTTGGCTCAGAAATGTTACAAGTAATTTGTTTTTGGCCTTTTATTTTACAAGTTATTTAATTTAATTTTTTTGAGATCCCGTCAAAAAGTTGTATGTCACTTATATGAAATAGGTCACAAGTAACTTATATCGCATTATATATGCTTCGAAAAAATTGTTTTTGGCCTTTTATGTTACAAGTAACAAGTTTTCATTTTTTTTTGAGTAAGCCTGGCCACAAGAGTGTGCCTTATACTTAACTTAGGAGAGATTTTTGACCGAGTTAAGTTACGCTTACACAAGGTGCTGAGTTGATCACAGTTACAGCAAAAAAAAACAACCTAAAATCGAGTTAAGTTACCTGCAACTTTAATTGTGCCATTTAAGTTACATGCAACATATTGGAGAGACACTGCACGTGGTATCCCGTCGATATGTTGCATGTAACTTGAATGACCTGAGAGAAGTCGCGAGTAACTTACGTCGACTTAGATATGTTACAAGTAACTTGTTTTCGGCCTTTTATGTTACAAGTAACTTATTTTAATTTTTCTGAGTTCTGCCGCCAGACTCTGCAGGGTCCAACCTCAGATTCGTTATTCTGCTTATCTACCTATCTTTGAGACGGTTCCACGCTGATTGCAATGGTATCTCTAAAATTGTACAAGATCTCTGGGAAAGGAGTTATGGGCCCTCACAAATTGAGCCGTGGAAGCATGGCGGACAGTTGTCCGAGGTTTGTAACTTTTGTCGTTTTAACCAATGTGGACGAGAGGATGTGAATGGATAGAGAGGATAAGAATGAAGGGAAGAACAGTGCCATTTATCGGAAAACTATCACTCATCTCGCAACTGGCGAGCTCATAAGATCGTTAAAGGGGCGTGTCAAAGTGGCTTCCTAATGTGGGCGCCCCAGGATTACTTCCTCCTACATCTCGCTTATTCGGAGGAATCAAGAGCTCGCACTTCGCAGGTTATATACAGGGTAGGTCTGCTTCACAGTTATGTGAAAGTCTCAAAGTTCATCCCTGAGCTTGGAATGTATACATGGAATGTACCACACAGAGAAAAGCCATTCGAGCGCCGTACTTCAGCCAAGCCGTGAAGTGAAACGCGTTTTAGTGTGAATGCAGTGAACTGTATTCGTTTCCTTTGTCAGAAAACGGTCTTACTTTGAGAGTTTTGCCCGAGAATTAGCCGCGAAATAGCCGCGAGATGCCTGCTTGCCGCGTAATAGCCGCCAAATATTGCTCGCCGCCAAATAGTAGAGGAATAGCCGCCAAATAATGCTAGCCGCGAATTAGCCGCGGTATAGCCGAGAAATAATGCTCTCTAGGTAGATATGAAGAGCGCTCCAGAGGCTTAATTCAGATGTCAGCACCTCCGTCGGTTTAATTACCCAAGTTTGAGGTGCGTGTACTTCGTTAAACCTCTGGAGGCCCCCTCAACCGCTGGCGGCCCCAGATGGTGGCTCGGCGAGCGGGCGACGGTTGCGTCCTGGTTAATTTTGTTCACTTCTGAATATTTCTCGGTTATATCTCGGCTATTTCTCGGCTACTTCTTGTTCGTTCCGTGAGAAGCCGAGAAACAGCCGCGAAATAGCCGCGAGATGCCTGCTTGCCGCGTAATAGCCGCCAAATAATGCTCGCCGCCAAATAGTAGAGGAATAGCCGCCAAATAATGCTAGCCGCGAATTAGCCGCGGTATAGCCGAGAAATAATGCTCTCTAGGTAGATATGAAGAGCCCTCCAGAGGCTTAATTCAGATGTCAGCACCTCCGTCGGTTTAATTACCCAAGTTTGAGGTGCGTGTACTTCGTTCAACCTCTGGAGGCCCCCTCAACCGCTGGCGGCCCCAGATGGTGGCTCGGCGAGCGGGCGACGGTTGCGTCCTGGTTAATTTCGTTCACTTCTGAATATTTCTCGATTATATCTCGGCTATTTCTCGGCTACTTCTGATACGTTCCATCAGAAGCTGAGAAATAGCCGCGGAATAGCCGGGAAATAGCCCACCAGGAGCCGCTCCGGAGCCTGGTGGGCGATTCCCCGGCTATTTCGTGGCCAAAACTATCCGAGTAAAATCGTATATTTCGAATCAAATGACCACGTTGTAAAAGCATTCCTTCTTTGGATTCGATGAAAAGATACTGAGATGAGCATTTTCTCACCTCTGAAACCAGCTAGATGCTAGATTATGAGCAATATTTGCTTACATTAAACATCCAAAAGTGCAACTATTATGGATTTCCGAGAGCATTAAGAAGCCAGAGAAGCGAGTTTCGAAGCTGCTTCTCGACGTTGATGAATGCGGAGAAAACTGCCACTGCTAATGGGTGGGTCGTGCAACATCCGCTGACATCGAAGTGAGGAAGTGAAAATATTCGCTGCGTCATCCAAAAATACATGCAACAATAAAGGAAAACATCGCCGGAAGGAGGATGAATTTGCAGCAAAAAAGTCGAGCAGAGCGAATTTGTGCATATAGACCATTCTCAAAATTTCCGTGCAAAAAGGAAGGTGGTAAGAAAACTCAAACGTTCCTCAAGAAAACGCTAGGTACATTTTCAAACGCAGATTACGAATTATCACTCCAGAGTTGCCCATAAATTTTCTGAACGTAGTACTGTGCGTTTTAAGAATCCATCCTACACATATACAGTTCACCGCAATGTAAAAGGACATAGTGCGGCTGCGGTCACACACTAAAACTACGGTGAAAGGCGCCATCCTACTATATATATTTTGGTGAATTTGTGTGTGCGTGTGTGTGTGTATGTATGTATGTGTGCGTTTCTCTGTGTGTTTGTTTGACCGTTTATTCGGCTTGACTTTCAAGACGGGCGATCGTACGGGTACGGGCTCAAGAGGGCGCAGAACGCCGTAGAAAGTTTGCGGAACTCAAGTGGGAATGTGCAGGACGCCGCAGGAAGTGCGTGGGACCTAAATGCGAGTGCACCGGACGTCGTAGGAAGTGTGCGGGACCGAAGTGGGAGTGCGTAGGACGCCGTAGAAAGTGTGCGGGACCAAGGTAGAGGGCGCCGCACGACGAAGAAAGTGGGTGGGACCCGAGTGGGAGTGCTCAGGACGCCATAGAAAATGTGCGGGACCCAAGTAGGAGTGCGCAGAACGCCGTAAAAAGTGTGCGGGACACAAGGTAGAGTGCGCCGGACGCCAGATAAAGTATGCGGGACCCAAATGCGAGTGCGCCGGACGCCGAAGAAAGTGTGCGGGACCCAGGTGGGAGTGCTTAGGAGGCCATAGAAATGTGTGGTACCCAAGTAGGAGTGCGCCAGACGCCGTAGGGAGTATGCGGGATTCAAGTGGGAGTGCGCAGTACGCCGTAGAAAGTGTGCGGGACTCAAGTGGGAATGCGCAGGACGCCGCAGGAAGTGTGTGGGACCCAAATGCGAGTGAGCCGGACGTTGTAGGAAGTGTGCGGGACCCAAGGTAGAGTGCGCCGGACGCTGTAGAAAGTGTGTGGGACCCAAGTGGCAGTGCGCCAGACGCCGTAGGGAGCATGCGGGATCCAAGTGGGAGTGCGCAGTACGCCGTAGAAAGTGTGTGAGACCCAAATGCGAGTGCGCCGGACGTCGTAGGAAGTGTGCGGGACCCAAGGTAGAGTGCGCCGGACGCTGTAGAAAGTGTGTGGAACCCAAGTGGCAGTGCGCCAGACGCCGTAGGGAGTATGCGGGATAAAAGTGGGAGTGCGCAGTACGCCGTAGAAAGTGTGCGGTACTTAAGTGGGAGTGCGCAGTACGCCGTAGAAAGTGTGCGGTACTTAAGTGGGAATGCTCAGGACGCCGCAGGAAGTGTGTGGGACCCAAATGCGAGTGCGCCGGACGCTGTAGAAAGTGTGCGGGACTCAAGTGGCAGTGCGCCAGACGCCGTAGGGAGTATGCGGGATCAAGTGGGAGTGCGCAGTACGCCGTAGAAAGTGTGCGGGACTCAAGTGGGAATGCGCAGGACGCCGCAGGAAGTGTGTGTGACCCAAATGCGAGTGCGCCGGACGCTGTATAAAGTGTGTGGGACCCAAGTGGCAGTGCGCCAGACGCCGTAGGGAGTATGCGGGATCCAAGTGGGAGTGCGCAGTACGCCGTAGAAAGTGTGCGGGACTCAAGTGGGAATGCGCAGGACGTCGTAGGAAGTGTGCGGTACCCAAGGTAGAGTGCGCCGGACGCTGTAGAAAGTGTGTGGGACCCAAGTGGCAGTGCGCCAGACGCCGTAGGGAGTATGCGGGATCCAAGTGGGAGTGCGCCAAACGCCGTAGGGTGTATGCGGGATCCAAGTGGAAGTGCGCAGGACGCCTTAGAAGGTCTGCGGGACCCAAGTAGAGTGCGCCGGACGCCGTAGCACGTGGGCGGTACCTAAGTGGGAGTGCGCAGGACGCCGTAGAAAATGCGTTGGATCCAAATGCGAGTGCGCCGGACGCCGTAGAAAGTGTGTGGGACCCAAGTGGCAGTGCGCCAGACGCCGTAGGGAGTATGCGGGATTCAAGTGGGAGTGCGCAGTACGCCGTAGAAAGTGTGCGGGACTCAAGTGGGAATGCGCAGGACGCCGCAGGAAGTGTGTGGGACCCAAATGCGAGTGAGCCGGACGTTGTAGGAAGTGTGCGGGACCCAAGGTAGAGTGCGCCGGACGCTGTAGAAAGTGTGTGGGACCCAAGTGGCAGTGCGCCAGACGCCGTAGGGAGCATGCGGGATCCAAGTGGGAGTGCGCAGTACGCCGTAGAAAGTGTGCGGGACTCAAGTGGGAATGCGCAGGACGCCGCAGGAAGTGTGTGAGACCCAAATGCGAGTGCGCCGGACGTCGTAGGAAGTGTGCGGGACCCAAGGTAGAGTGCGCCGGACGCTGTAGAAAGTGTGTGGAACCCAAGTGGCAGTGCGCCAGACGCCGTAGGGAGTATGCGGGATAAAAGTGGGAGTGCGCAGTACGCCGTAGAAAGTGTGCGGGACTCAAGTGGGAATGCGCAGGACGCCGCAGGAAGTGTGTGGGACCCAAATGCGAGTGAGCCGGACGCCGTAGGAAGTGTGCGGGACCCAAGGTAGAGTGCGCCGGACGCTGTAGAAAGTGTGTGGGACCCAAGTGGCAGTGCGCCAGACGCCGTAGGGAGTATGCGGGATCCAAGTGGGAGTGCGCAGTACGCCGTAGAAAGTGTGCGGGACTTAAGTGGGAATGCGCAGGACGCCGCAGGAAGTGTGTGGGACCCAAATGCGAGTGCGCCGGACGCTGTAGAAAGTGTGTGGGACCCAAGTGGCAGTGCGCCAGACGCCGTAGGGAGTATGCGGGATCCAAGTGGGAGTGCGCAGTACGCCGTAGAAAGTGTGCGGGACTCAAGTGGGAATGCGCAGGACGCCGCAGGAAGTGTGTGTGACCCAAATGCGAGTGCGCCGGACGCTGTATAAAGTGTGTGGGACCCAAGTGGCAGTGCGCCAGACGCCGTAGGGAGTATGCGGGATCCAAGTGGGAGTGCGCAGTACGCCGTAGAAAGTGTGCGGGACTCAAGTGGGAATGCGCAGGACGTCGTAGGAAGTGTGCGGTACCCAAGGTAGAGTGCGCCGGACGCTGTAGAAAGTGTGTGGGACCCAAGTGGCAGTGCGCCAGACGCCGTAGGGAGTATGCGGGATCCAAGTGGGAGTGCGCCAAACGCCGTAGGGTGTATGCGGGATCCAAGTGGAAGTGCGCAGGACGCCTTAGAAGGTCTGCGGGACCCAAGTAGAGTGCGCCGGACGCCGTAGCACGTGGGCGGTACCTAAGTGGGAGTGCGCAGGACGCCGTAGAAAATGCGTTGGATCCAAATGCGAGTGCGCCGGACGCCGTAGGAAGTGTGCGGGACCCAAGGTAGAGTGCGCCGGACGCTGTAAAAAGTGTGTGGGACCCAAGTGGCAGTGCGCCAGACGCCGTAGGGAGTATGCGGGATCCAAGTGGGAGTGCGCAGTACGCCGTAGAAAGTGTGCGGGACTTAAGTGGGAATGCGCAGGACGCCGCAGGAAGTGTGTGGGACCCAAATGCGAGTGCGCCGGACGCTGTAGAAAGTGTGTGGGACCCAAGTGGCAGTGCGCCAGACGCCGTAGGGAGTATGCGGGATCCAAGTGGGAGTGCGCAGTACGCCGTAGAAAGTGTGCGGGACTCAAGTGGGAATGCGCAGGACGCCGCAGGAAGTGTGTGGGACCCAAATGCGAGTGCGCCGGACGCTGTATAAAGTGTGTGGGACCCAAGTGGCAGTGCGCCAGACGCCGTAGGGAGTATGCGGGATCCAAGTGGGAGTGCGCAGTACGCCGTAGAAAGTGTGCGGGACTCAAGTGGGAATGCGCAGGACGTCGTAGGAAGTGTGCGGTACCCAAGGTAGAGTGCGCCGGACGCTGTAGAAAGTGTGTGGGACCCAAGTGGCAGTGCGCCAGACGCCGTAGGGAGTATGCGGGATCCAAGTGGGAGTGCGCCAAACGCCGTAGGGTGTATGCGGGATCCAAGTGGAAGTGCGCAGGACGCCTTAGAAGGTCTGCGGGACCCAAGTAGAGTGCGCCGGACGCCGTAGCACGTGGGCGGTACCTAAGTGGGAGTGCGCAGGACGCCGTAGAAAATGCGTTGGATCCAAATGCGAGTGCGCCAAACGCCGAAGAAAGTGGGCGGGACCCAAGTGGAAGTACTCAGGAGGCCATAGAAAATGTGTGGGACCCAAGTAGGAGTGCGCAGAACGTCGTAGGAAGCGTGCAGGATCCAAGTGGGAATGCGTAGGACGCCGCAGGAAGTGTGTGGGACCCAAATGCGAGTGCGCCGGACGTCGTAGGAAGTGTGCGGGACCCAAGGTAGAGTGCGCCGGACGCTGTAGAAAGTGTGTGGGACCCAAGTGGCAGTGCGCCAGACGCCATAGGGAGTATGCGGGATCCAAGTGGGAGTGCGCCGCACACCGTAGAAAGTGTGCGGGACTCAAGTGGGAATGCGCAGGACGTCGTAGGAAGTGTGCGGTACCCAAGGTAGAGTGCGCCGGACGCTGTAGAAAGTGTGTGGGACCCAAGTGGCAGTGCGCCAGACGCCGTAGGGAGTATGCGGGATCCAAGTGGGAGTGCGCCAAACGCCGTAGGGTGTATGCGGGATCCAAGTGGAAGTGCGCAGGACGCCTTAGAAGGTCTGCGGGACCCAAGTAGAGTGCGCCGGACGCCGTAGCACGTGGGCGGTACCTAAGTGGGAGTGCGCAGGACGCCGTAGAAAATGCGTTGGATCCAAATGCGAGTGCGCCAAACGCCGAAGAAAGTGGGCGGGACCCAAGTGGAAGTACTCAGGAGGCCATAGAAAATGTGTGGGACCCAAGTAGGAGTGCGCAGAACGTCGTAGGAAGCGTGCAGGATCCAAGTGGGAATGCGTAGGACGCCGCAGGAAGTGTGTGGGACCCAAATGCGAGTGCGCCGGACGTCGTAGGAAGTGTGCGGGACCCAAGGTAGAGTGCGCCGGACGCTGTAGAAAGTGTGTGGGACCCAAGTGGCAGTGCGCCAGACGCCGTAGGGAGTATGCGGGATAAAAGTGGGAGTGCGCAGTACGCCGTAGAAAGTGTGCGGGACTCAAGTGGGAATGCGCAGGACGTCGTAGGAAGTGTGCGGTACCCAAGGTAGAGTGCGCCGGACGCTGTAGAAAGTGTGTGGGACCCAAGTGGCAGTGCGCCAGACGCCGTAGGGAGTATGCGGGATCCAAGTGGGAGTGCGCAGTACGCCGTAGAAAGTGTGCGGGACTCAAGTGGGAATGCGCCGGACGCCGTAGCACGTGGGCGGTACCTAAGTGGGAGTGCGCAGGACGCCGTAGAAAATGCGTTGGATCCAAATGCGAGTGCGCCGGACGCCGTAGAAAGTGTGTGGGACCCAAGTGGCAGTGCGCCAGACGCCGTAGGGAGTATGCGGGATTCAAGTGGGAGTGCGCAGTACGCCGTAGAAAGTGTGCGGGACTCAAGTGGGAATGCGCAGGACGCCGCAGGAAGTGTGTGGGACCCAAATGCGAGTGAGCCGGACGTTGTAGGAAGTGTGCGGGACCCAAGGAAGAGTGCGCCGGACGCTGTAGAAAGTGTGTGGGACCCAAGTGGCAGTGCGCCAGACGCCGTAGGGAGCATGCGAGATCCAAGTGGGAGAGCGCAGTACGCCGTAGAAAGTGTGCGGGACTCAAGTGGGAATGCGCAGGACGCCGCAGGAAGTGTGTGAGACCCAAATGCGAGTGCGCCGGACGTCGTAGGAAGTGTGCGGGACCCAAGGTAGAGTGCGCCGGACGCTGTAGAAAGTGTGTGGAACCCAAGTGGCAGTGCGCCAGACGCCGTAGGGAGTATGCGGGATAAAAGTGGGAGTGCGCAGTACGCCGTAGAAAGTGTGCGGGACTCAAGTGGGAATGCGCAGGACGCCGCAGGAAGTGTGTGGGACCCAAATGCGAGTGAGCCGGACGCCGTAGGAAGTGTGCGGGACCCAAGGTAGAGTGCGCCGGACGCTGTAGAAAGTGTGTGGGACCCAAGTGGCAGTGCGCCAGACGCCGTAGGGGTATGCGGGATCCAAGTGGGAGTGCGCAGTACGCCGTAGAAAGTGTGCGGGACTTAAGTGGGAATGCGCAGGACGCCGCAGGAAGTGTGTGGGACCCAAATGCGAGTGCGCCGGACGCTGTGGAAAGTGTGTGGGACCCAAGTGGCAGTGCGCCAGACGCCGTAGGGAGTATGCGGGATCCAAGTGGGAGTGCGCAGTACGCCGTAGAAAGTGTGCGGGACTCAAGTGGGAATGCGCAGGACGCCGCAGGAAGTGTGTGTGACCCAAATGCGAGTGCGCCGGACGCTGTATAAAGTGTGTGGGACCCAGAGTGGCGGTGCGCCAGACGCCGTGAGGAGTATGCGGGATCCAAGTGGGAGTGCGCGGCACGCCATAGAAAGTGTGCGGGTCTCAAGTGGGAATGCGCAGGACGCCGTAGGAAGTGTGCGGGAACCAAGGTAGAGTGCGCCGGACGCTGTAGAAAGTGTGTGGGACCCAAGTGGGTGTGCGCCAGACGCCGTAGGGAGTATGCGGGATCCAAGTGGGCGTGCGCCAAACGCCGTAGGGTGTATGCGGGATCCAAGTGGAAGTGCGCAGGACGCCTTAGAAGGTCTGCGGGACCCAAGTAGAGTGCGCCGGACGCCGTAGCACGTGGGCGGTACCTAAGTGGGAGTGCGCAGGACGCCGTAGAAAATGCGTTGGATCCAAATGCGAGGGCGCCGGACGCCGTAGGAAGTGTGCGGGACCCAAGGGAGAGGGCGCCGGACGCTGTAAAAGTGTGTGGGACCCAAGTGGCAGTGCGCCAGACGCCGTAGGGAGTATGCGGGATCCAAGTGGGAGTGCGCAGTACGCCGTAGAAAGTGTGCGGGACTTAAGTGGGAATGCGCAGGACGCCGCAGGAAGTGTGTGGGACCCAAATGCGAGTGCGCCGGACGCTGTAGAAAGTGTGTGGGACCCAAGTGGCAGTGCGCCAGACGCCGTAGGAGTATGCGGGATCCAAAGTGGGAGTGCGCAGTACGCCGTAGAAAGTGTGCGGGACTCAGAGTGGGAATGCGCAGGACGCGACGCAGGAAGTGTGTGGGACCCAAATGCGAGAGTGCGGATGCTCACTTGTAAAGGTGTGTGGGACCCAGAGTGGCCAGTGCGCCAGACGCCGTGTGGGAGTAGTGCCGGGATCCAAGTGGGAGGTGCGCAGGTTACATGCCATGTAGAAAATGTGGGGTTTCAGACTCGTAGTGGGAGATTGCGCGGGACGTCGCAGGAAGTATGTGCGGTGCCCAGGTAGAGTGCGCGGACGCTGTAGAAAGGGTGTGTGGGACCCAAGTGGCAGTGCGCGCGCCAGACGCCGTAGGAGTATGCGGGATCAAGTGGGAGTGCGCCAAACGCCGTAGGGTGTATGCGGGATCAAGTGGAAGTGCGCAGGACGCCTTAGAAGGTCTGCGGGACCCAAGTAGAGTGCGCCGGACGCCGTAGCACGTGGGCGGTACCTAAGTGGAGTGCGCAGGACGCCGTAGAAAATGCGTTGGATCCAAATGCGAGTGCGCCAAACGCCGAAGAAAGTGGGCGGGACCCAGAGTGGAAGTACTCAGGAGGCCATAGAAAATGTGTGGGACCCAAGTAGGAGTGCGCAGAACGTCGTAGGAAGCGATGCAGGATCAAGTGGGAATGCGTAGGACGCCGCAGGAAGTGTGTGGGACCCAAATGCGAGTGCGCCGGACGTCGTAGGAAGTGTGCGGGACCCAAGGTAGAGTGCGCCGGACGCTGTAGAAAGTGTGTGGGACCCAAGTGGCAGTGCGCCAGACGCCATAGGGAGTATGCGGGATCCAAGTGGGAGTGCGCCGCACACCGTAGAAAGTGTGCGGGACTCAAGTGGGAATGCGCAGGACGTCGTAGGAAGTGTGCGGTACCCAAGGTAGAGTGCGCCGGACGCTGTAGAAAGTGTGTGGGACCCAAGTGGCAGTGCGCCAGACGCCGTAGGGAGTATGCGGGATCCAAGTGGGAGTGCGCCAAACGCCGTAGGGTGTATGCGGGATCCAAGTGGAAGTGCGCAGGACGCCTTAGAAGGTCTGCGGGACCCAAGTAGAGTGCGCCGGACGCCGTAGCACGTGGGCGGTACCTAAGTGGGAGTGCGCAGGACGCCGTAGAAAATGCGTTGGATCCAAATGCGAGTGCGCCAAACGCCGAAGAAAGTGGGCGGGACCCAAGTGGAAGTACTCAGGAGGCCATAGAAAATGTGTGGGACCCAAGTAGGAGGGCGCAGAACGTCGTAGGAAGCGATGCAGGATCAAGTGGGAATGCGTAGGACGCCGTAGGGAGTATGCGGGACCCAAATGCGAGTGCGCCGGACGTCGTAGGAAGTGTGCGGGACCCAAGGTAGAGTGCGCCGGACGCTGTAGAAAGTGTGTGGGACCCAAGTGGCAGTGCGCCAGACGCCGTAGGGAGTATGCGGGATAAAAGTGGGAGTGCGCAGTACGCCGTAGAAAGTGTGCGGGACTCAAGTGGGAATGCGCAGGACGTCGTAGGAAGTGTGCGGTACCCAAGGTAGAGTGCGCCGGACGCTGTAGAAAGTGTGTGGGACCCAAGTGGCAGTGCGCCAGACGCCGTAGGGAGTATGCGGGATCCAAGTGGGAGTGCGCCAAACGCCGTAGGGTGTATGCGGGATCCAAGTGGAAGTGCGCAGGACGCCTTAGAAGGTCTGCGGGACCCAAGTAGAGTGCGCCGGACGCCGTAGCACGTGGGCGGTACCTAAGTGGGAGTGCGCAGGACGCCGTAGAAAATGCGTTGGATCCAAATGCGAGTGCGCCAAACGCCGAAGAAAGTGGGCGGGACCCAAGTGGAAGTACTCAGGAGGCCATAGAAAATGTGTGGGACCCAAGTAGGAGTGCGCAGAACGTCGTAGGAAGCGTGCAGGATCCAAGTGGGAATGCGTAGGACGCCGCAGGAAGTGTGTGGGACCCAAATGCGAGTGCGCCGGACGTCGTAGGAAAGGTGTGCGGGACCCAAGGTAGAGAGTGCGCCGGACGCTGTAGAAAGTGTGTGTGGGACCCAAGTGGCAGTGCGCCAGACGCCGCCAGGGAGTATGCGGGATCCAAGTGGGAGTGCGCCGCACACCGTAGAAAGTGTGCGGGACTCAAGTGGGAATGCGCCGGACGTCGTAGGAAGTGTGCGGTACCCAAGGTAGAGTGCGCCGGACGCTGTAGAAAGTGTGTGGGACCCAAGTGGCAGTGCGCCAGACGCCGTAGGGAGTATGCGGGATCCAAGTGGGAGTGCGCCAAACGCCGTAGGGTGTATGCGGGATCAAGTGGAAGTGCGCAGGACGCCTTAGAAGGTCTGCGGGACCCAAGTAGAGTGCGCCGGACGCCGTAGCACGTGGGCGGTACCCAAGTGGCAGTGCGCAGGACGCCGTAGAAAATGTGTGGGATCCAAATCCGAGTGCGCCGAACGCCGAAGAAAGTGTGCGGGACCCAAGTGGGAGTGCTCAGGAGGCCATAGAAAATGTGTGGGACCCAAGTAGGAGTGCGCAGAACGTCGTAGAAGGTGTGCGGGACCCAAGTGGGAATGCGCAGGACGCCGCAGGAAGTGTGTGGGACCCAAATGCGAGTGCGCCGGACGTCGTAGGAAGTGTGCGGGACCCAAGGTAGAGTGCGCAGAACCCCGTAGAAAGTGGGTGGGCCCCAAGTGGCAGTGCGCCAGACGCCGTAGGGAGTATGCGGGATAAAAGTGGGAGTGCGCAGTACGCCGTAGAAAGTGTGCGGGACTCAAGTGGGAATGCGCAGGACGTCGTAGGAAGTGTGTGCGGTACCCAAGGTAGAGTGCGCCGGACGCTGTAGAAAGTGTGGGACCCAAGTGGCAGTGCGCCAGACGCCGTAGGGAGTATGCGGGATCCAAGTGGGAGTGCGCCAAACGCCGTAGGGTGTATGCGGGATCCAAGTGGAACTGCGCAGGACGCCTTAGATGGTCTGCGGGCCCCAAGTAGAGTGCGCCGGACGCCGTAGCACGCGGGCGGTGCCTAAGTGGGGTGCGCAGGACGCCGTAGAAAATGCGTTGGATCCAAATGCGAGTGCGCCAAACGCCGAAGAAAGTGGGCGGGACCCAAGTGGAAGTACTCAGGAGGCCATAGAAAATGTGTGGGACCCAAGTAGGAGTGCGCAGAACGTCGTAGGAAGCGTGCAGGATCCAAGTGGGAACGCGCAGGACGCCGCAGGAAGTGTGTGGTACCCAAATGCGAGTGCGCCGGACGTCGTAGGAAGTGTGCGGTACCCAAGGTAGAGTGCGCAGGACGCTGTAGAAAGTGTGTGGGACCCAAGTGGGAGTGCGCCAGACGCCATAGGGAGTATGCGGGATCCAAGTGGGAGTGCGCCAAACGCAGTAGGGAGTATGCGGGATCAGTGGAAGTGCGCAGGACGCCTTAGAAGGTCTGCGGGACCCAAGTAGAGTGCGCCGGACGCCGTAGCACGTGGGCGGTACCTAAGTGGGAGTGCGCAGGACGCCGTAGAAAATGCGTTGGATCCAAATGCGAGTGCGCCAAACGCCGAAGAAAGTGGGCGGGACCCAAGTGGAAGTACTCAGGAGGCCATAGAAAATGTGTGGGACCCAAGTAGGAGTGCGCAGAACGTCGTAGGAAGCGTGCAGGATCCAAGTGGGAATGCGTAGGACGCCGCAGGAAGTGTGTGGGACCCAAATGCGAGTGCGCCGGACGTCGTAGGAAGTGTGCGGGACCCAAGGTAGAGTGCGCCGGACGCTGTAGAAAGTGTGTGGGACCCAAGTGGCAGTGCGCCAGACGCCATAGGGAGTATGCGGGATCCAAGTGGGAGTGCGCCGGACACCGTAGAAAGTGTGCGGGACCGAAGTGGGTGAGCGCAGAACTTCAAAATCGTTTTGTGCTTCTATAAGAGAGTGTATACCACCCCTTTCTTCAAGTCCCCTCCCCCTTAGCCACTCATTTCAACTGCTTAGCTGTTTTTATGCACCAACCTTTCTGAATCGGGTTTATATACGATGGAAATGTGAGTTAATCAAAATGTGCATCCGGAAAACACAAACACCATTATACTTCATTTGGCAATAAAAGTAGCAGGGTGTCGTTTGGTCATCGAGGCCTTTACTAAATCTGAAACAGCGGTTGTCTTTATCATGACAGAAATGGATATAAATGAGCTACCATTTTAGGACCTCTTAAAACTAGAGAAGGGTCGGTGTGCAACTGCATAAGAAAGTAGGTTAGCAGGGTTTGCAAGGTTTGAAATGCTTAGTAACTTCTGATTGCTCGAGCGTTGTCGTCGAAACCAGCTCATGGGTCGGCGCAACCGGACTCCAGCGACAGAGGCCGGCGATAGCCGGCAAGCGTGAGAACTTCTGAACGCCAACTCACATAGAATCAGCGGATGTCGATTATACTCAAGATGCCGGCGAAGCCGGACCCCAGCGGCAGAGGCCGGCGTCAGCCGGCCGACGCCGCTGGTAATTTATTATCGATTGACAACACAGCTGATTTCCTATGTGAGTTACGGTTTTTCTTTTTTTTTTTCTTATTTGCTTCGGCATTATTTTTTGTTGCTGACTCTTATAATATTACGAATAAGGGCTTTTCTTAGTGTGCGAGAGAAATTTGCTTTTTTTTTCGATTTAAAACAGAATTTTGAATGAAAACGCTTCGCAGCAAGAGCAAACGGCTAGCCTCACGCACTAAAAATAGCCCTACTCGCAATATTTAAACAGTCAGAAACAAAAATAATGCCGAAACAAGCGAAAAAAAAAAGAAAAACCGTAACTTACCCAGAAGCTGCACAGCTGTACTGCCAAACTGTAACAGCTAGCCCCGTTCATCATCCTCGGCCTCCCTCTTCGTTCAGGTCCGCTATCATACGTAAGTCGTAATGACGGAAATAAAAAGCCACGGAAAACTCGTCCAGCATGCTTTCGCCACTCAATTTTGGGTAATTTTCAAGGAGCAATAACTCCGTTCTCAGAAGGTTTTGTATGATTCCAAGAACATTGTTTTCTGCCTGGGATTATCTTCCAGATGAGCAGAAGGACGTTTTCAGGGTGTACTGCGACTTTGAAGGCAGTGTTCACGATGACTAAAAAAACTCGCTTACCATTACACCACCTTTCCCAGCCCGAGCTCCATGGAAACTCTTCAGAGAACATTTGAGCCGGGCCTGTTTAAAATTTACAAACTTCGCGTTCATTTCACAACGGATCCTTATTGCGCAAAGCATGTGCAGCTGCGTCCAGAATAGATTTGGACCACTCTCTTGGGAGCGCTGTAGGGTTTCGCGTTCGAAAATGGTTCACGAAATGTACATTCTGATTAAGTTGGCAGCGTTTTTTTTTGAAGGCACAGTCAAACCCTGGAATCATTTTTCAGCCTTTCAACCTACCCCAGAGAGAATTCCACGCTGATCAAAAGGGTGTCTTCAGAATCGCTCAAAAACCTCTACGAACGGAGTTATGGCCTCTCAAATTCTGTTTAGAATCAAGGCGCGAAAGCATGGTGGACGAGTTGTCCGGGGCTCGTAATTACAGTCATTTGCAACCGGTTTATGCGAGCGGACTTGAGTGAGAAGATAGGCCGAAACTGAAGGCAAGAACGGGGCTATTGATCGAAAACCATCGCTCATCTCGCCACTGTTGAGCTCGAAAGGTCGTAAAGGAGGGCGTGACTAAGTGGTTTCTTGTCGTGGGCGCGTCAGGGTGGCTTCTTCTTGTATCTAGCTTATTCGGGAAGTTAAGAGCTCGTACTTGGCAGGCGTTATATTGGGTGTGTTAACATCGAAAATATAAGAAAATCTCATATTTCGTCCCTGAGGTTCCTTGTGCACGAACCTATCCTTGTAAGGAGATTCGTTGGGACCGCTGGTGTAAATGCTCTACTCAGCGTTAAAATTCTACATCCAGAGAGAAAAAAATGACTTTCTGCAATAATCTTCCAGTCAAAGACTGTCTGATGTCTAAAGACAAAACATTTGGTAATATGCGAGCACTAGTATGAGGAGGAGGATGAGGGTGGCTCTAAGTGGACGGCGACAAATTGGTGTCGGGCAGGCGGCGGCTCTTGCCCGCTGGCGGCTGCACTTTACTATCCAAAAAAGCGTGCAGGCAGGTGCTTGGATGGCGGCTAAGAGGCAGCGTTCTGTAACATCTGAAAAAGCTGAAGGCGAACGGACGAAGGACAATTGGAGGACTGGAATGCATGCATGATACGAGATAGCCAGTCATCTTCCCCTTTTTTACTGCACAAGCTGCGACCATCTGAGAAATATATTGGTTGAGTCAGCGATTCGCAAAAAGTCTGGTTAGATTACCACTGTTGTTTTATAGATTGCCAAAGGATTAACACCAGATGGCTGGCCACACTCAGAGGGATTTTCTGTGATTCTCAACACCAACAGATCTATCGGATATAGCGCGGTATTTCGTACGCCTACTCAGAAAAATTAAAACAAGTTACTTGTAATATAAATGTAACAACTTACTTGAATGTCTTGAGTAACTTACATTTATACTAGAAATAACATACATTTATATTACATGTAACTTGAATTTATATTACATTTAAGTTACACTTACTTATGTTGCCTGCAACTCACATTTGAATTTTCACCATGGGTGGCCATCACGTGACACAGACGACACGCGACGCAGAGAGCGCATCCCAGACCACACACTACGCTAAAAAATCCTGTGCGGGGTCTTCCCTGCTGGTGTGGGGTCAAGTATCTTAAACTTGGATAATTGAGCCAAGAGCAACGCCAGTCGTAAGCCTGACCCCGCGAGTGCGTTGTACATCAGCCTTGGGAATACCTTCTTGGCCGATTTAAATTACTTGTGACTTTTATTGTGCCATTTAAGTTACATGTAACATATAGAAGGCGCGCTACACGCGGTATCCTCTCAGAAATTGAAAACAAGTTACTTGTAACATATCTAATCTGACGTAAGTTACTTGCGACTCATCTCAGGTCATTTAAGGCGCTGTTCATACTACTCAACGCCAGCGCGGCACCCGCATCTCGCGCTGGCGTGGCGTTTGTGTATGAATGGCTTGACGCCCCGCCCACGCGGCATGTGCGTCAGCTCCGCCCGCTCCGCCATGGCGTCGCCGCTGCAGTATTCATACTGCCACCCGAAACGCCTTGGCGTTTTCATCCAATGATATTATTTATCGATCGTCTCATTCATTCCAGCTTCACCGCTTCGCCGCTGGAGTATTCATAGTGTCCGCAAGCGCGGCACGCGCGTCACGCGCGTGGAAAGTATTCATACACAAGCGCCACGCCAGCGCGGCACGCGCGTGCTGCGCTGGCGTTGAATAGTATGAATAGCGCCTAAGTTACATGCAACATATCGTCAGGAAACCACCTGCAATGCACCTCCGATATGTTACATGTAACTTAAATGACACAATAAAAGTCGCAAGTTACTGAAAATCTCGTGTTCCAGCCAACCCATAGGGCCATCCCGCCCACGTCCTATAACAGTTGTCGACGTCCGTTTTACCATAGGAACAGACACCGAATTTTCGAATATTCTTTATCACGAGAGGTTCTAACATCCCAGCATGTACGAAAGCCCGTCTTATTTTTAAAGAATTGGCAGTCCAGGGTCCGTATGCATCAGCGACTTATTCGCGAGGTAAGTGTAAAGGACACTCGGAATCTCTGCGTTTCCTGTTGCTCTATGCGTCTGTCTCGTTTCTCCGCGGAAAAGCGAGACAGGCGCATTGAGCACAGGAAATGCAGAGATTCCGGGTATACTTTACCCTTACCTCGCGGGTAAGTTGTTCATGCATACGGGCCCAGGAAACAGAAGGTGAAGCCGTTTACCTGAAGATTTTAAAGCTCGAAACCTTTTCTTCAACGTCAGGTCCGATGCGTTGTCTGCATTCTTCGAAACACGCAAACTGGCACAGACAAGTTTTTAAGAGCTGTCTTTGAACGGTTTTTTCCCGATACTTGAGTGTTCTGTGGGGACCTTTCCCTATTAACCCCTACTTAGTAGACTTAGCTACTCGAAAACATCGAAAACTAAGATACGGTTTTTTATCGCGAACACTGCCTTTGAAGGCAAAGTCCACGATAAATTTCGCTCTCGGTTTTTGGCCGGAAATCGATAGTTCAGGGTCTCATTGGAGCACTGGGGTCGAAGGACGAACAAAACGAGCCCGAAAGAGCTCCATACGGCTCCGAAGTCCGCTCACGCTGGCCATTCCGCTCGCGGTCGAGTTATTCGAGGAACAGTTAGGTCCGCTTCTACATTAGCATAAGAGCGCGAGCGCGGCTGTTTTAGCCCTGCTGATTTCCGCAATCGATCAGCCTGGACGTGGCAGGGTTGCTTGGCAGTTCGCCATCGAAACGTGTGCGGTGCCACAAGCTCGTCCGAATGGGGGCGGACCGGGTTAGGTAGGCGCACTGGGACAACTTTCAAAGCCGTTTTTATCATTTTTTCCCGTTTTCGCTTCTCCGACCCTAACCACTCCAGCATCTGCCAACTTAGTGCTTCACACTGAAGCTTCGAGAACGAGATTCATCGTGGACACTGCCTTTAATGATTCGAGAACCAACAAATGGACATCGAATTCGTACTCAGCACCCCAAATAACACCCACATAGGAACTCTGAGACAAATCTGAGACTTTGAAAGTATACCCACCGTAATCTACCGTAAACTACCGAAAATCGATAAACTGACATCAGATTCGTGTGGAGCACTCCAAATTACGCTCAGAATAACGATTTGAGCCACATCTGTAGCCGCCTTCCGGAAATCGTCAAAAGTCGATTTTGTCGTCAATTTTTTCTACCGGTGGGAAGCTTTGAGAAAATTTAGTCGAAACTTTGGAAAATCGACAAATTAACCAAAGATTCGTGATCAGCGCCCCCCAAAAAAACCCTTCTGGAGAAACTTCATGTCAAATTTGGAACATTTTTTTGAAACGCTCCCAGAGCCTCTAATCGGTATAGATAAGCGCCCAACCGAAAATCCGTACAAGTCCAAAACGCTCTCGGTCTGGACAAAGTATGGAAAATGTGCCTTCATCCAAAATTTTCTCAGGAGGGTAGTTTTGGGCGCTGAACACATTTATGAGGTCCGTTTCCGGATTTTCGAAAGATCAACGCCCTTTTCAAAAGGTACGAAAAGCACAAAAAGCGACTTTCCTAAGCTTGTAACTTCTTGAAACCTGCAGCTCGGGGCTGGCTATTGAGCTACCTCAGAGAGTCGAGGGGTCCTATTCGGCCACGATAGGCTTTCTATTCGGGTGCCTAGTCGAGTTGAAAGGAACTTTTGCAGCAGCACGTGCTGCTTTGAGGAGCACGTGGCCTGTTCGATAAGGCTACGTGGCGCAGAGAGACAAAACCCTTGCTGCACCCCTATTTCCCACGCGGCAGCACGTAGCCTGTTCGATAGCACTACGTGGCGCAGCGAGGCAAAACTTTTGCCACACCCTATTTCCCACGCTAAAGCACGTGGCCTGTTCAATAGGAACACGTGGCGCAGACATGCATAACCTTCTCCGAACCCCCGTTTCCCACGCAGCAGCACGTGGCCAGTTCTATATGAGCACGTGGCGCTGGAGGCGGGCTCCCACACTTTCGATGGGAGCGGGTCTCACCCAACAAGGATACGGTCTAAGTCACGGACCGCAGTAGGGGATCACCCCCACAGCAGTCCGCGACAGGGACATCACCTTCGCCACGGTCGACAGCGAGGGAACTCCCCTCGCTGAGGACCGTGGGGAAATTATAGCGGTTCAAAAATCGTCCAGAAAGTGACTCGTAGTCACCTTCCAGGAGCGGCCCGAAAGGCGCACTGCGCTCTCTCGAGGATCGAGCCCCTTATATACGTGCTGTGCGGCTGACATGCGCCGGGTCAGTTTTGAAGCGTTCGATCAACGTGTTCAATCATGGGCATTGTGGCTCGTTCGTCGTCCAAGCTCATCGTAGCCGAATCGAAAGCGCATCGTGGCCGAGAGGAACGGCTATGATTGGCGCCACGTGCTTCTCACTTGGACGACGATTAGGCCACGTGGCGCAAGGAAATTACGTGGCCATATCGTCGTCCAACCGCTTTGTAGTCGAGTCGAAAGCCAATCGTGGCCGGATAGAACCCCACGAGTCCCTGAGACAAGAGCTACTAACGGTACTAGTCGTTTTCGCAGGTGCGTTTGACACTCTAAACACTTTCCCTGTCAGTCGATAACGAGGCGGACTTCAATTGATGAATCGGTAAGGGTCGATGGTTCGAATCTTGTTGTGGAATGTCAAAAATTCTGCATATAAGAGGTTTTGACGCATTTTTGCCTGGTCGAGGTGGTGGGATCTTGGCAGGATATCGACGATTCCCTGATTCTACCACGAATCTGTGGCTTCAGCTCCGGTCCGACACTGATGCGGCGTAATCTCGACAGATTCCCCGTAGAGACGTCACCTTTTACATACCTCAGAGTAATCTGACTTTTATGGGACAATTTCCCCGTGGACATGTCATGTGTTATCAACATTGCAGCTGCGTAATAAAAATCACAAAAAAAGTCGGGAAATAATGATTCAGTCAAGTGTGACTCTTATAATGTTGTCGTCAGAAAATCGGCAGATGAAGAAATGTCGGGGAATGGAAGTGCTGTTTTTCTTCCCGATTCGAGTCATTTCTAGCGGATGTACAATGACTAACGACAACTTGGGGGAGTTTTGTTTTCCCTCACGAAGATGAATGGGCCATGAGTCAGGCCACGCACCGGAGAGAATTAAAATATCGGCGTGATATTTTAAAGGTCTGATAAGGTGAAAAAACGGGGGCCGATTTGAACCTGTAACATCACAGACCATAAAATAATCTTTGATAAACTTTCGTGTGGCGAGTAGAAATACAGAAATGAAGCCATTGCGCAGAAGAATTGAAAGAGTTGAAGACAATTTGATAGAAACCCCGGCCCTAAACTGACCGGTCAAGTGATGTGCAGGTAAAAAGCGCAGGAGACGCGATGACGCTGAAAATCGTCCTTGATTCCACTGTTCGCCGACACGGTCGTAAACAAGGTCCGCAAATACCCACAGAATCGCCATTGGTGAAGCGATTCTGAAACCTGTCTCTCCTACTTGACACCAAAAACCACAGATCTTTCCTCAAGCCACCAAAATACTCCTGTGGGCTTTGGGAAGAATCACGACGGAAAAAATATATACATAGTACAATGGCTGACTTTTCGATGCAGTTTCTTCCTTGGAAGGCCGTGTTCACGATAAACTTCGTTTTGGAGTTTTCAGTGTGAAGCGCTACGCTGGCAGATGCCGGAGGGAATAGGGTCGAAGAAAGCGGCTGAAACGGGCCAGAAATCGATAAAAACGGCCGCGAAGTGAGGATTTCGTTGGCCCAGCACGCCACCTTAGCCCGCCCCGCCCCCACGTACTTACGAGCCTATGGCGCATTACGAATCCCTTCAATTTCAATCAGATATCGGTGATCTTCTTTTTGCAAATGATCTGATATTCAATTATCTGTGAAGTTTCAGTGCAGATGTAATGGGAGCCATGATGGTGTATTAATTAAAGGCACAGGACTCTCAAGAAAATTGTTTTTCAAGTTTCATCCTTGTCTTGGAGGTGGTCGTCCTCTGATCACAGTGGTATATCCAATATCGTCTAAGACCCCCAACGAACGGAGATAGGGCTTCTTGAAAATGCCTGAAAATCCCCTCATTTTGAAGGCGAAAATTTGGTGGACGAGTTGTCTCAAGCCCGTATTTTTCTTCATTCGAAGTCGCTGCACGAGAACGAGCCAGGATGCAGTGATGGACCGGCGAGGGAGTCAAAAACGGAGACGCAATTTGAATTCATCCATTAATTAATCTAGCCGCTACTCTGAGAGTTTTGGTCGAGAAATAGCCGCGAAATAGCCGCAAATGCCTCGTTGCCGCGTAATAGCCGCCAAAAGGCCGCGAAATAATGCTCTCCAGGTAGATACGGCGCATTCCAGAGACATGATTGAAATGTCAGCACATCCATCGGTTCAATTGCCCAAGTTTGAGGTACTTGGACCCCATTCAGCCTCTGGAGGCCCCGCCTAACCGCTGGCGGCCCCAGATAGTCGCTCGGCGATCCGGCGACGGTTGCGAATCGGTTAATTTTGTTTACTTCCAAATATTTCTCGGTTATATCTCGGCTATTTCTCGGCTACTTCTTGCCCGTTTCGTGAGGAGCCGAGAAATCGCCGCGAAATAGCCGGGGAATAGCCCACCAGGAGCCGCTGCGGAGCCTGGTGGGCTATTTAGCGGTCAAAACTCTTAGAGTAATGAGTTCGTAAACCAAGAAAAGGGGTGTGGCCCATGGTGGTGACGGAAAGGGGTCGGGCCCAGGTGACCGCCATGTACTCCACCAACCTTCACCTCTGGGCAGGTGAAATGGGGAACCCTAACCATTGGGAAAACCGGGGACAACCGCAGAAACGCCCCGAAAAAGCACGAAACAGAACCAACACTCATGCGAAGTATTCTCAAGATTGGGTGGGTGTCACTTCCGGTTTTTCGTCCATAACTATTTTTTTTGCTTAGAGATAGAGCTTTGGTGAAGGTTGTTTTCGGAATTCCCATAAAATTCTGCATCGATGAGCTTTTCCAGTTTCAAAAAAATACTTTCCCCTTCTTCCAGCCGATTTCAGGTAATAAATTTTTTTTTCGCCTGAACTTATCGGTTTATCGTCCATAACTTGTGCTTGTAGTTGGACATTTAGTTAAGGTTGTTTTCGGAATCCACCCAGAATTCTGCGTCGACTTGTGTTTCCAGGGGTCGGATTCATCAAACAAATGTTGGGTTTGCGTTGACCGACGGTAAGTCTCCTAACCTACCCAACACCATCAATCTTGATTCACCAAGTGCAAATCAGGATGAGTTACGCTGACCGAGACTTTTATGCGTCGGCGGTAATTTGAATGCCCACAACACACGATAAATACCGCCAATTCACAAAAATTGACAGGAAACTCAACTATGGATAGATTTTCTTGAAACCAGAGACACAACGGCAGAAAGGATACGTTTTCGCTTGTTTCGAGTAATATCTTATAATTTCTGAGGTTTTTTTTCATTAAAAAACATTTCTATTCTTCCGAAACAGTCGGAAAAATAGTTTTTTCATCTTTTTTTGCTCAAAACAAAAATATTTTTTATGAAGTGTACACCTCAGTATTTTGGTTTAGGACCGTGATAATAAATGGGAAGCGGGAAGGATGACTGCAAGAAGGGATTGTGTTCAGCAAACCGTAAGTGGCTCACAGCATCAAATCCATTGTGAGAACAATTACGGGTAGCAGATACAATTCGTAAAGGAAATGGCAAAGGGCCGGACAGGAGGAATGAAAAACTGAGAGAGCTGTTAAGCTACATAGCTCATCATGAATTCAGTAGTAATAGCCTCATCAAATACTAATCATGAATGATTCAAATGTGAATAATTATAAAATTTACTAATGTTCATACTGCTGAAAATTCGATGTAAAAAGGTTCGAAAATGCAAATAAAACTCAGTAAACAAACAGACCTTTAGTGAGAGCTGTTTTCGGAATTTCGATAGAATTCTGCGTCGACTAGTGTCTCCAGTTTGGAAAAAAAATTCCTCGATCCTTCAGCCTATTTCGTTATACGAAACACCGGTTTTTTGCCTATAACTCTTTAACCGTTTGAGATAGGGTTCTGGTGGAGGCTGTTTTCGAAATATACGTAAAATTCTGCGTTGAATGATATATCGGGTTCCTAACTTTGCTTGCTCCATAAGCAAGCCGGGTCGGTGGAGCCGAGCCCCGTTGTTTGCTCCAGCAGAACTCTGCGTCTCTCATTTAACGTCGGCATGGATCCTGAAGAGACTTCGCGTTCACTGTTGAAGGTGGGCGCAAACTCGGTGCCATATGCTATAACATAGGTGCACCGAGTTTTCGCCAATCTTCAACAATGACCGCGAAGTCTCTTCACGATCCATGCCGATGTTATCTAGTAGAGGCGAGAGCACCCTATGGAAATAACTATGAAGCTCTGCTCCACCGCCCCGGCTGGCTCATGGGCAAGGAAAAGTTGGGAACCCCCTAGATCATTCGACGCAGAATTTTACGTCGATTTCAAAAGCAACCTTAAAGGCAGTGGTCGCGATCGAATATGCTTGTCGTCTTTTTCTCTCCAAATCCTTTCCTGGGTCTCGAGTAGTAGGACCTATAAGAAAAAATCGCGAAAAAACCACTGTTTAGGGACGAATTTGAAACCTGAACTTTCTTGTCTTTTGATGGTGGACTAGCCCTCTCCACATCATCGGCATCGATGACCTCTTATATCAAGAACATCAGCTAGCTTGAAATTGAATGTCAATCAATGAACCTTCGAATTTATAAACACATCTAGTCAAAAACATTGACTGAAGTGATGCTTTCATTATTCAACTGTTTTTATTCGTTAAATTTGCATTTATTTCGTCCTCTGAATGTCGATGATTTTTGACTGCTCGGCATGAGACTGCGATCTGTTTCGTCATCGCTGTGCACGTGTGCACGAACTAGCTTCTTTGGGCCCTAGAAACTCTATTTGTAGACCGTTTTTCACCGCGCTACCTTCATAGTTTTTCAGCTGTTTTTGATCTAAGCTGATTTTTGTAGTTTTTTTGATAACGTTTTTCATCGTGACCACTGCCTTTAACTAAAACCCTATCTCTAACGGTTAAGGAGTTATAGGCGAAGAAATGGTGTTTCGTCACCTGAATTAGGCTGAGGGACGGAGAAAATATTTTTCCAAATTCGGAAACGCTAGTCGATGCAGAATTCTACCGAGAATCCGATAACAGAGCTCTCATCGAAGGTCTTTCTCCAAGCACAAAAAAGTTATGGAATTTCAGGCAAAAAAAAAAGCACTTTATGAACTGAAATCGGTTAGAAGAAGGGGAGCGTATTTCTCAAAACTGAAAACGCTTATCGATGCAGAATTTTATGAAGATTCTGAGAAAAAAAACCTTCACCAAAGGGCTATCCCCTAGGGTAAAAAAGTTATGAACGACAAACTGATTGTTTTTGGTGAAAGAAACGTTATCTCAAAATTTGAATTCAGCTGAGAGATTGGAAATGTAATTTTCTCAAATTGAGAACATTATTCGACGCAAAAACTCATGAAAATTCTGGAAACACAACTCCGTTTAAACATCCATCTTAAAGGGCAGAAGTGTTATGAGCGAAGAACAGGTAGTTTTTCAAAATCGCCTGGAAAAAATTTCCGAAAATTTTTGACTCCAGGACAATTCAAAGGAAATTTTTCATGACCTAGGCAGATCAGTTCATTAAGAATAGTGACTTTCTAGAAGAGATCATCTAGAGAAAAATAATTTTCAAAATTAATGCTGAAAAATAAAAATAAAAATTTGAATACAAGAAAAAGTGGATTAAGAAAACGTCAAAATTTTGAAGTTGCAAGTCTATAGGGAACCTTCACCATTCCCCACTTAGGTAGGTAGCCTAGACAACCTTCACCTCTCGGACCGATGTCTCCACTCCAACGAACCTATGCTTGTGAATGAAATGATGCTCCATTTGCGAGGCCAATCGCGCGTCATCGCGTCGCGACGCACTCTTTCTCCGTGAGCGACATTGGGACGAGTTGTCACGTCGGCCCACGGCGATTATTTTCTAATCGGTTTCTTACTTCGTAATAATTTTCCTTTCGATCCTTTGGTTGCTGTAAGCTGTTTCAGTTGTTTGTTGAAGTTTAACATCGGCTCAGCAAGATGACCGGTACGGAGCGTAAAGTGTTCCAGGTAGAGTGATCAAAATACTGTCCTTTTTTGCCATTTTTCATTTGCTTGCTTTGCATTGTCTTCCGATTCTTTTTTTTGTTTTTTTAGAAGTACTATCCACCCGATTATGATCCTACTAAACTGCCCAGAGCTAAAGGAACGAGAGCTCGGTGAGTGGTATTATACTGTCATTTTATTAGGTCTTTCTGTGTGCTTTTTTAGACATTTGTTGGCTAAAAATATAATGAATTGTGTTTCTTTAACCGATAGAATAATTATCTAGTACTCGGCCGATAATGGGCGACTTTTGCAAAAGAACGATAGTTAAGTGCGCCAGAATCGGGCTATCGTAATCTTAGCCGTAAAATTAATTGTTTGGCGACGGTTTTTCACGGACGAAACAACTCATTCGACGGCAGATAATGGATTTTTGTTCGTCAGTGTCGTGTCGGCGCTCAGTTCATAAAAGACTTCAAGAAGACGGTTTTTTGTTATTGAAAAGCTCAGTGAGTGGACCCAAAAGGACTTTTTTATTTCTTGCGCTTCCTTTCAGTACTTTTCATGAGCGCCGTAGTTTCTTCGCTTTTCCATGAAACTGATTGAAAACTGAACATGAGTACCAGAAAAATGGATGTTAACAGGAAAATCACGGAGCGAGTTTTCCTAATTAACAATCAATAATTCACATAACAAGGCAGTCATATTGGGAAGAGAATTGCTTAAACTAGCAAAGATTCATAGGTGTTAGATTTGGAGCAAACTGCTGATTACTTTTCGAGACACACATAAACAAGCCGTTCCTACTAAAATGATTTTGTTTTGAAAAATATTTCGGATTGTTTCTATAAGTAATTTGAAGAAATTAACGAATGTTAACGCGAATTGAAGTCTGAATCATGGAAAATGTTGAGTACGCCTATAAAATTATCAGTTCAACTATTACCATTACCAGGAATCCCAAAAAAAGACAGATGAGATAGAAGTATTGAGAAAAGTCATGGTTTCTCACTATATGATTATCGCCGTCGAATGAGTCGTTTCGTCCGTGAAAAACCGTCGCCAAAAATTTATTTTACGGCTAAGATTACGGTAGCCCGATGCTGGCGCACTTAACTATCGTTCTTTTACTTTTGCTACTTATTTGTGTCACAAGGTAGCTGAGTTGAACGCAAAACTCAGATTTCAGGCAGGACTCGAACCTGCATTGCTCGCTTTCCGGGCGAGAGTGTTACTATTACACCACCGACACCCCGTTCTGCATCACTTAGCTATTTACACATGAACTGTGTAGGCCCAACAGCAATTACCCGTTAACGGATATGATATGGTAAGCACATATCGGCATTAAGTCCAGTTAATTAAAGGCAGTGTTCACGAAGGAAAAATTGCACGTTTTTTTGGCTAAAACGTAAGCTTTGGGTCCCTCTAAGAAGATTAGGAACAAAAGTGCGACGAAAAACGGCCGGTAAGTGGGTGAAAATCTCGTGGGCCAGCCAACCCATTGGGCCACTCCGCCCACGTTCTATAACAGTTCCCCTGAATTCGTGGTTAAATGAGCTATGCTTTTCGATCAAAAGCCCAGTTCTTCCCTTCATTCTCAACTTCTCTCTCTACTCAGGTCAGCTCGCACACATCGGTTGCAAAACTCGGGAGTTACAAGCCTCGGACAACTCGTCCGCAATGCTTCCCTAGCTGAACTTTGAGGGGCCATAACTCCTGTTCCTGGGGGTCTTGTACGATTCCAGGGACATCATTGGAATCAGCATGGGACCGTTTTCAGGATAGGCGGAAAAACAGAAAAACAACTTTTATCGTGAACACTGCCTTTAAGGAGAGCGGACGTTGCCACTCACCCGTGCGTTCTGCCCCGCGGTCGGTGAGCGTCGCGCGCGGCGGAAAGGGCGGTGACGCGACATCCCAACATTTAAGTGAAATCAAGTAAACTGGCATGTTGCGGAGCATTATTTGCTTTGCTGCGTTTATTTTATGTCAGTAACAATAACCGTTTTGTCGTATATGGTGCTGATAACTCTACCACACGATGACAGCTTTTCGCATTCGCCGCGCGCGCAGACCGTAATGCGTGCGCACGCATGTGAGCAATGTCATGGAGTCGTTAATTAAGCATACCAGATCATACTTGTTAAACGGTGATTGCTGTTGTGCCTACATAGTTCATGTGTGAGTAGCTGAGGAATGCAGAGCGGGGTGTCGGTGGTGTAATGGTAACACTCTTGTCCGGAAAACGTGCAGTGCAGGTTTGAGTACTGCCTGACATCTGAGTTTTGACTTCAACTCGGCTACCTTGTGAATCTAAAAGAGGACATGTTTTTTTTATTCTGCGTCATTTCCTAGACATTCCGAAAGCCTACTCAATTTTGTTTTCCTAGAAGTGGGTAGGTAAATTTAGATCAGCTTTTCAAAGAATATTTCTGTAAGCGAGGTTTCAGTCCAATTTTGGGTCTTCGGGGGAGTGGGGATTTCCAACGCATGGAGTAAGGAACGTGGTGTAGTGCCAGTACTCCAGTTTTCCCAATTTGGTTTTTATACTACTTTTTTTCAGGCAGTTTGTTCAACGTGTCATGACGCCATTCAATATGCAGTGCAATACATGCCATGAATATATTTATAAAGGCAAAAAGTTCAATATGAAACGTGAAACCGTCGAGGGAGAAGATTATCTAGGACTTCGGTTGTTCCGCTTCTATTTCAAGTGAGTTGTTTGCAAGGCATATGTGATATGGAGTTCTCAACTCAGACAGTAGGCGCGGGCGGATCGCTGGCTTTTTGCGAGCGGATCGACATCCGCCCGCCAGTAGCCAGCGATCCGCCCGCTAGTAGCCAGCGATCCGTCCGCCAGTAGCCAGCCATCTGCCTTCGATGCCACATGTGGGTTATTCCGATGGTTACCACCACTGTCTCCGTGTGCGGGACCACCCCCCGTCTCTCTAGCCGTGGGGACCATCCCCTCAGCCAGGGTTGAGCAGGCCGTTGTGGCGATTCTTCCCGCGGCTACGACCCACCATTTTCCTTTTTTTTCAAAAAAAATTCTTAAAATTTTACGACCTCCTGAAACCAAATTTTTTGAAGCTTTATCTAGTGTGTAATTTTCAATTTTGTAAGAAAATGTCAATTTTTTTAAACATCTTCTCTGTGTATATTTTGTTTTTATATTGTTAGAAGTTCATACACCTCGCACGCGACTAACTATTCCTACCTTTCTTATTACACCTCACCATGTGGTTTGAAAAAAATCCTATTTTGTCCAAAAATATTACGACCCCTTCTCAAATTTTCATTTTTTTTCCTCGAAACTTTCAAAACAATTACGACCCCCCTTTGTGGCCAGTCACAACGCTGCTCAACCCTGCCCTCAGCTGCCAAATTTATTCTCCGACTTCTAAGTGGTCTTTCAAAGGTGACTTGGAGTCACCTTCCAGGATCGGCCTCGAAATGCCGAGTGAGCGTTCGGTGAAATGGAACGCAATTTATACCCCTTGGTTTTATTTTCTCTGAGCATGATGCTGATACCAGAAAAGAACTCATCAATGATTGACAAGTTCTACCGTGTAAAATTTGAGCGAGCGGATCGCTGGCTATCAAGGCCCTGGCGGTCGGATCGCTGGCAGGTTGCGGGCGGATCGCTGCGTCTCATAGCTCAGCGGGCGGATCGCTGGCTATCAAAGCTCCTGAGGGCGTATCGCTGGCAGGTTGCGGGCGGATCGCCGCTTTAGAGCTTGCCGGCGATGCGCCTGCTAGCGTGATCAACTTTCCCAGGTGCCGCTATCCGCCCGCCAAAATGCAGCGACCCGACCACGGAGACAACGTGAGGCAGCGATCCACCCGGCGAGGCCACGATGGGCAGCGATCCGCCCGCAACTTGCTGGCGTACCGCCCGCAAAAGCCTTGATAGCCAGCGGTCAGTTCGCACCTATTGTCTGAGTACCGTCAAGGTCAGGCAGACTGTTGCCTAGGACCTTGACCGAGCTATAACGTTCCTCCTTGGTGAGCAATTTTTTATGTGAAATTTTTTTTTGATCCTCCTGCGCTGAAAATTCTCGGCAATTCGAGGCTGGAAATTTTTAGAATTTGGTATTGGACACTATACCCCGTACCACACTGACGAGCCTGAGTGGATGTTCCACATTTTTTTGTCTCAAAAATTTTTTCGTCCCCACATTGTCTCGCGGGATAGTAACCTCCTGGCCCTGTCTTCCGTTTATGGCGTCTCAGCTTCGATTCTCCTGACATTCATCAGTTTAGATGTCCAAATTGCTTAGCAGAGATCACCTTCAAGACGGATTTGGAAAACTGCGATTACCAAAATGTGAGTGATTTTACGTTTTCATGGTTTAGATTTGCAAGTATTTGGGTGGTTTGGCCTCTCCAATAAGGAGTAAGTCGACAGAGATCTTCATGTGACCGTTATTCGGATTGAGCACTCGCTACTCGGGCTCACATCTACTGTGCTTCTCTGGGCCAAATTCCGGTCCGCTATTGCGTTTCGACACGCTTTGCGGCCGCACGCTCCCGAGTCGGAAGAGTTTCCAGTGCCGCAGCGGCCGATCTGTTTACTCTAGGTGGGTTTTGAAACTGGAAACTAAAAAAAATTGGAAGAAAAATTGGAGAAAACTGTTTAAAAAAAGCCCAATCGAGTCGGCTTTGGCGCTTAAAACTCGACAAAATAGAGCGCGTGCGGCCGCAAAGCGTGTCGAGACGCAATTGCGGACCGAAATTTGGCCCAGAGAAGCACAGTATGTATTCTCTGTAGAAAAATGAAATTCTCATCACTCGTCGCACGTGTGTGTCTGCTCTCTGCGGATCCCACCGTCTCCACTCCGCTCCGCAAATGCACATTCCTCGAGAATGTCGCCTCCTTACAGGCTGAACCCCGCTGGAAGGGATTTTACGCTGTTTCTCTTGTAGGTATCCTATCACATACGTAACGAGCGAAAAGTGGACGGAGAATTTACCTCAGCAAGAGGTATAAATTAATTCCGATATTTGTTTAGGTTCTCCCAGGGTCAATTGGGGTTGCGGAATTTTGCAACCGGGGGTTGCACAAGTTTCGTCCTGAAAATTTAGGTTAAAGGGATTGCCGAAATTTCGGACCAAAATAGACCATTTTGTGAAGATATCCCTTAAAGGCAGCATACACGCTCGCGAAAGTTGTTGAGATAACTACATTAATGGGGTCGTAAGAGCCCTAGAAGAGCCCTCACGAAGTTGGAAGAGTTGAAAACGGGTTAAAATGACCGTAAGTGAGTCGTTTTGGGTTACAAAATCATCTTTTCTCCGCCCGTCGATACGGGCTCCGCCCCTCAATACAAATGTTCATTGCCCGATTACGGTCATTTTGGCTCATTTTTTGTGCTTATAACCTCGTAAGCGTTTCAGAAAGGGCCGTACGAGTACACTAGCGTCGTTATCCCAACAAATTTGTCGCTAGCTCCGCTATTTCAGCCAATCCGGTACAACTCGTCCACTTCTGGGCCAATATAGAACGAACCGTTGTATCTTCATTTCAGTTGATTTTTTTCGTTTTTTTTGTTATATCTGAATATTAACAGCTCCACACTTTAGATTTATTCCATAGAATTGATATCGTTTTTGAGCGTGTATGCTGCCTTAAAATTCTCGATAATTTTGATCACCAAAGGAAAGGATCGTAGCATTGCTCAGGCTTTAGACGCTCGAGCCCGACTAATTAACGAATTCTCGGCGTCTGACGTTTTTAGTAATCAAATATAATTTGCGCAGAAATCACGCCAGGGGGGGATCACAGAAATTTTGCAAAACAAAATTGATGGTGAGGGTCGCTCCGATTTGTAAACGCCCCGCTTGACTCTGGGTTCTCCGTGATTACTTGGAATCAACCGAATGTTGTGTTTGAGCACAGTTTCTCCCAAAAAAATTGTCATGCGCTCAAGACATTGTGGAGTTTTTAGGCCCCGTATTATATCACGAAGTAAGGTTGTTGGGGGATGTTCCTGTTCCAACAACAATGTAAAGTAGCTAGCAGGTAATTTTCCGGGGTGTTCAAATGTAGTTTCGGATTTGACTGAGAACTTTTTTGGGAGCTGTTCAGGATGCCAACCACGTATCTTGGGTGGAGTTCATCATCGCGCAGGGTTGGACAGGCTTGCGACTTGTCGCAAAGGAGGGTCGTAAAAATTCGGGAGATTTTTCGAAAAAAAAAAAAAATTAGAAAATTGGGGGGGTGTTGGTAAATTTTTGGAAAAATTGCGGTTCATCCCTAAACCTTTTGAAAAGGTAGGTCGAGGAGGAGCTGCATTGGGACCATTTCTCCATCTCAGAGGGGGGGGTTCGTAAAAATTTTGGTCACCCCGGGGTGTCGTGAAATCTTGGTCAGCGGCCAATTCAACCCTGTCAACGCGTTCGTTGGGTAGGAGCAAAGGCTTGACACGTTTGATGGTTACCAGGCAAATGCGGAAGGTCGCTGACCGTTGGTGCTTTCAGCTAACCCAGCTTACAGACTGGGCAACTGAGACATTGCTCGGGTAGGAGACCTTTTACACCCATGGGGTATTCATCGAACGCCCAGAACCTTTACCCCTGCCCAATGACACACTTTGATGAATTCCGCCCCTGGTGTCCGCTTGTCAATATTCTGAAGTTTACTGTACGCTGCGTTATGTGTGATGCTACTTAGCTAACGGATAGTATCTCATTATTTTGAAAGTCGACAAGTGGACCTCAAATTTGTGTTCGGCTTCCCAGTTGACTCCACGCTGATCAGTTTTGAAACAAATCTGAGGCTCTGACCTAATTATCGTACACTTACCGTAACCTATCGCTGTCTATTGAGAATCGATAAACAGACTTCAGGATTCGTGTTAAGTGTTCCAAACATGAAGGACAGGTTTTGCTACGGTTTCCGCATTTTTCAGAAAATTATATAGTTTTAGGAGCATGGCGCTACACGGTTATTCGAAGCGATAAAGCTCTATCAAGATGCTGAAAAGGCCAAGGAAGCTCAAGAAGAGGAGGACAAGAAAGATCCTATGAAAATGTTGGAGAAAAGGACGATGATGAGTCGAGCTGAAATGGAAGCTATGGGTAAGTGCCCCCATCCCCTTCTCCTATATTCTAAGATATTGTCGTCAAGTTTACTTGCCTTCATAATTCCGATTTCAGGCAATCTGGAAGACCTGGAGGAAATTAGCAGAAACAAAGAGGGAGTTGATGTGGTGGAATTCCTGCAAGCCACGAAGCCAGAGTTGTCTATAGCTGAACAGATACGGTTACAAGAGGAAGAGGATGAGGCCTTGATAAGGTGCTAATGACAAGGAAAATACTATTAGCCAAAGTGACCATTTCGACCGAAATGAACTTTTCTAGAATCATTTTTCGACGTAGAGTTCGAATATGCCCTTCACAGATGTCTAGAGTCACTCTGAGAAAAGCTATAGACGTTTTTTCTCGGATTTTCATGCCCATTGTTCCCTCCAAAAAGCGCATGAATTTTAGGAAAATCCGGGAACGGGCCTCATAATCGTGTTCAGGGCCCAAAACAACCTCTCTAAGCAAAGTTTTGGTCAAAGCACATTTTCCGAACTATGTGCAGGCTGATAGCGTTTTGGGCTTGTATAGATTTTCGGTTCAGGGTTCAATTATATCAATTACGGGTTACAGAAACCGTAAACGAGAAATTTCCAGATTTGACTTAAAATTCTCCTTGGGGGGGGGTGGTTATTTGGGTGCTGATCATGAATCTGAGGTTTATTTGTCGTTTTTCCAAAGTTTTCGACTGAATTTGTTCAAAGATTCCCACCGGCAGAAAAATTTGACGGCGAAATCGACTTCTGACTATTTCCGAAATGTGAAGGCAAATTTGGCTCAAATCGTACTTCTGGTGGTTATTTGGAGTGCTCAACACGAATTTTATCGATCGATTTTGACAGCTTACAGTAGATTACGGTGGGTATACAGTAGTTCGGTCAAAGTCTCAGATTTGTCTCAAAGTTTCTATGTGTGGGTTAATTGGGGGTGCTGAATACGAATTCGATGTCCATTTGTCGATTTTCGAATTATCGAGGTAGGTTTTGTCTCCTAAATGGCATGTTACCTAGCATAATCTACACTAAACCTTCAAATTTCCGCAAGCGAAACCCAGATTCATGTTCAGCTCCCCAGATTACCTCTACATATTTAGAAACACCTTAAAAATTCGCTTACCTTGCCGCGAAGCTTTGAAAACGCTCATAATTTCTTTTAGGGTGAGTCTAGGCAGCGGCGATGGGCATATTCGGGCTTTACGTCCAAAAATGGGTCTAGAAAAGTACATTTCTTTTGAAATGATTAGTATGAATATGACGAGTGCTTACAATTCATTTTTTTTGCTACATTACAGGAGTGTTTATGGGAAGACAGAGGATGGGAGGATCATGAAACGGTTAGAGGATGACGGGGAGGATGAGGAGGCTTTGAGTAAACCTGGAACGAGTGGTTCGGTGAGTTTGTAACATTATTTATGAGCCTTTATTTCTGGGTGATTCTGGTTTTGTTCACAGGAAGAGGATGTTTGAGCAAAGTGGTATCTACATTTTTAGGGTCAATTGTTGACGTTAAATTCAATTTTTCTTTATTGATGGCTTTCTAGGGAATTACTGTGCTTCTCTGGGCCAAATTCCGGTCCGAAATTGCGTCTCGACACGCTTTGCGGCCGCATGCTCTCGAGTCGGAAGACTTTCCAGCGCCGCAGCCGCCGATATGTTGACTCTAGTTGGGTGGTGGAAACTGGAAAATGGAAAAAAAATGGAGAAACTATGTAAAAAGGCCGGCTTTGGCGCGGACCGCAATTCGGCCCAGAGGAGCACAGTACAACTCGTCGAAGGCGTCCTTTCAACGAAGTTCATACCGTTGATTTAGTTCTAATGACGGTTTCAGGTCCATGTTTGTAACTGCTAAGGACGTCTGTAAACAGAGTATTGGCGCTCCCACACTTGAGTGGAAAGGCAAGTGGGCACTACTCAGGCAATTTTCGGGGTGATGAAAGAAATTTATTTTGGATTCTGCCCAAAACTTTCATCTGGGGTTGTTCGGGATTCCTAAGGCCTCTTTCAGAGTGCCATCGCTGATCGCTGCGATGCCGTTTTCAATGCAGATCGACGTGCGACGCGAACTCGATCGATGCTCATGTTTATCATCCCATCGCGTCGCGCGGCAATCGAACTCTGAAAGGGGCCTAACACTAATATCGGAATCGTTTCTTGACATTCTGCGACTGAAAATAGGCTACCACAGATCTAGTGCAACCCTTAGCCTGTCGTCCAACTTTGGAAACCACCCATGACTTGGCACTGCGACGCATAAGTATAGCAACACTTTTGAAATAGTGGTATCATATGTAAGATCGAGGTTTCGGATATTGAGGAGAGTTTTTATGTTTTCTGCTACGACGAAAACGCTGGATTAGGTAGTATAGCCAGAAGCTCCCCATTTCCCCTTTAGTTGTAGAGAAAAGTCTCTATTTCGAGCGACGCATTATCTCACAATGCTCGCCAGCATGAGTCGTCTTCACGTGTGTTTTCATGAAACTGGTTCAAGGTGATGCTATTTGTCCTTTTTCCGGTGGACTTCACCTGCTTGTTGACGGAACAGCTCGAGTTCGTTCCTTTCATATTGCTGAACTTGGATTTCGATGGATTTCTGGCCACATATGACGACCAACTGGATGCAATTTCAAGTTCGTGCTAGATCCTGAATCGCTCAACGCCTGTAGTCACCCAGACGTCTCATGGAGCTTGGGAAGCGAAACATTGCACTTTGGGTTTTCAGTGACATGGTGTCGGCTCTGGCGACTATCTACGAATCGTCGCTGAGTTCCTCTGCAAATAACAATCCCTATTAGATCAACTACTGCAAAAACTCTGTGGGCTCTGAAATGAAACAGTATAATTTCCCAGAACATTTTCACAAGGTCGCTTGACTCGAGCTCGCGCGATCAAACGTGAGCACGAACTTGGAAAACTTGAGTGCTCCACTCACCAAAGTCGCCGCTTGTCAAATCGTGCATGAGGTAATCTTCTACAGCTATAGCAAGTTTGAAATCACTTTAGGAAACGTGTTTCAGTCGAAGAAGATGGCCTCATGCACCATTTGACAAGCGGCGACTTTGGTGAGTGGAGCACTCAAGTTTTCCAAGTTCGTGCTCACGTTTGATCGCGCAGACTCGAGTCTAGCTACTCAGTGAATATGTTCTGGGCAATGAGACTGTTTCATTCCAGAGTTCAGAAAATTGTTGCAGTGGTTGATCTAATAGGGATTGTTATTTGCCGAGAAACTCAGCGAGAATTCGCAGTTATTCGTCGGTGCCGACACCATGCCACTGTGAACTCGTCGTGTGATGTCTTGCTTCCCAAGCTCCATGAGACGTCTGAGCGACTACAGTCGTGTAGCAATTTTAGAATATAGCCCGAATTTGGAATTACATTCAGCTGGTCGTCATACCTGCCCAGAAATCCAAGTTCATCAATATGGGAGGAGTGAACTCGAGCTGTTCCGTCAGAAAGCAGGTGAGGTGCACCGGAAAGTGGTCAAATAGTATCACATTGAACCATTTTCATTCAAATACGCGTGAAAGTGGCTCATTCTGGCGATCATCGTGAGATATTTCCATGTTGTTCAAGTGTTGCTATACTTGCGCGTCGCACGAAATACAGACTTTTCTCCATAACTAAAGGCGAAATGGGCAAGTTCTGGCTATAATACCTATTGCATAGTTTTCATCGTTGCAGAAAACATAGAAAGTCTCACCAATAAACGAAACCTCGATCTACCATATGACACGCATATTTCGAAGGGTCTGCTATATTTATGCATCACAATGTAGTATGAATTTGGTTGGAAACGTTTTTCTCAACCAAATGTGAATCCCTATTCAGTAGGCTACCATGGCATAATACCAGCCATGACCTACCGCAATCTGCTGAAAAACTGAAAACGGATTCCGTATTGGGCGAACAGAACACCTTGCTAGACAAAGTCCGGGCAAAAAAATTAAAAGCTGGTCATTTGAGATCAGAAAGTAAACCTATTTCATGTTCATCAGACTACATAGGTTTTCTCTGCCCAAACGTCGTCCAGGGATTTACTTGGCTTCTGAATAGGGAGATTAGGTTGATTTCCTGTATTCCACACCATACGGTAAGCCGCTGTTGGTATAATGGCATGGTAACGTGCCAGAAGATGTCTTCAACTCCCTTTGAGGAAATGTTCGGCGACCGTTGGAGGGAAATTCGAATTCAACGTCGATAGATATATTTTTCAATTTGAAATGGCCTTTTTGTTCGAGCATTCTTCCCTTGAGACTTGTTCATATTCGGGTTGGCCGAGTAGCCTTAGGCTTAGCCAATTCATGTGTTGTTTCCAGTCATCGAGTCTAACTGAACCACAAACGGACACGAAGCCGCTTGACATAAAACCGAGTTTTGCGAAGGATCCACCGAAACGAGCTAATGACCAGAAATCGCTGTTATCGAAGATGGTCATTGTGAAGAAGAAAAAGGTGAGCGGCAATGATTTTTTTTGTTCTGGTAGAGGCATATTCGTGTTCGTGACGTAAGTGATGTAAGTGTTCTAGTACAGGCCGTAAGACTCTATTGGGCCTGCTAGATCAACCCTTTGTAACGGTCGGTTGTTGCTGATCCAAACTAGTTGTAATAACGGCCAAGGCCATTATTGTGAAGTGCAGGGTGCGCTTTTAATATGGTGGCAAGGTTTCAAATCTCATCCCAGCGGCATAAGTGCGTGCCTAATCGGCATATAGAGTCTGTTCTATTCGTTAAACCTCTCTCTCCAAATGCACAAAGTTTCGGAGCGCAAAATGGTTTTTGAAAGAAATGATGAGCGAAAGCCTGAGTTTTCCCCGATTTTTCACAGTGGAACTCGTCGTTGAGTTGGCTTCGTTAATTGTTGCTCGTTCACCCATGTGACCGTGAAGAACTGCTCCAATGGGATAATTTTCAAGCGGTGTGGGTGTATGCTTGAGAACATACAATAGCTGAAGTCCTTGGACCATCTACTGAAAGAGCGCGAGGGCAATTTGCCGAAATCCATTTTTGGCCCAGGTCAGTGATCAAGCTCGCTGAATTCGTGCCTTTTTTTGTTTGCCTGACAATGTAGTGGCGTCAAATTTGGAGCGGAAGTGCTCCTGAAGGTTTTCAATCGATCTGTATACATATTACCAACTTTTCCCAAAAATCGATAAAATCGATTGCTTATCGATTTTCTTCAAAATCAATGAGAAGTATAAAATGTGATGAAGAATATTCTTCCGCCTTCGACCACGAAGTTGGCCGCCTGTATGTCTTCAGGGAATGGAAAAAATAAGGAAAATGTGGGTGCGCTGAAATTGACAGGGCCAACGTGTGGAATTCAGCAACTTGTCCTCATGTTCTCTTGGTAGAGGGTCTCAAGACTACAGCCATGATACGTTTTCAAGCAGACACCTTCTGCCTCAAAATGAATCCCTCAAAGCAAGTCTTTAGGTCCGCATACGGGAAGTAGGAAAGATCATCGAAGACAACTAGGAACCGTATCTCTTCTTACAGATTGAGTACTCCTCAGGCATTTGCCCACCATTGATTTTAAAAACGGTTTCCCGCCACGAAATTTTGTACGTTTTGAGAGAGAGGTTCTGAGAAAACGAAAGACCACATGAGGCGATCAGTCACGCACATATGTCGACGGGATGAGATTTGAAACCTCGTCACCATACTTGAAGCGCACCCTGTGTATTTGTCATCGATCCTACTGATCACGAATCATACAGACAACACATTCTTCCCATTACTGGGATTGAATAGGATAATGTACCCTCTGGTTCCGGACGTGATTTAGTGTGTGCAATTGCGGACTTGCGTCGTGGGGGCGCGGACAGCTGACAAGGGAACTATAAGAAGCGTAGGTCTGAAGGGTAGAAATCTAATGTCATGTGGGAATGTTCACGCATTACATGGTAAAATAGTGTAGGCGGCCCGCCGCGAAAGATAGATCTGGAGGAGTTATAGGCTCCGAAAGTTTGCCAGCCATCGACCTCCTCCTAGTCTACGAATTGTTAAGCGGTCAAGTCAACAGCATCGACGGCGCAAATGGAGGAAGGGGCAGTGGTGGGCATGTGACCAGGGTTCGAATCTCCCTCAGAGCTGCTTTTTTGCAAATTCATGGAACTTTCATATTTTGATCAAAAATTATATCACAAATGTCATCCTATCCTTTTGCTGCGCGATATAGTCATATCGACAGTGAGATAGACTCGGGTACAAAAGATTTAAGGTTTTGTTCTCCATCAAGGATTTCCATTGTTTTGGAGAACTTATATGATTTGGAAGTATTATCGTCACATATTTTTAACAACCTTATCACTTTGTGGGACGCAAAATACATAACCATTTCTTTTCACCAATGGTAAATAGGCACATAATGCATCAAAGATAAGCAAATTCTGCAGTAGGGACAGCGAATTAACGCGATAGGCCCCTGGCAACCTATCTCTTCACAGGGGCCGAGCGCTACTGGGAATTCGAGATCAGTTGGAGTTTCGGAAGGACGCGGACGGATAAGAACGTAGCCGGCCCTAAAGGCATCGTCCACGTCGAAAACCATTTATTTATTTCAAACGACCTAAAAATTCGAAATTTTGAAGAGCAATAGTAGAGTGAAATCGTTTGAGCCGCTGACGACGTAAAGTTTCTTCGCCTTGAACCCTTAACCCTTCAATGGGAAGCGACCACCCGGTTCTGGTAATCGGACAAAGAGCATTTCTCCGACCTTGCCTGATGGAAAATGAGGGGCATGACGGTCAGACTACGGGTGGTCGCAGAAGCCGACTGCACGAAGTGCACCGTCTTCTGCTACTTAATGGTTTTCGTAACTTGTTCAAAATATTTGGGGTAATACTTCCCAATCATATAAGTTCCCCAAAACAATGGGAAAGCTTTGATGGGAAACAAAACCTTGAATCCCTTGTACCCGAGTCTATTTCACTGTCGATATGGCTATATGGCGCAGCAAAAGGATAAGATGACATTTGTGATATAATTTCTGATCAAAATATGAAAGTTCCGTGAATTTGCAAAATAACAGCTCTGGGAGAAATTCGAACCCTTGTCACATGCCCACCACTGCCCCTTCCTCCCTTTGCGCCGTCGATGCTTTTGACGTGACCGCTTAACCATTCATAGACTAGGAGGAGGTCGATGGCTGGCAAACTTTCGGAGCTTATAACTCCTTCAGATCTATCTTTCGCGGCGGGCCGCCTACACTATTTTACCATGTAATGCGTGAACATTCCCACATGACATTAGATTCCTACCGTTCAGACCTACGCTTCTTATACTTCCCTTGTGAGAAAAAGATCAAAGAACTATGAAAAACCTTGAGAATGTAGAAAAAAACTCTCACGATCAGCTGATGTGGGGCGGGCGCGGAAGCTCGTACGAAAGCGAAGCGTCGCGCCCCACGACGTAAGCCTGCAATTGCACACACTAAATCAGACCCGGAACCAGGGGCCGAATTAATGAACGCGCGGGGTTGGGGTAAGATAAAACCGTCGGCACTTTTGATGATTACCCTGTGAGAGCGAAAGATCGCTAACCACTCGTGCCCACGTCCAACCCAACTAAGAGACTGGGGCAAATGAGACACTGCCCGGCTTCAAGACCGTTCGCCCTCGCGGGTATTCATCAAAGGTGCCGACGCCTTTACCCCTACCCCAACCCCTCGCCTTCATGAATTCGGCCCCAGAGGGTAGTTTTGCGATTATCTTGAAAGTGGTTTCATTCTGGTTGCGCTATTGTAAAGCAAGCCTAGTAATCTATTAACAATAGAAAATTTAGTCAGAAATATCATTAAATTCTTAAAACTGGCATCTTTATCCATTTCCAGATTGATGTAAAAGTGGAGGTGAAAGAAGAACCGGCTGATGACGAACCCCAACCCTCTGCATTCTCCTTAGATGCTCCTCCATCTACTTCAACAGCGAAGTCCATGAATGGATTGCTCAATCTGTGTGACTACGGAAGTGGAAGTAGCTCCGATTCAGAATGACCTCATCAAATGATCTGTACATATTTAAGCCAGCATTATTAACAAAAATAAAGAATTTATTCAACAAATATAAGAAATAGATACAATCCAATATGAATCAATCAATAAGGGTGATCACGACTTTCCCGAATGCATACTAATTCGGAAGAACGGGGGTGTTGAACGCTTCGTTGCAAGTGAAGATGTAGACTCATACGCCGTTTTGTTGAGAGAATGAATGGGTATAGGAGAGGTTTGGGCAACATTTGATTGAGTGGGGGAGAGAGTCCTTGGAGGACGAGACTTCGGTTTGCACAATCTGACCCAGATTTGTGTTCAAACAAATTGTAGGAAAAATTCCGAAGTGGACAGGAAAGCGGATTGCACCGTAGAAATAAATAGCTTTCAAATAGGGTACATGTATACATAAAATATTCAAATAGAGATCTGATTCCTTAAAGTCTTAGAGAGTTGTGAGTGAGTAATCAATGAGTTAGAGTACCTAAAGGGAAGACATGCTTCTCGTGAATGCTCACAGTGTGGAATCACGAATTGGATCGTGAATGACGCGTGAGAATCGACGACCTCCACGACCCGTGATTTTTGGCGACAAGATTCCGAGCACACCACCGGTGTCGAACACCTAAACATTAGAACAGATTTTCTTCTGTTGAACGACACAAACAAAAACCCAGCAGAAACAGTTTAGAGGTTAGAAGCTCTGTATCTGTAGAGAATAGTGAAGGGCAGAAACAGCTCAAACGCTTTTTTCTGCGATTTCAAGCTTTTAAAGCTGAACAACGTCGAGTAGATCAAACGAATAAAAATTTTCGAATAAACGAATAATTCGAGAAATCAGCTCTTTCAAATATTCGAATAAACGAATTATTCGAATAATTGACATCCGAATAGTCGAATAAACGAACTGTTCGAAAAATGGACTTCAGAATAGTCGAATAATCGAATTATTCGTTTATTCGGTCGAAAATTCGTTTTCCGAATATTCGTTGACATACTCTAACGTCAAGCTGACATCAATCGGGCAAGTGGTTCAGCAGGTTGAACGAATCACGGGGGACTAGACCGTAGACCTCCCTCTTACGGGTATACCGCGTTCAATAAATATACGAACACCTATTTTCGCGAATACTGTTTTTACCCGTATCTCGGCCTGGGCTTAGCGAAACATGGTAAAGTTTAATATGCTACAGGGTATCACAAACCTTGCCTCACACTCAGGCTAGGATTCTGAATGTACAGTTTTTGAATGCGGAGATTATTTACAATTTCGGGGTATTAATCCAAATTAGGGCTACTTTCGCAGAACAAGTCCTCAAAAATTTCAAACCCGTGCCACTTGCTTGCTATAAGATGACCATCAAAACCGTTGTACTGTGCTATAAGGGCCAAATTCCGGTCCGCAATTGCGTCTCAACACGCTTTGCGGCCGCACGCGCTCGAGCCAGTCGGGTTTCCAGCGCCAAAGCCGACTCGATGTGGCTTTTTTATAAATTTTCTCCAATTTTTTTAGTTTCCTGTTTCCAAAGCCCACCTAGAGTCAGCAGATCGGCAGCCTCGGCGCTGGAAGCTCTTCTGACTCGGGAGCGTGCGGCCGCAAAGCGTGTCGAGACGCAATTGCGGACCGGAATTTGGCCCAGATAAGCACAGTACAACATTGGGGAAAATGATTTTCTGCAGGATTTTTCTGCAAATCAATTCTAAGTGAGTTTGTGCGATTTTGCACCTGATAAGTATTTCACTTCGGTGTGAATGAAAAAGAACGAAATTTGTGTACCAGTTGACATTGTCGAAGCCTATACAGTACATGCCTATAAATGGTTCTAAGGTGAATAGTTGTAAAGGGACGGATTTTGAAAAAAAATGCTCCATTTTGGAATTTTTTTTTGCGAACAAAATGCTGCAAGGAATTATTTGTTCACAGTGCTGTACAGAGGTTTCGGAGGTCTCTTTATGGCAAATAAGTGGCGTGGGTTTGGCATTTTTACGGACATATTCTGAGGAAATAGCTCGAATTTGGATAAATGCCCCGAGATTGTAAATAAACTTCGTTTTTAAAAACTGTACATTCAAAACCCAAGCTTGAGTGTGAGTTAGGTAAGGTTTGTGATAGCCTATGACATGTCAGAGTTTCTTCACACTTCGCTGAACCCAGCCGAGATACGTTTAAAAACAGTATTCGCAGAAATGGGGGTTCGTATCTTTATGGAACGCAGTGTGTAATGGAGCTGGAACGAAACAAGGTGCAATGATGGAAATCCTCTGAGCGGAAGTATACTGCACGGGTGAATCCTGAACAAACACTTATGTGTTCCCTAGAATTAGAGCAGACGAGAAAGGGAATGATTCTCATAATGCTGCAGAACGCAGAAGGAACCTAAAGGCAGCATACACGCTCGTAAACGTGCTTGAAATAACTACGGAAATTGAATCGTATGGCCTAGAACACAACGCCTACGCATTTTGAAGCGTCAAAAACGACCCACAAGACCGCTACAAGAGTAAGAAGTTGGCCCCGCCTCTTTATCTGCCCGCCCCCTGTGTTTGCTGTTCTCCTCCAAAACAGGGGTGCTGGGCCATCCCCACCGTTGTCGATGTCTGTGGTTTACTTATTGTACCACCCACAAATGTCGCCGACGGTGGGAATGGCCCAGCACCTGCGTTTTGGTGAAAACAGCAAATACAGAGGTGGGGCCAACTTTTAACTCGTGTAGCGTCATTGTGGGTCATTTTTGACGCTTCAAAATGCGTAGGCTTTGTGTTCTGAGCCATACCATTCTGTTTCCGTAGTTATCACACACATCACGTGATCCTCAACAGTGTGGTCAAGAGCTTCTTAGAATGAAGTTTAGTTGAATCCCATACCCCTTGCTGATAGCGTAGCGTTGGCAGCAGAAATTTACAGGAAAAAAAAAAACTGAACCAGGTACGAATTTGACATCATTATCATTATTGACATTTTTACCACTCAAGGAGTTTTGCAAAGATCGAAATAAAAGTGGTCAGATGGAGCACTGTGGATGTGGACCAAGCTCCAATAATTTTTGCCGAGTGATTAGGATATGTGTGGCCCGTCATTGTCATGACGAAATACAACACCTTTTTGATTTGTCAATTCTTCGCTTGGTTGGAATGTTTTGCCACATCCACCATTAAAGGCACAGGACACCCAGAAAATTATTTTAGAGTTTTTATGCTTATCTTGGAAAGGGTCATACGCTGATCACAGTGGTATCTCTGAAATCGTCCAAGACCGCCTATGAACAGAGTTATGGTTCTTTAAATATGCCTATACTTTGAGGGTGGAAAATTGGCGGACGAGTTGTCCCAGGCCTGTATTTCTTTTCATTCGCACACGTTGCGCGAGAGCGAGCCAGGATAAGTAGACAATCCGGCAATGGACTGAATAACACGAGTTCTCAAGATTTCATCCATCCATCTAGCTGATATCGAGGTCGAAAATCCGAAAGGGGTCGGGCCTGTGGTGGTGAGTGGAGGGGGTCGGGCCTGTGGTGGTCGCTTATATCTCGCTCATCTGGAGGAATTGAGATCTCGCACTTGGCACGTGTTATACAGGAGGGGTCTACTACACAATCAAATAAAAATCACAAAATTCATGTCTGAGGGTGTACGGTGCCTTTAAGTCCTGACCATGCACCACATAATTACTTTTTATTCCGATCTTTGCAAAACTCCTTGAATGGTAAAAATTTCAATAATGATAATGATGTCGAATCGTACCTGGTTCAGTTTTTTGCTGATAAAAACCAGAATTTTTATGGACGTGGAATTATGATGCTCCCTGAAAGAAGGCAAAAGGTCATTGCTCAAAATGAGCTATAAATTACAGAATAAAGTTATTTCGTTCCATGGAAAAATATTATTTTATCTTCTAAAAAAATCCGCATTTACTTAGTTGCCAACCCAATAGATAGAAAAATGGAGAAAATGCCATTGCGAAATGGTTGCCTGCAGAGTGTGCAAACAACCATTCTAGGTTTCGCTGAGAGGGAGACATTGGGTCAAAGTAGGACTGGTATAGGGAAGTCAATAGAAGCGTTGGGTTGTAGCTAATCAACCAAAGGAGGTATAGCGCTGGGCACAGCTGAAGGAAGACCGCAGAAATGTGGGCGCTACCCCTGGCGTTGAACAGCAAGCGGTTCTAGCATCGAGCATCTGCTCAGAAAAAAGTTACTTGCAACATAGAAGGCCGAAAACCAGTGACATGTATCATATCTAAGCCGATGTCAGTTACTAGCGACTTATCTCAGAACAATTAAGTTACATGCAACATATTGACGGGATATTGCATGCAGAGCGCCTCCGGTATGTTACATGTTACTTAAATGGCCAAGATAAGTCGCATGTAACTTGGATTAGACAAGAGGCTTCTCCATGGGGATTGATTATACGACGCACTATCGGGTCAATCTTAGGACTGGTCATGCTGTCGGTTCAATCACCCTAGTTTGAGGTACTTGACCTCACTCTAACAGGGAAGACGCTGTACAACTTTTTCCCGTAGCATGTGGTCAGGGACGCGTAAGGACGCATTCTCTGTGTCGCGTGTCACCTTCGTCGCGTGGTGGCCACCCATGGTGAAAATGTAAATGTAAGTTACATGTAACATATGTGTAACTTACATGTAATATAAATGTGAGTTACTTGAGACATAAATAAATGTAAGTTGCATTTATATTTCAAGTAACTTGTTTTCATTTTTTCTGAGTAGGGACTAAGCCTTAAGACAAGAAACAAGGTCTTGACCAATTGAGGTCGGAACCAGGGCTGGGCACGCGTCCCGGTTGACCTTAGAGGGGTGCATATTGGACGCTGCGGAGAGGGCAAAGGGGGGTGCCTAAACCGAACACCCAGATAAAAACAAAGTGCCTGTTCTGCCGAATTTCAGGGAAAAAATAGTACACGCTTTTCTTTTGATTTGTCAACTCTTCTTCTCCGCTTTTCGAAAAAAAAACACTAACAGAATTCAGATTATGGATAGATATGCAGGTTGCGTTCGCAAAAATTAATAGTTGCTGTCGAGGTTTCTTTTTAATAACTCTATGAATTAAGTATTATCTATATTTTGTTTGATTACTTTGATAAAGAAATAAACACTACTCCGTTGTCTAGTAGCAAGTAAGGATTGGTGTGATGTCATGTTTCTCTGGTGCAACGTTCATTTATTACACGGGTGGTAACCGATTCGAGGCAAAGATACAAAGAGAGCGCTCAGAAGCGCTATCGTTCACGTTCAAAAAAGAATCAGCGAACTGTTGTATTAGTACAGATTGAAATTACACGTAGCACATTTAGTATCACGACTAGCCAACTAATTTTAGCTCATGAGAATGTGACTTATGAAGAGAGCCGATTGTGAAAATTGAGGACTTTGCAAGGTCTTGTGAGAGAAGTTAATGATCGTGCCCTCCTCCTTGAGAAGTACCATGTCTATCATCATGCTTAAAAACTGCTATCAGTACCCTGCAGAGCACAAGAGCACTGAATAGGGCTTTGGAATTATAAAAACCCGAGTTGTAGCCATCTGGAGTGCCGCAAACCCTTGAAATTCGGCTCGCCGTGCGATCTGGTGCTTGTCCGCAGCAACACAGCGCACACTGGAGTGGACGCGCACACAATGTTAATTTAAAAATGTAATTTATTACAGAACGGGAAGGAGAAAAGAGCTGAAACTAGAGTAAATGGAAGAAGGCAGAGGTACGATACTTTCAATGTAACCATTATAGAAATCTAATGTAAACAAACTAAGTTGGAGCGGGGTGAGTTTTTTGGATTCGACAAGGTTCATTCAAATGAACCTAGTTGAATGAAAACAGCATTGAACATAAAAAGTAAGAGCATTGAAAGAAAGAGGAGAATCTGGCAAACACATTGGTTTCAATAAGTTTGATATTTGATGTGATATAAGGACCTTAAACCTCGTCCCGGTTTTGTCCCGGTTTTGTCCCGGTTTTCGGGGTAAAACCGGGACGAGATTTAAGGTCCTTTAATCACATTAAAAATCAGTCCTATTGAAACTAAAATGTTTGCCAGATTCTACTCTTTCTAACAATATCCTTTGCTCTCTGTTTAATGCTAGTTTTGATCAACTAGGTTCGTTTGAATGAACCTTGTTACGGCTAAATATTTTCACCCGCTCTAACTTTGTTTATTTACATTAAATTTCTGAAATGGGCACATCCAGAATAGACTACCTTTACCATCTTCCATTTCCTTCAGTTTCAATCCTTTTCTCTTCCCCTTTCTGTAATAAAATACATTTTTTATTAATATTGTGTGCGCGTCCATTCCGGTGTGCGGTGTGTAGCTGCGTACAAACACCGTATCACACGGCAAGCCGATTTTCAAGGGATTGCGGAATTCTAGGAGGGTAAGACTCGGGTTTTCTACTCCTTACGAATCACATTAATCCTATCATTGTTCCACAACACAAAATAGTTCTGATTTCCACATCAGAACAATCAAACACAGATCAACTAATCCTTTATAGGTTTATGAAAACATTCGACAGGAAACATTAATTATTGCAATAGTAGTAGTTCTGTTGTTGGTAATTGTTCGATTGTTTTAAGTTGAAAAAATGTTTTATTTTTTGCCATAACTTACCGTCTTACTAACAAATTTTCCTCATGGGGTTGTTTTGAAGTTCAGAAATTACACTACCTTTTTTGTTGCCATTTTCGGAATATTATCTATTCAGTGCTTTTTTTATATTCTTGTTCATCAAAATCAGGAGGTCAAGATCATGGCTGTCCAACTATTCGGAAAACAGCCAATTTCGATTTCCCATAAGGGGGTGCCTAAAAATTACCGAGCTAAGGGGGGTGCATATTCAGATTCGCCAAGCCGGGACGAGTGCCCAGCCCCGGTCGGAACATGCGGCTGTGTATCCACAATGTGACGTTGCTAGCCTATCCAAAATCGATCGGCCTGTGGTCAGGTGGTGCCCATCAGTCTTCACCCGAAGCTTACTCAGAAAAATGAAAACAAGTTACCTGTAATATGAATGTCACTTACTTGAATGCCTTAAGTGACTTACATTTATATTACATGTAAGTTACACATATGTTACTTGTAACTTAGACTTGCATTTTCACCATGGGTGGCCATCACGCGACGCAGAGAACGCGTACCTGACCACACGCTACGCGAAAAACGCTGTGGGGGGCCTTCCCTGTTAGTGTGGGTGCAAGTACCTCCAACCTGGGTCATTGAACCGACATCAACGCCAGTCCTAAGCCTGACCTCCGAAAGTGCGTCGTATACTCCCCTTGGAGATGCCATTCTAAGTTAAGTTACGTGCGACTTATCTCAGCCATTTAAGCTACATGTAACATATCGCCATTTAAGTTACATGTAGCATGCAGTATCCTCTCAGAAATCGTAAACAAGTTACATGTAACATATCTAAGCTGATGTCAGTTACTAGCGACTTATCTCAGGACATTTAAGTTACATGCAACATATCGACGGGAGCGGATGTTACATGTAACCTAAATGGCACAATAAAAGTCGCAAGTAACCTACATCGGCTTAGATATGTTACAAGTAACTTGTTCTCGACCTTTTATGTCACAAGTGACGTGTTTTCATTTTTCCGAGTGGGAGTTCTATGAGTTCTGACACTGGTTCGAAATGTTCTATGATTTTAATTAAGTTGTTAGAATCCTTGGGTGGGCGAGCTTGGGAAGTTTTTTCCCCCATAATCGTAACCAGTTCCGATTGGTCCACACTTTACCTGCGTAATGATGTCCTGTGCCTCGTCTTGACTTTTGCTTACCACATTCAGCTGTGCTTTGAGAAGCCTAAAAACTTCGCTTCTAAAGTCATTAAAACTTTGAGAGGCATCATCCATTGCCAACCTCAAATTCCACGTAAAATTCTCTGCAGCTCTGGTGGCCTTCTGACCTTTCAGACCGCTCTCGAGGCAGAGATGCGCCAGCTCGTCATGGCTCTCCGATATGTGCTTGATGGACTCTTCAATCTGAAATTGCCAAGTAAATTTTCATGCCAGGACTATGAATGTGGCATACAGTGCTTCTTCCTGGTACCACCGAGAGAAGAAGATTCATCTCTTTTTTTCCAAACCTGAATTTCACTTGCCCACCTTGGTCAGCAGACTGTCCGCGTTGCCCAGTGTTGCGACGCAGTGTGAAATCAGCGTCTTGAGCTTCTGGAACGTTCGCTGTAGCTGGTCTGGAATCTGTCCGGTGACGACAATCACAGGAAACTGAAATAGATACGAATATTCCCAAAAAATTCACTGGGCAAACAAAAAAAATCATACGTTTTTGTCGTCACTCTCGATCAAGAAAGAAGGCGCAACCTCTTGACTGCGACTGGTCTCGGAGCCGGCTGACGGTGAAGATGGTGGAGTTGCTGAAAAAACAATCAGGCAGTGCGAGAAACTTCCTGTGAGCCGCGAACCAAATGCAGTTTAGCCCCAAAGTCCACCTACAGTCCATGGCAGTGGGAAAAACGGTGGTGCGGTTGCGTATTTTCACTGAGCATACTGAAGCTATGGCTGGGTCAGTTACAAGTTTGCGGACACACCGCCATATTCGATGGCTGGCTTTGAGTAAAAAAAAAACACCGACAACACTGAAAACGCGAAGTTTCTCATCCAAACACACAACACCAATACACTTATTGAAGTCTTCACTACAGACATACGCTTCAAAGACACGAAAAAATTGAGAGAAACAGAGAAATCGTAACCCGCAACAAAATTAAGGACCTAGACAGCCATGACTACATACTGTCCACTTAGTGAAAATACGCAACTGCACCACCGCCTTTTTCCGTTGCCGTGGACGTTACACTACAGGGTGCGCTTAAAATATGGTGACAAGGTTCCAAACAACGTCGACATTTGTGAGTGACTGATTGGCTTCTGTGGTCTTTTCCTTTCTATGAACCTCTCTCTCAAAACGTACCAAGTTTTGTGGCGTGGAATCGTCTTTGAAGTCAATGGTGGGCAAACGCCTAAGGAGTCCTCAATTTGTGAGAAATAAATCGACTCGGAGTCATCTTCGATGATCTTTCTTACTTCCCGTATGCGGGCCTAAAGACTTGCTCCAAGGGGTTCATTTCGAGGCAGAATGTGTCTGCTTGCAAACGTATCATAGCTGAAGTCTTTAGACCCTATACCGAAAGAATGTGAGGGCAAGTTGCTGAATTCCATACGCCGGCCCTGTCGATTTCAGCGCACCCAAATTTTCGTTGTTTTTCGCATTCGCTGAAGACATACAGGCTATAAAACGGCGAAATTCACATGGAACCTACGCGTGCTGTTGCGAAGCGGTGGTTAGAGACAGTGAGAGAGCGGGGGCAGACGGAGGCTGAGGCTTCGCGCGCGCCTCGAATGATGTGAATTATGACGTTTTATAGAGGGTGCAGGCGGCCGACTTCATGGTTTCATATTTTTCATCGAATTCTGTACTTCTTATTGATTTTCAAGGAAATCGAGACACAATCGATTTTATCGATTTTTGGGAAAAGTTGGTAATATGTACACAGATCGACTGAAACCTTCAGGGGCACTTATACTCCAATTTTGACGCCTGTCAGTCGTCAGGTAAACAAAAAAAAAAGAAAAAAAAAGATAATTAGCGACGCACATAATGTCGGCATAGATCGTGAAGAGACTTCGGGTTCACTGTTGAAAGTTGGCGCAAACTCGGTGCCACATGCTATAACATAGGTGCACCGAGTTTGCGCCAACTTTCAGCAATTAACGTGAAGTCTCTTCATAATTCATGCCGATGTTATGTCGACGGGATGAGATTTGAAACCTTGTCACCATATTTGAAGCGCACCCTGTATTCAGTGCGATGCGACGCGACCGCATCGCAGAGGCTTCACAGAAAAAATTCACATGTATGCCCTCAGTTCAGGGAGCGTGTACTATCGTTCTCTAAGCCAAATTCCGATCCGCGATTGCGGGCTACGGCTGTAGCATCATGCGTCACGTGATGATCGTGCCGGGACCAAGTGGTCGCATGATGCAATAGCCGTATTCCGCAAATGCGGACCGGAATACGGCCGAGAGATCGACAATAGGAGAGTAGCAAGAAGCACCACTGTCATGCACTCTGGTGAGTGATCGATCCCCGCTTGAGGTCAAACAAGCCACCTACCCCTCCGGTGTCGGTAAATTGGTGCCAGACTTGGCTGGTACACATTTGGAAGTCTTTACGATTCCGAATGGAAGTCTAATGTGTGGCGCATCCCCAGAGGAACTGATCAACGCCGTGAACTTTGCCCATTTATACTCACAATTCACAGCTAGCGTCATCATTCGTGAGTGTATGAGGCGAATTCCCTGCCGAATGGTGCCAGCTGGTCCCAAACCGCACTCTTCTTGCCAGTCAACCTCAAAAGATTGAAATCTACGACTTTGCAGTAGGAAAAAGAAAATTTTTCCTCACCAACGCAGCTTCGAGCTTGTTCCGCATTGCGATCGACTCGCATAAAGGAGCGACGGCGGTCTTAAATTGGTCATCGACCGTCTGAAAGAAATCGATACAAATAATCCAAGTTAAAGTTATTATTACTCATATAAATATTAATTCAGAGCAGATGAACTGAAATCGCAATGCTAGGCGATTTTTGATGCAAATAAGACTATTTTCTACGGGCAGTGTCTGCAGATGGAAAGACTAGGGATTAAAAGGGCTTGAGCGTCTTATCGGATGGCAAATAACAAGTGAATCAAGAGCTCAAGGGTTTAGGAGACCTCCCGATCTCCAGCTGAGGTAATCCTTTGTGTAGCTATACAGCTTTTTCTGACCATGTTCTGCTATTTACCTACTACTTTGATTGCGAGTTTCAAGAGCTTGAATTAAAGAACTAGTTGTAGAGAAAGTAGAATAGAATAGATTGGGCGAAATGTGTAATGAAGGAGAAACTATTTTTCTCTAAATCATCCGAAAAAATAACATGGAAGGACAATTTCACTCATCAGTGGTGGTTGACAAATTTCGAGACAAGGGGTGGTCTTGGAGAAGTGGCAAGAAGTCGTATTGACGCATCGGAACCAGGGATGAGCGGAATTCCGGTTTCCGATTTCCGATGGGTTTTGGCCTTCCGATTTCCGAAAAAAAGCCTGAAAATGCGGAAGAAATCGGAAATATTCACGAGATAAAAAATTTTTACGCTCTCCCTGGCCAAATCCCCAGAGGGTTATTTTAGGCGCTGAATTCGGATTCGAGGTCCGTTTTCACTTTTCACAAAGCCAGAGTTGATTGTGTTTGCATGAAAACTTTCAGTAAAGAAGGATGAGTTCAAGTTTTTTTGGTACGCGCAGTCACCAGGGGGGGCGTTAAGAACTCCACTGAATGTATTTCCGATTTCCGATTTCCGCATTCCGATTTCCGATGGTTTTTGGCGTTCCGATTTCCGAATTCCGATTTCCGAAATTGAGAAGGTCCTTCCGATTTCCGAAGTTCAGAAAAAAAATTCCGCTCATCCCTGATCGGAACCGATAAAATCGAAATGACGTGATCTCGTGGATTTGTGAACAAGTTACCTGAGACTTTGACGCAAGTTGCGCGATGGCTTCGCGCAACTTATCCTGAATTAACATGTAACGTGAGACGATGTTACGTGCAACTTGCCGTGATTTTCGAATAAAGTCACGCGTAAATGGCCTGAACATTACACGTAACTCACACAACATTGCGAGTAAATTGCAAGTTTCTTATATCTAAGCTAATACCGACACGCGACGCGGCTGGCACACCGACACGTGACGTGGCCGGCGAATCGTCGCCCAATGCAGTTGGCTCGCCAAGCGTCACCTTGGACCGCCTGGGGTCGGGCGAGGCTTTCAGCGGGTCCAAGTACCCAGGCAATCATCGCATTCAGTGCACATCGAATAAGCATTCAACTAGAAGTCAAGGCGATTTCGAGCACACTCAGGGAACCTGCTGCTAGGGGAGCACGTGCTCCTAGTGTGCTTCGAATTACAGCACGTGTTCCAACAAATAAGACGTTCAATGCGTGCACGATACGTATTCAACTCGATGACAAAACGATTTTTCAAACAGGAAAGTATACGACGCACTCTTGAGGCGCAACTAAGATGACGGTAGCGTCGCCGGTTCAATTACCCACATTTGTGGTACTTGACCCGCCCAGCCTCTGTAGGCCTCGTCCGACAGCTGGCGGCCCCACATGGTGCTCGGCGAGCTGGCCGCGTCGCATACCGGTGGGCCGACCGCCTCGCGTGTCGGTGTGCTACTACGATAACGCTGGATTAACTTGCAGCACGTGCTCCTGCGATCAAATTCTGCAGCACCTGTTGCTGTTGGGAGCAGGCGCCCCTGCGATAGAGCCTTTCGATGGGTGTGGTCACTCGAGTTGAATGCATATTCGACACGCATTGAATGCGGCGGTTTTCTGCGTACTCCAAACTGATCCGACTGCGGTGCACACATATCAGTCTTGCCTCAGTAGTGCGTCGTATACTCTCCTTAAAAACGCCTACCGCATAGATAAGTTACATGTGCGACCAAATAACACATTTAAGTTACACGCGAGTAGTTTATGTCACATATACTCAGGCAATCGCCGCATTCAATGCGTGTCGAATATGCATTCAACTCGAAGACAAGATGGTTTCGAGCACAGTCGGGGAACGTTCTGCTAGGGGAGCACGTGCTCCTATTGTGTTTCAAATTACAGCACCTGCTCCAACAAATAAGCCGTCCAATGCGTGCATGATACACATTCAACTCGATGACAAAACGATTATCCAAAAAAGGAAAGTATACGATGCACTCCTGAGACGGAACTGAGAAGTCGACAGCTTCGCCGGTTCAATTACCCAAGTTTGCGGTACTTTAGCCGCCCGGCCGCTGGAAGCCTCTCCCAATCGCTGACGGCCCCAGAGGGTGCTCGGCGAGCTGACCGCGTCGCGTTTGTGGGCTGCTACGATAGCGCTGGACTACCTTGCAGCACGTACTCCTGCGATTGAATTTTGCAGCGCATGCTCCTGCTATAAAATTTTGCAGCACGTGCTGCTGTTTGGAGCACGTGCTCCTGTGATGAAGCCATTCGATGGGTGTGGTCATTCGAGTTGAATGCATATTCGACACGCATCAAATGCAGCGGTTTTCTGAGTAAGTCAACTCGCACAGTGCAACATACTCCTTATGATGAAGGTCACAGGTAACTTAAAGTTGTCAAGATAAGTCGCAGGTAACATGTTAAGAGCCCTTAATTCGCATGTAACTTAATCAGAAATTCCTGAGTAATAATAATGACCATGAAAGCGTAATAATAGTGCCAATTGAGGTGAAGAATATTCAAGACAGATCCGTTCAATCCTCAAGGATCGCTCAGAGACGAAGGACTCACCTTAATCCCAACGAGCTTCATGCCGGTGTTCACTCGACTGGACTTTCGCTTGACTGACATGCCCCTTTTCTTCGCCTTCTGAAAAAATCGACCTTAATCCGATTAGCCCCACCCCTAACCGAGTACTAGACCACGCCTCCCGGTTGGCTGAACGGGCACTGCCCTCTGGTCTCGGACACTACGATAATGTGGTTAGAAATGGCCACACTGAACATGATTAGGATGCGTGGATTTTCCAGAAACTTGCAGTTAACAATTGTAAAAATCTAAAGTGTCGCCAAATGGTTGTAAAATAGCCCGAATATACTTACCCCTCCGCCGCGCTTATTCGTGACAGCGATGTGAACGAAAAGTGTAGCATTCGGCAGTGGATCGCCTTCATTATTCAGCAGTGGAACATGGCGAAATCCTGGAATTTCATAGGCATATACTGTGCTTATCTGACCCAAATTCCGGTCCGCAATCGCGTCTCGACACGCTCTGCGGCCGCACGCTCTGGAGTCAGAAGAGCTTCCAGCATCGCAGTTGCCGATCTGTTGACTCTAGGCGGGTTTTAGAATTTGGAAACTAAGAAAAATTGGAGAAAATTGTGTAAAAAAGCCACATCGAGTCGGCTTTGGCGCTGGAAACCCGACTGACTCGAGCGCGTGCGGCTGCAAAGCGTGTCGAGACGCAATTGCGGACCGGAATTTGACCCAGACAAGCACAGTACCTGATCGTGAGGAAAACGCTACCGTTCGTAAAAATTCGTTTGAAGGCGCGGTAACGCTTATTTAGCGATTTTTTCTAACAAAATCTCCGAAAATAAATTTTTCTCAGAGCTGAAAAATAATTTGGAATCCAGGTGAGGAGGTTTATTAGCAAAATACTGCTTGCTAGGGTCTAGATTTCAATAAAAACGCTTATATCGTAATTTTCAGATCGTTATGTAGGCCTTTCGCCAGATTTAGTCCAACGAATGGACTAGACGGGATCACTTGCGGCGACAGTGCAGTATTCGCGGCGGAATCGTTCTGCGGGGTTTCGATCGCGAGCGACAATCTACCGCCGCACCCTGTCCATCCAGCACACATACTGTGCTTATCTGGGTCAAATTCCGGTCCGCAATTGCGTTTCGACACGCTTTGCGGCCGCGTGCTTTCAAGTGGGAAGGATTTCCAGCGCCGCAGCTGCCGATCTGTTGACTCTGGGTGGGTTATAGACACTGGAAACTGAACAAAATTGGATAAAACTGTATAAAAAAGCCATATTGAGTCGGCTTTGGAGCTGGAAACTCGATTGACTGGAGCGCGTGCGGCCGCAAAGCGTGCTGGGACGCAATTGCGGACCGGAATTTGACCCAGACAAGCACAGTAGCGTTGTGCAGCCGCATACTGTATCAATGAGAAATGTCGCTCCAAACTTTGCTGTCCGAGCTCAAACCCTCGAAATCGTTATACCGGTGAACAGTCCTGACCGGAGTCGAAGAGACCTCGCATTCAATTTAGTCTGAAGAATGCACGGAGCTGCGACGGTAGATCGCCTCGCGCGATCGAAACCTCGTTGGTCGATGATGCCGCCAACGCCACACGATTAGCTGCGATCATCATCTTTGGTCCATTCACCAGACCAAATTCGATACGCAAATCATACAAGGAATCATACAAAGTGAAGAGCAAGGGACCACCTCTTTTGGGATTCGCGGAGGAAATTTTCGTTTTTTTTTTTGGGGTCATGTAACATGTCTTCAGAAAGAGGATTTCTCGCTAAACAAGATGGTGAAATTGAGTATTCGAATCGAACTTTTTTGCGTATTTTCGGGTCAACAGAGGGAAGTTTCGTTTTGACCTTCCACTTTTATCGATTCAAAACGGCACAAACGGGAAGCGGTTGCAAAAACCCATTACACTGTCTCGTGAAACTAATGACTCTTTTTGGAAGACCTTCTCAGAAAAATCAAAACAAGTACTTGTAATATAAATGTAACTTACTTGAATGTCGTAAGTAACTTACGTTTATATTACATGTAACATACATTTATATCACATGCAACTTAAATTTATATTACATGTAAGTTACACTCATGTTACATGTAACTTACATTTGAATTTTCACAATAGGTGGCCATCACGTGACGCATACGCAGAGAGCGCGTGCCAGACCACACACTACTAAAAAAAAATTCTGTGCAGGGCCTCCCCTGCTGGTGTGGGTTCAAGTACCTCAAACATGGGTAATTTAACCAACAGCAACGCTAGTCGTAAGCCTGACCTCGTGAGTGCGTCGTGCATCCCCCTTGGAAATATCTTTTTGGCCGATTCAAGTTACTTGCGACTTATATTGTGCTACTTAAGTTACATGTAACATATAGAAGGCGTACTGCACGCAGTATCCTTTCAGAAATTGAAAACAGGTTACTTGCATATCAAGAACATATCTAAGCTGACGTAAGTTACTAGAATGTCCATTAATTCTTGTCCAAAAATTTCACCATTTTTATTTTTTTACAACTTTATTGAAAAACAAGTCTAATCAACAATATAATCACCACAGTTATCCACAACAGTGGCCCATCGATTGGGCAGGACGACGATGCCCTTCGCCCAGAACTCCGGGGGCTGCGACTCCAAGAAGTCCGCGATATCGGATTTGAGGTTGTCGTAGTTGGTGAATTTTCTTCCGGCCAAATGGTGCTTCAGCGGGCGGAAAAAGTGGTAGTCGGAGGGGGCGAGGTCCGGGGAATACGGCGGATGTGCAACCGTCTCCCAGCCGAGCGCCGCCAACTTCTGCTGAGTTTCTTCGCCACTTGGGGGCGCGCGTCGTCGTGCAGCAGGTGGACCGAGGCCCGTAGGGGACGCTGTTCTCGGATGGCGGCGGCTAGTTTCTCGAGCTGATCGGTGTAGATGGAGGCGGTGACCGTCCTGCCTCGCGGGAGCAGCTCGAAGTACAGCATGCACTTGGTGTCCCACCAGCAGCAGAGCATGATCTTCAGCGGGTGCAGGTCGGCTTTCGACGTCGTCGGCGGCTCTTCTCCGCGCGGGATCCAGACGGCACAGCGGGCGACGTTGTCGTAGAGGACCCGGCTCTCATCCCCAGCGACCAGGTTTTCGAAAAACTCCTAGCTATGCGGACGAAGGAGGAGGGACTGGCAGACGGCCACGCGGCTCTACTTGTTGGCGCCCGTCAGACGGTGGGGGATCCAACGGGCCAGAACTTTGTGATAGCCGAGTAAGTTTAGTCGATTGTGGATGGTGGACTTGCTGCAGCCGAGAGTCGTCGCCAGTTCACGGGTGGTGGCTTCCGGCTTCTCCTTGATACAGCGACGGACTTCGTCATCATCCACCGTAGAAGGCCTCCCGCTGTGCTCCCTGTCCTCGAGGCTCGTGTCGCCGCTCTCGAAACGATTGAACCAGCGGCTGACTGTGCTTTGGGACACTGCATCCTCCTTGCACGGTCTGCAGATGTTGGCGACCGCGGTGCCCGTGTCGTTTCCCAGCAGCCACTCGTAGTACACGAACGTACGAATTCGACCTCGGTCCATTTCAGCTTGTACTGGTAGCTAGACGCGGCGACTGCGCCTTATATACCCCTAGCGTAGAACTTTGGAGAACCTTTTAGAAGGTTCTTACACTTGCCTGATATTAAAACACTTCTGAGGAAAATTATAGAATTTTGAAAATTGTCGGATAGGAATTATTGGACGGCCTGGTACTTGCGACTCATCTCAAGTCATTCAAGTTACCAACATACCGACAGGAAACCGCGTGCAGTGCACCTCCGATATGTTACATGTAACTTAAATGGCACAATAAAAGTCGCAAGTAACTCACATTGGCTTAGATATGTTACAAGTAACTTTTTTCGAGCTTTTATGTTACAAGTAACTTGTTTTCACTTTCCTGAGTAGAGCACGTCGCTAGGATTTCAAATATTTGATGAATGGTACAGATTTTGATGTTTTTTTTCTGCAAAAAAGTGTTTTCGTGTGTTGGATCCCCATTATACATCGCTTTCTATTCGACTATGGTCCACTATTCAACTATGATTACTACATTATTGAAAAAGTATAAAGCACATGTGTGAATGGCATTATGTAGCAAAACTGGTTATTATGACGTGCGCAGCCCTCGGAGATTGGTGCCTAGGCTTCTGTGCCCTTACTGGCCCATGCTGACCGCCAGGGGGGTTTAATTTGAGGATGTGCAGATTTGGCCTCAAATTCCGAAACTACATACTGTGCTAATCTGGGCCGAAATCAGGTCCGCAATTGCGTCTCGACACGCTTTGCGTCCGCGCGCGTTCGAGTAAGTCGAAGTTCCAGCGCCAAAGCCGACTCGATATGGCTTTTTATACAGTTTTCTATATTTTTGTTTACTTTCCAGTTTCTAAAACCCGCCTAGAGTCAATAGATCGGCGGCTGCGACGCTGGAAGCTCTTCCGACTCGAATGCACGCGGCCGCAAGGCATGTCGAGACGCAATTGCGGACCGGAATTTGGCCCAGAGAAGCACAGTATATACAACAGTTGGCAGAAGCGTCTGCAGAAAATCCATTTTTGCCATCATCTTTATGTTCTTCTCCAGGGTTTCTGCCAGAACAGCAGTCGAGACGTCCTCGTAAGCCTTCTGTGTACCAGTTAATCAACGCATGCATGCACTTATGGACTAGGTCCGAGTGAAGAGAAAAATGGCCGGCAATCTTTTTCCTGCCGCGAAGGACGCAAAAAGTTCAAACTCGTGTGACACCCGATAAACATCGCCATTTGGGACTCAGTAATCGCCCGATTTCTGGGCTTTACGCCCACGGAGTCATGGACCTCCATTTCAACTTCCGTTGTGTCTGTCCACTCCAACAACACTAGGCACTAACTTTATAAAGTCAAATACGTAGCATACGGGTAGCGTAATTTTATAGAAGTACCCGTGTTGCAGAACCAGAAGAATCAAGAGTGGCTGGAGTTCTCCACGTTCAGACATTTTTGAAAATGTTTTATTCGGAGAGAGGGGAACGGCTCATACCGGATTTGTCCGTATATTACAGTCCTATAAGAGTCAATTTGGTAGGCATGCTCGAACAGTATAGTTGGCCCTTCGCACTCTCTCCATTAAAGGCACAGTACACCCTCAGATATGAATTATGAGATTTTCATGTAATTGTGTCGAACACCCCTCCTGTATAACACGTGCCAAATGCGAGATCTCAATTCCTCCAAATAAGCGAGATATAAGCGACCACCACAGGCCCGACCCCCTTCGCTCACCACCACAGGCCCGACCCCCTAACAGATTTTCGGACTCGATAGCGGATCGATAGATGGATGAATTTCAATAATTCGTCGTTCTTCAGTCCATTGTTGGGCTATCTCCTTATCCTGACTCGCTCTCGCACAACGATTGCGAAAGAAGAGAAATACAGGCCTGAGACAACTCGTCCACGAAATTTTCACCCTCCAAACCTAGGCATATTTGAAGAGCCATAACTCTCTTCAAAGAGGGTCTTGGAGGATTTTGGAGATACCACTGCGATCAGCGTGTGACTCTCTCCAAGATAAGCATAAAATCTGTAAATTAATTTTTTGGGTGTCCTGTGCCTTTAAAGGCAGGGTTCTCGATTAAATCGGTTGTTGTACTATCCCCATGGAATGGTGGAGCTGGCCAACACAAATGTGAATATAAGTAAAAAATTGGAGAAAAAACGCTCAGTAACTAGTTATCGCTTGGTGTCCTCCCGCCCCCAATTATCGAGATTTGTGTAAAAGCCTGTTTTGTCAACTTTTAGTTTGCTTCTAAAGTGATTTTTTGAGCATTCATGGAGGTTACTGCCTACATTAGTAGCAAAATTAAAGGCGGATAAGCCACCATTAATGAAAACCTCGTTAATTAGGGGGCTGGCCGACACCGGTAATTAGTTGTTATACTTCGTTTTTTGAGCTTTTTTCCCCATGATTTTACGGGTTTTTCCACTTATTTTTATTTTTGTGATGGCCAAACCTACATTCTCATGAAAAGAGCTCAAAAGTCGTTTTTATCGACAACCCTGCCTTTAATTTGTTCATCCTTACAAGGGAAGTGTTTAAAGTGGTAAACGCATCTGCCAAAACGACAAGTATCATTAGTATCCCTTGTGGCTCAATAGCATTAGGTTGTAACTAAGTCTTGGAAGATTTTAGAGTTTTTTTTTTATCTTTATTGCTTCACACATTCAATCCACAATATAATCACCATAACTATCTACAACCTTACTCCATCTAATAGGCAAGTCGCTGATTCCCTTTTCCCAGAACCCAGGAGTCTGTGCATCGATGAAGTCCTGGGATGAAGGTCCGGTTTCGACGGAGTGGCGGCTGTTTTCCTCGAGGAAGCCAAAAGGCTCTGTGTGCGTCCGCATCGTATAGTATCCAACTCTCATCTCTAGTCACCACATCATCCAGAAAGTCCTTCCTGTTGGAGCGGAGAAGAGACTGACATATAGGCAGTCGGGTCTTCCTTTGACCGTCGGTGAGAGCATGAGGTATCCATTATGCGAGTACTTTCCGATATCCAAGATTCGAAAGACGAAGATCGATGGTCATAGAGCTGCACCCGATCCTCGTCGCCAGTTCCCGCACACTCGCTTCTGAATTCTCTTCTCAGGCGATTCTCGGCCCCGAGCCGCACCAAATAGGAATAGGAGCCGCCTGAGAGTTCGGCTCGTTCTCCCAATCTCTGGGCTACTGCTGTTGCTGTTCGGGCCAACCGGAATAGCCCGGACAGAAACAGCAGTGGCCCGGAAAGCAACAGCAGTGGCCCGGACAGCAACAGGAGCCGACTCGCAGATTGGAAAAACGAGCCGAACTGTCAGGCGGCTCGGGGCCGATAATCTCCTGAGTTTGATGACTTCAAGAATGGTCGAGTCTTCTACAGTTTGTCTTCGAAGTCGGTATCCCCTTCCTCAAAGCGGGTAAACCATCGATGAACGGTGGAATAGTTGACAGACTCCTCGCCAAAGACAGCGTTAATATTGGCGACTGTAGTCATCGCCGAGGTGCCGCGGCGCCACTCGTAGAACGCAAGGAGTCGACGTTGGGGTGAAGAAAGAGAACGCATAGTTCGACGGTGAAGTGAGAGCGCGCGTTTATAAAGGTTTCGCTAAGAAGCCTCCAGATACTTCTCTCGCTATCATGAGTTAGTTGATCTATATCGACTAGGAATGGAAAGTTCTAGAATTGTAAACAAAAATCTTCCAAGACTTATGTTACAACCCAAAAAAAAACTGCGCAGTACCCAGCCCCGAGCTGCAGTTTCAAAAAAGTTATGAGCATTTTTTAGCCTTCGCGAAAAGGTAAAGGCTCCACCACCCATCAGGCATTTTTTTTTGAGTTTCAAAAAATTTTCTGGGATTTAGCTCAAAATTTGTATGTATGTAGGTGTAATCCAGGGTGGTGAACACGAATCCGGAGTCCATTTGTCGAAATTCTGAGGTTTACTGTAGGTTACGGTAGGTAACATGTCATTTAGGGAGCGAAACCCACCTCAGTATTTCAAAAATCGACAAAAAAACTTTAAATTCGTATTCTCCACCCCGATTAACCCCCGTATACAAATTTTGAGTAAAATCTGAGATTCTGACCAAACTACCGTATACTATAGTTGGAATAATTTCGTATCATCCGATTAATGAATTTTTCTCCTCAATGTTACAACGAATCGAGCTCTCTCTAGTTTTCAAACAACAAGTAGGGGGGAATCTTCTCATAAGTTAGGTTAGAGTAAAATCAAATGCATTCTTTGAATCACAATCAACAATTATTCAAAAAAAGTAGTCGACTTCGACTATTAGTCGACTTATTTCCTGAAAAACTGATATTTGTAATTTTGTGAATGCACAGAATTCTACTTTGCCATGAATTATGAGAAGCCTACCCCTAACTTGAGGCCTGAAAACCAAAATTAGTTCAAAACATTCTGACTTCATGTTTCGAAATCATTCGATGCCCAAGTATACCGTATACCCAGCGTAATCCACCGTAACCTGCAAGAATCGATAAACGGACTCCCAGATTCGTGCTTAGCACTCCAAGTAATACTCAGAGACACATCTATCGTTAAAGGCATCGTACGCGCTGAAAACCACGTCTCGTTTTTGAGCGTTTTTGAGTTGTTACACCCCTATAGTAACTAAAGTTAGCGAAAAGCCTCCTCGAAAACGTCAGCTTTTCAAGAAAGAACCGTTTTAAAAACCTTCTGCAAATCGTTTGAAATTCGCGCCGGCATCGACTCGGGATAGTTACGCGGATGGCGCAAGGGGCAGTTCTACAATTTGTCCATTGGCGCAGCGTTGGAAACAATTCGCCGACGACTAAAATGCTCTGACTGCACTGACTTGCACTGACTAACAAAAATACTCACCTGCGGCCCTGCACATCGTCCTCGCTCGTTGTGTGACGAGAAATTTCCAGTCGATAATGCCACTTTCGTCCGACGGTGCGTCAGCGTACAGTGGCATGCCCTGTACTTAGCGACGCGACGTTCTGCTCAAATATTGCGAAAATGCCAAATGACTGACGGAAGGGCCGGCCCCTTTTGACGGAATTCCTTACTTTCCACTTCCTCTATGCTCACAATGGTACGTTTTTGAGCAGCCTAGCTCGTTGTACGTTCTCACAGGGGCCCGAGGAAGAGATTGAGCATAAAAAATGGAAAGTGGATTTCAGCGCGTACGATGCCTTTAAGAACCGGAAATCTCGAAAGTGGCGTTTTTCCCTCGAAATTTTCGGTTGGGAAGCTTTGAACGAAATTAGCCGAAAACTTTGGAGAATCGACTAATAAACGACAGATTTCTGGATCATTGTTCTAAAACGCTTCGAGAGCCCTCCAATTGGTGGTATAAATAAACGCCCAACCGGAAATCTGTACAAGCCCAAAACGCTATCAGTCTGGACAAAGTTTGGAAAATGTGCCTTCGCCTAAACTTTGCTCAGGGAGGTAGCTTTGGGCGCTAAACACATTTATGAGGTTCATTTGCAGATTTTCAAAAGACTGATGAGCTTTTTGGAAGGTACAAAAAGCACAAATACGAAGTTTTTAGGCTTGTAACTTCTTGGAACCTGCAGCTCGGGGCGGGATACTGCGCAGTTCAACTATTGAGCCACAAGAGATACTAACAATACTAGTCGTTTTGTCTTATGCGTTTACCATTCTGAACACCTCCCTTGTTAGAGTTTTTCGACGGTGTTCACGAGAAAATGTAGAAAAACGAGGGATTCTCCGTGATAATTCTTTTCGTGGACGTGTTCCTATTCCTCCAGTAGCAACACGCAGTCGACTCAGATTCGTCTGGATTTGCAGGAATAGGGAGCAGGCGGCGTTCGTCTCGTAAAACTAATCGAGTTTCCTGTGCCACCAGGCGGTGTGCCCTTCCGAATGGCGGCTCGTGATCCATGTTGTTGTCCGAAGCTTCAACCTCATTTATCGTGAGTGAATCTTTTTATAGGGACCCTAATTCCATTTCCAGATGACACAACCAACGTGATGTCAATGTTTTCCGAATGGATTTGCCCTTTTCATTTCCTGTTTTGAAATCCCAGGAATTCCATCAGGAGCATGAGGTTTAGGGTTTCACTTATGGAGGGAAAGCATTTCTCGTTTGTTTTGTTTTTCACGGAGAAGCTTCCTAGTTGGGGAATTTCACCTCGAAAACCCTATGTCAAACTGAAAAAAATCAATCGTTTGTACAGAATATTTTTCTTGTTTCAACCTCTCCTGAAACTTGACAAAAGAGTCAGAGTGGAGAATCAGAGTTTTTCCGTCTCCATTGGGTGACACTATTGATCGCGTGAAATAGTATGTAAAGAGTGTCCCCAAAGTATAGGCACCCAGGTATTGAACAGTATTTCGAACATCAAACAGTATTCATAGTACATATGAGAAACGTCAGTGGGTTTACTCAAAACATCATTACACAGAGCACGACTAAATCTAGATATCGTGCTTATCTGGGCCCAATTCCGGTCCGCAATTGCTTCTCGACACGCTTTGCGGCCGCACGTCCCGGGTCAGAAGAGCTTCCAGAGCCGCTGCCGCCGATCTGCTGACTCTAGGTGGGTTTTGGAAACTGGAAACTGAGAAAAATTGGAGAAATTGTATAAAAAAGCCACACCGAGTCGGCTTTGGCACTGTAAACCCGACTGACTCGAGCGCGTGCGGCCGCGAAGCGTGTCGAGACGCAATGGCGGACCGGAATTTGGCCCAGATAAGCATAGTATCTATGTAAACTGGTTGGATCGAGACTCAAACTCGACTACAGGGTGGGTCGCAGCGTCTGGACTGATACAGTCGTTATCCAGTTCGTCCCAGGGTTTTTTTTTGAATGCAGCTTTCAGGGGCTACAAGCTATTCCTCGAGGATGGACTATACACCTAAGCTAAAACACAGAAAATTTCATGTAGAACGGTTGATGCGGAGAGGCCCCACAGTAGATGGGTGAGGTCGAAAAAAGTACAAGTCCCAAGGTGGCACAAGTAAAAAAAGTTAATATTTCCCACCTATACAGAAATGATTTATAGTACATTTGCAACATTTTGGGACCTACTTTTCGGTGTAAAAAAATTGCGAGTGTACTACAGTGCGTTTCATTGTTTATGAACAACCTACTTTTCAACTATATTATTCTCCAGCTTGACGCTGGGCATTTTTCACTAACATAAGCATATTCAGGGTGTCAAAAAACCTGTATATACATGTCATGAAGTTTTACCTTTTTAAAAACTTTTTTATAACAAGTTTTTCCATTTTCGACCGTTTCATTGCTTATGAAGACTTCCTACTAACAACGTTCAAAACAATTTCCCGTTTCAACCTATCTATATAGGTGGGTTAAGAATGACGAGGCATTTCTCGTCTCTACTGTGGAGAAATCTCAGATCAGAGCAGGGCTGGGCACGCGTCCCGGGTAACCTTAGGGGGGTGCATATTAGACGTTGCAGAGAGGGCAAAGGGGGGTGCCTAAACCGAACACCAAAAAAAAGAACGAAGTGCATGTTCTGTCGAATTTCAGGAAAAAAATAGTACGCACTATTCTTCTAAATTGTCATATCTTCTTCTCCGCTTTTTGAGTCGAACACGAAAAGAATTCAAATTATTGATAGAGATGCAGGTTGTGTTCGCAATAATTCATAGTTGCTGTCAAAGTTTGTTTCGATGAAGGATTAAACACTACTCTGTTATCTTGTAGCAAGTAAGGATTGATGTGGTGTCATGTTTCTTTGATGCAGCGTTCATTGATTACGCGGGTGGCTACCGATTCGAGGCAAAGATACTAAGACAGCGCCCACAAAAACTATCATTCAAGTTCAAAAAAAGATTAGCGAACTGATGTATAGCCTAGGTCGCTCATTTTGAGCCGGTCGAAGTAAGGCTTATCGGGCTTATCATGTCAAAATCTTCTTATCACTGTTATACTTTGCCATGACCGACCGCTCCGCTGCTTACTCCGCCCGGACTCATCCTAGCAGGCTAGGCTTTATTTCGACAGTTTAACAGTACAGATAGCACAGTCAGCATCACAACTAGTCAATAGATTTTTATTCATGAGAATGTGACTTATGAAGAGAGCCAACTGTAAAAATTGAAGACTGCAAGTTACTATGAAAGAAGCGATTGACCGTTTCCTCCTCATTGAGAAGTACCCTGATCATAAAAACCCGAGTTTTATTCACCTTGAATGCCGCAATCTCTCATAGACTAGGTTAGCCGTGCGGTCTGGTGTTTGTCCGCAGCTACACAACGCGCACTGGAGTGGACGCGCACGCATGATTAATTAAAAAATGTATTTTATTACAGAACGAGGCAGAGAAAATGATTGAAACTGGAGTAAATTGAGACAGGCAGAAATAGGATTCTTTCAATGTTTACAGTATAGAAATTTAATGTAAACAAACTATGTTGGAGCGGAGTGAATTTTTTGGACGTGATAAGGTTCATTCAAATGAACCTAGTTGATTAAAAACACCCATAAACATGAGAACTAAGAGCACTGCGAGAAAGATGAGAATCTGGCAAACATTTTAATAGCAATAGGTTTGATATTCAATGTGATTTAAGTACCTTAAAACTCGTCCCGGTTTTGTCCCGGTTTTGTGCCGGTTTTCGGGGTAAAACCGGGACGAGATTTAAGGTCCTTAAATCCTATTAGAAACCGGTCCCATCAATGCTAAAATGTTTTTCAGATTCTCCTCTTTCTCACAATGTCCTTTGCTCTCAGTTTAATGCTAGTTTTGATCAACTAGGCTCGTTTGAATGAACCTTATCACGGCTAAATATTTACACCCGCTCTAACTTTGTTTATTTACATTAAATTTCTAAAGTGGGTACATCCAGAATAGACTACCTTTACCATCTTTCATTTTCTTCAGTTTCAATCCTTTTCTCCTCTCCGTTCTGTTATAAAATACATTTTTTATTAATATTGTGTGCGCGTCCATTCCCGTGTGCGCTGTGTAGCTGCGTACAAACACCGTATCGCACGGCAAGCCGATTTTTTAAGGGATTGCGGCATTCTAGGAGGGTAAAATTTGGGTTTTTTACTCTCTACGAATCACATGAATCCTAACATTGTTCCACAACACAAAATAGATCTGATTTCCACATCAGAACAATCAAACACAGATTAACTAATCCTTCATAGGTTTATGAAAGCATTCGACAGGAAACATTAGTTATCGCAATAGTAGTAGTTCTGTTGTTGGTAATTGTTCAATTGTTTTGTATTGAAAAATGCTTTATCTTTTGTAATAAGTTCAGAAATTACACTACCCTTTTTGTTGCCATTTTCGGAATTTTTTCTATTCAGTGCTTTTTTTATATTCTTGTTTATTAAAATCAGGAAGTCAAGATCATGGCTGTTGAACTATTCCGAAAAACAGCCGATTTCGATTTCCCATAAGGGGGTGCCTAAAAATTACCGAGCTAAGGGGGGTGCATATTCAGAATCGCCATGCCGGGACGTGTGCCCAGCCCTGGATCAGAGCCTTCAAAGATGCCGGCTTGGGGCCACGTCATATCGCCGCCCAAATTGGAAGAAGCCCTGGCGTCGTTAACACTTATTTGAAAGATGACGACGCCTACGAACAGAATTCATCTTGGGTACGTGTGCGGAAGCTCTCCCGAAGGAACGAATGCCAGATTCGCAAGCGATTATCCAACAACACGGCTAGTGTAAATAAAGTCCGCGGAGAATTGAGATTGCCTGTATCGAAGTCTACCGTCTGGAGGGCTATTAAACGAAACGGAAACATTGTGAGAGATAGAATGCAGAAGGCTTCCCACCTCACCAGTTCCCACAGGACCGCTCGCCTTCGATTCGCGCGAGAGAACATGGCCATAAGGTGAGGATAAGGTAAGGCCGTAGATAGAGTAAAGGTCAACTCAGTTTATGTTAACGAGGAGCTGAACTGTGAAATTTTTGATGTTCTCGTCGTACGAGTGTCTCTGTGGGGATCGTCACAGTTTTCGAAACTTCTGGACACGAACTGTCCACCGAGTGGGGGGAGGGGTCGCAAGTAGTCCGCGGTCCTTGCCAACGGGCTGCTGGACCCTGAGCACCAGACGCACAAACCACTCAAAGAGTTTTGGCCAAGAAATAGCTACGAAATGCTTGCTTTCTGCGTAATATCCGACAAATTGACGGGAAATAACTGGCTGCCGCTAAATAGTCGAGAACTAGCCGCGAAATAAGGCTTCCCCCAAAATAGTCGAGAAATAATGCTCTTCAGGGAAGTATATGACGCATTTTTTGAGGCAAGATTAAGATGTTACTCTGAGAGCTTTGGCCGAGAAATAGCCGCGAAATGCCTGCCTGCCGCGTAATAGCCGCTAAATAGCCGCCAAATAATGCTCGCCGCAAAATAGCCGAGAAATAGCCCCTAAACAATGCTCGCCGCAAAATAGCCGCCAAATAATGCTCGCAGCGAAATAGTCCAGAAATAGACGAGAAATAATGCTCTCCTGGTAGATACACGGAGCATTCTAGAGGCAAGATTCGGATGTCAGCACCTCCGTCGGTTCAATTACCCAAGTTGGCGGTACTTGGACCTCGTTCAGCCTCTGTAGGCCCCGCCCAAGCGCTGGCGGCCCCAGATGGTGGCTCGGCAAGTCGGCGTCGGTTGCGTCTTGGTCAATTTTGTTTACTTCTGAGTATTTCTCGATTAAATCTCGGCCATCTCTCGGCTACTTCTTGTCCGTTCCGTGAAAGACCGAGAAATAGCCGCAAAATAGCCGCGAAATAGCCCACCAGGAGCTGCTGCGGAGCCTGGTGGGCTATTTCCGGGCTATTTCGCGGCCAGAACTTTCAGAGGAAGGCCCGGCCCAACCGCTGGCGTCCCAGGGCTCAGCGACGGCCGCGTCGCGTGCCGGTGTGCCCGCCTCCTCGCGGTTTTTTGGCTATTCCTCGGTTATTGCTCGGCTCTTTCTAGGCTATTTTGCGAGAAGGTATGTTTACACAAGGTGCTGAGTTGATCGCAAAACGCTTGGCTCCGGCCGAGATTGAACCAGCATATTCCCTTTCCGGGGGAACGCCTTATCGCACTGCACCACCGAAGCCCCAGCGCCGCTCTCACTCAACTGCTCGGTAAATCTTCACCGAAGCAATCTTTACCGAGCTGGTTCAATCTCGCCCGGAGCCAAGCGTTTTGCGATCAACTCAGCACCTTGTGTAAACATACCTTAACGTGCACTGCGACGTTGAACTGCAGTTACGGCAAAAAACATCCGAAAATCGTGTAAGACTTAACTAGGGCATCATCTTGACAGGTCTACGACTGTTAGATAGTCTCTGACGGTATTCCTGTTTCATCCCGTTATGCGGGTGGAAGGATGATTGCTTCGGTGAAGATTTACCGAGCAGTTGAGTGAGAGCGGCGCTGGGGCTTCGGTGGTGCAGTGCGATAAGGCGCTCCCCCGGAAAGGGAATATGCTGGTTCAATCTCGCCCGGAGCCAAGCGTTTTGCGATCAACTCAGCACCTTGTGTAAACATACCTTAACGTGCACTGCGACGTTGAACTGCAGTTACGGCAAAAAACATCCAAAAATCGTATTTCGCGAAAAACCTAGAGTTAGCTGATAAATAACCAAGAAATAGCCGACCAGGAGCCTCTGCGGAGCCTGGCGGGCTATCTCTCGGCTATGTCATGGTCAAGACTCTCAGAGTGGGTACAGGGATGTGGGAACTCATTTTCTCCGGAAGGTGAGGGTTTTGTAAGGTCAATTCGCTATTATCTTCCATTCAGAGGACTTCCCTGTGTAAATACATTGAAAAAAAGTAAGATACGTTTTCACAAATAGGTACCCATGACTGAAATTACACTCTATCGCCAAGCAAATCATCAAGGCCAGACAGAACAAATTGAGTGGGAAACTTGTGAGAATGGTAGGGATCTAATTAAAAAGGTAGGTAATTAATAACCAAAACCCGTGATAATAAAGAAAATCGCAAGATAAAAGGCTTCCAGAAGTCTGATAGATCACTCACCAGGTTGTAGGCACTCAAACGGAACTGTGTACTGGCCGATAAAATCATCTCCTGAAAGTGTCAGAATGGCGCCAGAGATTCCGCTCTGATGTGATAGTAGGCTCGTGAAGATTAGAAGGTTTGGAATATCTAACACTAAGTTCTTACCGATGAAATCATCGTCAAGAACGAGGAATCGCACCAAAGCCAGCTCTGGTACTGATACTTGGAACTGGAACGACTCGTCAAATGACGGGTTGTGACCTGAAAACTTGACGTTATGATATGAAAAATTCTAAGAAGACGGTGGTGAGTAGAAGACTCTGAAACAACCCACCATCGTTCCTGACCGTTTTCGTTCGCTCCTCCGCACAATCGCCAGGTATTCCGAAAATCTCAATCACCACAAATGGGTCCGAGCTGTCACCCTTCAATAGAAAGCTTTTGCTTTCAAAGAACTCAGACAGTAGATACAGGAGGATCGCTGGCTTTTGGTGGGCGGATCAACATCCCACTCCGCCAGTAGCCAGCGATCCGCCCGCCAGTTGCTAGCGATCCGCCCGCCATTAGCCAGCGACCCGCCCTCGATGCCACATGTGGGCCATTCCAATGGTTCCCACCACGGTCTCCGTGTGCGGGACCACCTCCCCTAGCGGTGGTGACCATCCCCTCAGCTGCCAAAAATTAGGCTTCTGAATGATCCATCAAAAGTGACTTGAAGTCACATTCCAGGATCGGCCTCGAAATGCCGAGTGAGCATTCGGTGAGATGAAGCGCCTTTCACACCCTTCGTTTTGTTTACTCTGAGCATGATACTGATACCAGAAAAGAACACATCATTGGTTGACAAGTTTCACCGCGTAAAATTTGAGCGGGCGGATCGCTGGCTATCAAAGCAGTGGAGGGCGGATCGCTGGCTATCAAAGCAGTGGCGGGAGTATAACTGGCAGGTTGCAGGCGGATCGCTGCATCTCATAGCTCAGCGGGCGGATCGCTGGCTATCAAAGCCCTTGCGGGCGGATCACTGGCAGGTTGCGGGCGGATCGCCGCTCTAGAGCTTGCCGGCGATCCTCCCGCTAGCGTGATCAACTTTCCCAGGTGCCGCTATCTGCCCGCCAAAACGCAGCGTACCGCCCGCGGAGACAACGAGAGGCAGCGATCCGCCCGGCGAAGCCACGATGGGCAGCAATTCGCCCGAAACTTGCTGGCGTACCGCCCGCAGAGGCCTTGATTGCCAGCGGTCAGTCCGCACCTATTGTCTGAGATGTTACATTCAAGTAAATCAAGCTGTTTCTCTCGTGCACTCCCATTTGATAGTGCTATCACTCTCACTTATCACATGTTTTCTCAAGTTTCATTTCTCATTCTCGTTCTGTAATGGGTGGGAAAATACAGGCGTGGAGGGCAAGACTGCTCAAACATTGTCAAATACTGTCATCCTGGATGCTTTTGGTGCTTCAAACGTCGTTGACGACATGGTAGAGGCCATGCGGGCCCATTCATGCTGTTCTCTCAACCACGCTTGTGAGCGTGTATGCTGTCTTTGAAGCTTCAGTTTTGTATATTTGGGTAGTTTCTATCTCACGTATGCATACTCAAAATGTCTTCAAGTACTGGTCAAATCGGTGTTGTTTGGAAATCCTATATCTCGAACCTCTTTCGATATGGAACACATCGATTGAGGGGTCAACAATGTGTGAGCTTATTATTCATTTATTTGGAGAAATACGTTTTACAAAATTTGAAAAAAAAACAGTTACGCACAGCCCTGCCATGCTACGAGCATTTCAAATCTGCAATCTAGGGTGAGTGTGGTGAAACATTTCCGGTATACCACTGTGTCACTTTGCTATTTGTCGAAATTTATAAGCAATGTTCTACAGCACAAGAAAATGCCTAGTACCAATTCAGAAACTAACCTTCGCATTTGAACCTCTCGGTCGTGGCAGCTGCTGACCAGAAAGAACTCGCAGGTGAAGGATCTGAAGGAAAAATAACAATAATGCCAGAAGCCTTTGAAGATGAGACCCATCAATACTATTAGATTGATGCAAAAGTTTCCGGAGTTTTCAGAGCATTTTGAAAGTTTTTTAGCTATCTTCAAAATACGAGAAATTTCCGGTTTCATTATTTGCATATACTCTGGCAAAAGCTCCCTTGTAGCCCCGGAGTAAGTTGCCGGTTTTGATGAAGTTTTCGTCGGCGCGTGAACTTCCACATTTGCGCGACGGCCGACGAGCAATACACACAATGAGCACTTCGTCGCGCCGGCGGGGCGTTTATGTGGATTTCTCGCGCCGACGGGGCGTTTATGAGCACTTCCTCGCGCCACTTCTCATCAAGCGTGACGTCATTATTCAGCGTCCTCGTCATCGATTGGTCACCATTTTAACTGCTGGAAATGCAGCTTTCAGACCTTGCACATCTCAGCGGTTTTTATCGGTAAAAACTTCAAGCTAATCACAAAAATCGTTCCAAAATGGGTCGATAGGTTTGCTTGGTGTTTCCGAAGTAAGAGAGCTGCGCTTGCGTTTTTTCTTCTTTCAAACTCTCTGATAGTTTATTTGATTATTTCACATTCTTCCTGTTTTTTCGTCTTTGTTTTCACATTCCTCGTGAACCCCTTTTTAACAAATTGAAATCTCTTTGTATACAACTTATTTGTGTGTTTGCTTATATCAACTCTCCACTGCGCCGAAATAGCCAGTTCTGCAGTTTTATAATCACCCCCTCCTGTTGTGATTTTGCAAAAAAAATGGTCTTTAGAGCTTGAAAAATACCATGTTGCTGTGGAAATGATTGCACATTTTTGAAAAGGCTCTTTTTTCATTACCCAGCCGGATTTTCTTCTGCAGGAATGCACTATGTATAGTTCGCCCCGTGACTTGCTCCCTTAAAGGCAGCATACACGCTCGTTAACGTGGTTGGGATAACAATGTGAATCGAACCGTATGGCTTACAACATAATGCCTACGCATTTTGAAGTGTCAAAAATGACCCATAATGCCGCTACATAAGTTAGAAGTTAGCCCCGCCCTGTATTTTCACGCCCCCTGTATATTCTATTTTGCTCCAAAGCAGGGTTGCTGAGTCATCTTCGCCGTCAGTGACGTGTTTGGTTCACTAGTTAGGTAATCCACCAACAGTACCGATGGTGAATATGACCCAGCAACATTGCGTTGCAGGAAAAGGGCAATTACAGGGGGCGTGAAAATACAGGGCGGGGCCAACTTCTAACTCTTGTAGCGGCATTGTGGGTCGTTTTTGACACTTCAAAATGCGTAGGCGTTGTAATCTGGGCCATACCATTCTATTTCCGTAGTTATCTCAACAACGTTTACGAGCGTGTATGCTGCCTTTAAAGGCAGTGTACCGTCGACCACTGGTCGAGTGCCGCGTCGAAGACACGTGGCACGCACGCAAGCGAGGAGGTAATGATACTATCATTACCTCATCGCTTGCGTGCGTGCCACGTCTCTTCGATGCGGCGATCTCTCGACCAGTGATCGATCATACACGATTATTTTCGTTCCCGAGTTTTCCACTCAAAACAATGCGCTGGCCACCAAGAGTTACCAAAATTACGAAGATACGGCGAGAAACGCACTAAAACGCCTGATTTCATCGAGATTGTTTCCTGGTCCGGACTAGTTGTCCGGCTGTATGAACATGTTCTCGATGGTTGTCACCTATGAAAAATGGGGTTAATCGGAAATGGAAGAATTTTTATGGCAAAACAGTATTAGTCAGGGTTCGAAGCAAGGAACAGAGCAAAAGAAAAAAGAGAACTTTGAAGGACGGGTCCACAAAAGATTTCAGTCTCACAACAAACAGTGCCAGTCAGAGTAACAAGGCGGGATGAGAGTAAAGCATTTCGTGCACTTGTGGTGCATTTTTCTCGATTTCTTCGTCACTTCAACTCTACCCAAAGGCCAAACAATCGATTTACCCAATAATCTCAAAATTGAAGATTGTCGTAAACACTGCCTTTAGAAAAAACATTTAAATCTCTTCCGTGGCTGGCGCGGACGGTTTAGATTTCACAGGCGGTTGGCAGTATGGTAAGCTGATCAGGCGCGCTCTTCTCACGCCCTGAATCGATTGGCGGGCCGACGCACGCGATCGTCGCGCCAGGCGCGGTTGAAATTTAAATGTTTCTTGAGGACGCAAGCCACCGACCTACAGTAGCGGTCATAAATCTATTGACATCGGCTTTTTTCCAAATATCTTTGCTCTGACTGGGGCTATCAATTTTATCTTCTAATATAATATTTTTGATCATAATGCCGATATAATGAAGTGTGCTGCGGAATTATAACGCAAATGTACATCGATGGGAAAGAGTATTTGTCAATACTTGCAATCTGCGACTTTTTGTCTCTACCTAAACTCGTTCTTTTTCTTCGTCGTTTTCGATAATCTCTTGGTGATTTCTGTATTTTACAGGATTGGTAGTTCATTCAGAAGTAGAAATTTGTCACATAGTGATCAAAGATCCATCATATGAGGTTCTGAAAGTGGTCTATCAGAAGCCGTTCTTGTTGTTGTTGCCCATATTGCACCATACACATTGATCCTGGATCCAATCTTTGGCTTGTTGACGACAACATCGAAGCAAATGGCTGGGATCCTCTTCTTCGGAGAATCCCGCTATGGTTCGTTATTCAACCCCCTTTTTTCATTTTCTCTTTTTTTTTGTTTTTTTTGTGGTTTTTTATTTGAGTTTTTTTCATTTTTGTATGATCAAGTGAACAACACTCTCAACTTCTCTCTTTACTCAGGTCAGCTCGCATACATTGGCTGCAAAAGACGGAAGTTGCAAGCCTCGGACAACTCGTCCACCATGCTTCCCTAGCTCAATTTTTGAGGAACCATAGCTCCGTTCTCAGGTCTTGTACGATTCCAGAGACATCATTGGAATCAGAATGGGACCGTTTTCGAAATAGGCGAAAAAACAGAGAAGGGATTTTTATCGTGAAAACTGCCTTTAGGGTACTGAATTGGCTGTTTTCTCATATTGATTACTGGCATGATAACAGCAACCGCCCTTCGTATTCTTCGTAGGTAGCCAACCGACACCGTGCTATTTCTATTGTCCACTGAAGTAGAATGCTGTTTGTGTTTTCGCGGACGCAGACTTTGATGCTCCTTTGCTCCTTAAAGGCAGTGGTCACGATGAACAACGTTATCGAAAAAACTACAAAAATCAGCTTAGATCAAAAACAGCTGAAAAACTATGAAGGTAGCGCGGTGAAAAACGGTCTACAAATAGAGTTTCTAGGGCCCAAAGAAGCTAGTTTGTGCACACGTGCACAGCGATGACGAAACAGATCGCAGTCTCATGCCGAGCAGTCAAAAATCATCGACATTCAGAGGACGAAATAAATGCAAATTTACGAATAAAAACAGTTGAATAATGAAAGCATCACATCAATCAATGTTTTTGACTAGATGTGTACATAAATTCGAAGGTTCATTGATTGACATTCAATTTCAAGCTAGCTGATGTTCTTGATATAAGAGGTCATCGATGCCGATGATGTGGAGAGGGCTCGTCCACCATCAAAAGACAAGAAAGTTCAGGTTTCAAATTCGGCCCAAAACAGTGGTTTTTTCGCGATTTTTTCTTATAGGTCCTACTACTCGAGACCCAGGAAAGGATTTGGAGAGAAAAAGACGACAAGCATATTTGATCGCGACCACTGCCTTTAAGACAGTCTCGAGCATACTAACCTGGCACGGTGTTTCTGCCCTCTCTAGCTAAGAAGTCAGTCAGATCTGACTGAGTGATTCAGCTTATCTTGTTTTTTCTGACTTTTCCTATTTAGCCTAGGTCGCTATCCTACAACACGTACGTCTGAAATAACTGCGGCTCATCTGAATTCTTTTCAGAACATGGATTCAGACAGGCTGAACTGAATTTTTCGCCGGCTTTATTACGGGCCTAAGTACTCAGGCGGTAAGTGAGGGCGGATCGCTGGCTTTTGGCGGGCGGATCGACATCCCCCCGCCATCCGTCCGCCAGTAGCCGAGGGCTGGGATTCATGAACGACTCACCGTGGGCTACAGTTGGGTTTGCGGCGAAAATAGTACACAATCTTTGGAGGCAAACCCAACTGTAGCCCGCGGTTTGCCTTCATGAATTCCAGCCCTGGAAGGCTATTGAAGCTCAACAACGACGAGCTGCCCGAGCAGGTGGAAGGCGATCCGAGCCAAACCACACGGAAAATGAGCAGCAGACTTGACTGCGCTCAATCAACTGTCGTTCGTCTTTTGGCTGCAATAGGAAGGTTTCCAAACTCAGCGTTTGAGTCACCCCACTCTTTGAGCGTGAGCGACAAACTTCGCCGTGTGGAGACATGCAATGAACTGCTCTCTAGAAAGCGCACTTCTGCATGGCTCAACGACATTGTCACAGGAGACAAAAAGCAGTGTCTGTACGTCAACATATCGCGTAAAAGGACGTGAACAGACGTTGGGCAAGTAGCGCGGACCACGCCGAAGTCGAAAAAGCACCAGCGGAAGCTGACACTCTGCGTTTGGTGAGACAATCATGAACCAATTCACTGGGAGCTGCTTCCTCAGAACAGCACAGTGGCTGCCGAGGTCTACTTCTCACAGATGGTACGTTTGGCCGAGGCGATACTCATTAATCGCCCTGGGATGAACACTGTTCGCCTTCTTCACGGCAATGCTCGGTCACACGTATCACGGATAACGCGACAGAAACTGCTGGACCTGGGCTGGGAAGTTCTTCCTCACCATCCATATAGTCCACATCTTGCCCCTTTCGACTGTCATCTGTTCCGATCGATGCAGCTCTTCCTGGATGGAAAACAGTTCACTAACCATGACGAAGTCAAAATGGCCTTTGAAAAATACTTCGACTCGAAACAGCCAGAGTTCTACGCGTCGGGAATTCGTGATCTGCCCAATCGATGGCGAGGGATCCTTGAATATGACCGAAAATATTATGTAGGGTGAGCCTTGTTCGTTTTAGTTTTTGAAATAAATGATTTTTTATTCAAAATCGTGAAAAGTCAGGAAACTTTTGCATCAACCTAAGAGATTCGCTTCATCAACTTCGCTTTTTTTTGCTGAAGGAAGGATCTTGGTTTGAAATCTTGCCATGCATGGATTAAAAGAGCACTCGTTCAAAGAACCTGCTACGGCGTAGGAAGCGCTTTGATGCGTCACAATGCTGTTCTGCTAGCGTCGCTGACATTTCGCGACTTCTTGGTAGGAACACTAAACCAGAGCCAAGACAAATATTTCCAGTACCTGCGGCGTTGTAGGAGGTTTTTCACTGGCCACAAAAAGCTCCTCGTTCATGATAGCCGGCTTCAACACATAGCCACATCCGCCATTCTCGGAGAATCGTCCTTGCTGGAATTTTCATCAATAAGGCGTTACTCAGTGTCCCATTGGAGGTGAATGGGTCAGTATTGAAGATCAATGTCACCTACTCATACCTGCAAGTCAACCATCAACCCAGGCGTCTGGTAGTTGAGACCGACAAGTTGAACTCCGTGATTCCAGAACTCCTGCGGATTCAGATTCGATGAATCGTCTCGAGTAGCGTTAGGTACAGTGCTGAAACACAGAAATACGTACGTCGTGCCACAAGAAAAACCCCGTTGGCTGGTCAGAAAAGTCACATAAAACGAAAGCAGATTTCTTACCAAACGACGTAACTCCTCGACGTCTGAGCGAACTCTTGAGCGTAAGTATGAGTAAGGCGAAGAGCTGCGGTCTCATTTAACAATGCCACATGTTCACGCGGATTCACTGAAGAAGAAAACCCGGAAGGTCAGATAGAACGAACGACGTTTATCATTGCTATAAAAATATACAACAGAAATATTTAATTTTCTTTGAATATATGCCACACTTGTGATATTTGTGAAAGAAGAAATCATGAAATCTATGAAGGAGTTTGTAGTCGAGTTCATAGTATAAGCATGCATACTCTCTCTCTGACTTTGGATTTTCAAGAACGGCCATACTAGGCCCTAGGCCGATGCGGCCCTAACGCGGCGCTGAACACATAGTTACGTTTCATTCATGATCTTGAAGCCTCTGTGTTGATGCCGCTGAGCTAGCGCAGCAAAGATGAGGATCGCGGCATTATCACGGCTCTGCCACGGCAGTTTCTGAAAGAACATGCCGCGACCGCGCGCTTACCTAGAGCTAGACGAGGCCTATTCTGCTGAATTCCACTTCATAGCGTAATTTTTCGCCAAACGTCATTCCTGTAGGTATGAAGATTTTTCCGAGATTTCACAGGCTCCCAAGTAGTAGACAGAATTTTTTTCCGTTACAGTCTTTTTCACTCAGTAGAAGGACCTCCTATGTCAAAGGCAGTGTTTACGATGAAAACGGTCTTCGAGTTTTCGCCGAAAATCGCATGTACCGGGCTCTACTGCGAAAATAGTGGCAAAAGAACGGCTACAGTTTACCGCAAGGACATGGTGCGGTTGCGGTCGCACACTAAAACTACGGTGGAAGACGCCAGATTTCATTATCGATCGACAGCTCAGCTGATTTTCTGGGTGAATTACGGTTTTTCTCTTTTTTCATGTTTCTTTCGGCATTATTTTTGTTTCTGACTGTTTAAATATTGCAAATAGGGGCTATTCTTATTGCATGAGGAAAATTAGCCGTTTGTTCGGGCTTCTAAGTGTTTTTTCCCAAAAATAATACCGAAGCGAACAAGCAAAAAAAACCTTAACACACCCAGAAAATCAGCTGTGCTGTCGATCGAATATGAAATCTGGCGTCTTCCACCGTAGTTTTAGTGTGTGACAGCAACCGCACCATGTCCTTTTACATTGCGGTGAACTGTAACCCTTTTTTATTTTCGTTCAAGTGGCTGCTATTTTAGATAGGAAATCAAAAGCTTCCAACGCTGTGCCAAGGGACGGATCGAAGAGCTGTTCCTTGCGTTCTCCGCGCAACTATGTATCCCATGTTGATGTCGACGCGAACTTCAAATTTGTTTTGAACTTTCCTAAAATGGGTACTCCTTGAAAAGTTGATGTTTTTGAGGGGACCTTTTGCGACCTTTCGTCACTATAAGGATATAACAATACAAAATGTCTGAAACCCACGGTTTTCATCGTGTACGATGCCTTTAAAGGCATCGTAAGCGCAAAAAAAGGTGTCTTATTTTTATTTTGTTTTTGAGTCGTCAAGCTCTCGAGGTAAGCGATAATAGCAAAGAAACTCCCCCCCCCCCAAAAAAAAACCAGCTTTCGCAAAATATACGCGTTTCAAAATTTTAAAAAAAAATATTTTTCGCCCCTCCGTCGAATGCGGTGTGTCCAGTGAAATACGACCCAAGTTTTTCTAAACGTCTGAAGTGGTTTTATGCTTTAGGTTTTCTGAGGGAGTAAATTTCTTTCGCCTTTCTTCTACGGAAATTACCCGAAGATAAAAAGCTTCCACAGTGCAAGTTTGAATGATAAGATTTTCCGAAATAGGAGTTTGCAATACAGTATTACTTGCGCCTGACATGGCGCTTTTGTTCCTTGTACTAGATGGCTGGTGAGAACTGGTAGCGGATCCTCATCTTCAACCCCTTCCAACCTCATAACCCTACGTTTTTGACGCGCTAAAATTTACCGGTGTGATCTATCCGGCTCATTCAAATTGGGCATAAAAAATGCAAAGTGATTTCCAGCGCGAACGATGCTTTTAAGTGTTAATCTTCGTACGCACACGCACGCGAGGAACTATAGCGATTTTATCCCGTTATGCCTCTGCAGCCCAATAACTCACTGGTTTGCGAGTTTGGAGCAGTTGCCATAAGATCGTGCAGTGTTTTCACATGAAGAAAAGAAGGCACCAAGTCGGATAGCTCTCGGCACAGTCGTATCCTGTGATGAATCCGTATTTTAAAAATATACGTTTTGAGGTCCATGAATTTGGGTACAGCTTGAGCAAATAGACTCATTTGGTAAATCAAATGGTCCTATTTTTTTCGATTCCAAGAAGCACATCTCCTACCGCTGTGCTTTCCGCCGTGAGCAGCTAGCAATGCCGTTGTCGTCCTCGGAAATCTCACCGCTTTCCGCCGCACAACACAGACGTTTGCCCTAAATTAGAAAACCATTGTGAACATTGTTCGCGGAAAGTTTTCTTTGTCTTCACTCTACATTGTAATCTCTAAAGGCAGTGTTAACGATGATTTTCGCCCCCGAGTTTTTCACATAAAACAGTGCGTTGGCCTCTAAGTGTAACCAAAATTACGACGAAACGGCGAGAAATGCATTAAAACGTCGTATTTAAGTGACATTATTCTATAACATGGACTAGTTGTCCGCTTGGATGAACATGTTCATCGTGGTTGTCAGCGGTGGAAAATTGGGTCAATCGACAATAGAAGAATATTTTATGCAAAGCAGAATTAGTTAGGACCCTAAGGAAAGAACGGAGCAATAGAGAGTAGAGAATTGCAAAGGACGGGTCCACAAAAGATTTCATCGTCACAACAAACAGTTCCTGTGAAACTTAAGAGGCGGGGTGATACTTAAAGGCAGTGTCCACGATTAAAATCGTTCTCGAGTTTACACCAGAAAACGAAGGTTTAGAGTCTGACTGTTTCATCAGTGAAGAAAGAATCATGGAAAACGCTGCAAAACATCCAAAATTAGCTCTTCTCCTTAAAAGCCACATTTCAACGGTGGATCAGTTGCGCGGGCATGGGCCTGAAGTAGACAGCGTGTGCAAATGCGCTCCAATGCTAAAACTCAGCCGCGCTCGCGCTCCAATGCTAATGTAGAAGCGGACTGAATTGTTCCTCGGAAAACTCGACCGCGAGCGGAAGGGCTAGGGCGAGCGGACTTCGGAGCCGTATGGAGCTCTTTCGGGCTCGTTCTCGATCGTTCTTTCGATTCCAGGGCTCCAATGAGACCCTAAACTTTCGATTTTCGGTCAAAAACTGAGGACGAAATTTATCGTGGACACTGCGTTTGAGGATTTTGTGTACTTCTGGTGCGTTTTTCTCTATTTCTCCGTCATTTCAGTTCTACCTGGGGCCACTTAATCAATATAGCGAATAATCTCAGAATTCCAAATTATCGTGAACACTGCCTTTAAGATTGTGAGTTATGTTCGCACTTTTTGGTGTGGCACCCTCAAGTGGTTAGCGAGCCTGAAAAGGTTTCAGGCCAGGAACGGAAAGAGGCTGAATCGCAGTGGATGGGAAACGGAAGGTCCGCAAGAGCAGATGGGCGTATACTGCCCCTGCGGAAGATTCCGATGATCCTCCATAAAACGACCTACTCTTTGTGCGTCATTGGGCATGTTCTATTGGGGTGTTTTTAGAGTTCCACCGCGGCGCGGCGCTATTTCATATTCTTCAAGCGGCGCGTTATCGGTCGATGCCAACAGAAAACATCTCATCGCGCCGCGCTGCGGTGGAACTTTAAAATAGGCCTCACTCTTGGAACGACTGTTGAAGGCAGTGCTCACGATGGAAAGTCTTCGAGTTTCTATTCTCAAAAAAAAGTCTGGGTCTATCGCAACAAAAAGGGAAGTCCACACATACTCAGAAGAAAGAAAACAAGTTACTTGTAAAAAAAAGGCCGAGAACAAGTTATTTGTAACATATCTGAGCCGATGTAAATTACTTGCGACTCATCTCAGGTCATTTAAAGGCACTGTTCGCGATAAACTTCATCCTCGAATTTTCTATGACAAACGCTTCTCGTGGATCTCAGAAGCAGAACAGTGTCGAAAAAACGGGACGAAAAGCTACCCAGGAGCCGCAAAACGGCTTAGAAAAGTGGGAAAACCCCGCCATTGTGGGCAAGTCCCGCCTCTTCCCGCCCCTCGACGTGAACAAAGGAACACTCGAAATCGTGAGTTAAGCGATGGTTTCCGATAAAAAGCCCCGTTCTTCCCTTCATTCTCAACTTCTTTCTTCAATCAGGCCAGCTCGCACACATTGGCTGCAAAAGACGGAAGTTACACGCCTCGGACAACATGTCCACCATTTTCCCTAGCTAAATTTTTCAGGTACCATAACTCCATTCCCAGAAGGTCTTGTAAGATTCCAGAAGCATCATTGGAATCAGAATGGGACCGGTTTCAAGATAGGCAAAAGAACAGAAGAGTGATTTTTATCGCGAACAGTGCCTTTAAGTTACATGTAACATATTGGCGAAATCTTGCGTGCGGTGCGCCTCCGATATGTTACATGTAACCTAAATGTCACAATATAAGCAGCAAACAAGTTAAATCGGCCGAGAAGATATTTCCGGGGGAGGGGGGAAATCTATGACGCACTCGCGGGGTCAGGCTAACGACTGACGTTGCTGTTGGTTCAATTACCCAAGTTTGAGGTACTTGACCCCACACCAGCAGGGAAGGCCCCGCACAACATTTTTTCGCGTAGTGTGTGGTCTGCGTCACGTGATGGCCACCTATAGTGAAAATATAAACGTAAGTTACATGTAACATAAGTGTAACTTACATGCAGTATAAATGTTAGTTACAACATGTAATATAAATGTATGTTACATGTAATATGAATGTAAGTTGCTTGAGAAATTCAAGTAAGTTACATTTATATTACAAGTAACTTGTTTTGATTTTTCTGGATAGCCCTGTTTGGCCGCGAAAGCAGAACTCGATTTGCCCATACCGTCCATTTCCACGATGGCCGTTGAAGAAAGTGGACGGGGCAAGCATGCCGCATTCAAGTTTTGAGACCGTATAGGGCGATCCCCTCAGCTCGTTTTAGCCGCATGTTCCAACTTTGAATTAAGTATAAACCCCGAAACTTTCAGTCTTTCAGAGACTGTTTTTATCGTGAACACTGCCTTCGAATTCTGAAATGAGAAAAATGCCGAGGAGATTATTGAAGCCCAAGAAGTGCCATCTATTTCATTTCATTTCATTTATATACGCCCTTTCGGGCATGCCAACAACAACAAAAACTAGAAGATAAAAATCACGGGCGGAGAAAAACAAAGAAAAACAACACAAAAAAATCAGCTAATCACATGAACTAGTTGAGCGCATGACAACACATCAACAAGGAGCATCAATGCGCCGGGGCAGCAAGGTAGATCAGGAGGAAGTGGGAGGGAGGGTTTGGCAGAAACGGTTGAAGCTATATCATACCAGGTTTGCTCCTGTGTAAAGTACCCAGAGTCGAATACTACCGACTACGAATCAAGACAGGTGCATAACGATGCGGCTTCCTTTATGAATTTGTGAGTAGCAAATCCTAAACACCATCCAACACAGCGAATACCGGAGGCTATTCCCAGGTAGATGCAAGCACGCAACTGGACGAGGCCATTCCGGGGCGGGTTCTGATGAACCTCGTCAAACTAAACACGCACCCCAGGCGATGGCTTGCAGGGAGCCTCTACAGATCGCTATATGTGTTCAAGACAGCACCAGGTAGAGCACGTCGGAAAGTATAAGAATATTTGGAAGCAACAACACCGAAAATGCCAGCATACCCAAATAGAGACCGATTAGAATTTGTTTGGGCTCTTGTACTTTGTACTGTACTATTGTTTTATCTTGCGAATCAGAATGATGGAAAAGGGCAGAATATTAAGAAGGAGGTAGTGAAACTCCGAACCATAATAAGAACTCGTTGCTGAAAATCCCACGGAGTCGGAATTGCCCTCTCGTTGCTCCAATCTGTTGGATCGGCTTTTGGCATGTACAACTGCAAAGAATACTCTCGACTTGCGTTGAATACAAAAATAGAACAACTCAGAAAAACAAATCAAAGAAAATAAAACAATGTAACGAAAGAGGGCAAGGTCTACCTAATATATTCACAGTCGCACTTCAATTAACAAAGAATTGCTGTTCAGATAATAAAGACGTTTACCCTCTGGTTCCGGGCCTGCGTTAGTGTGTGCAATTGCGGACTTGCTTCGGGGGGGGGGGAGCGACGCGTCGCTTTCGCACGAGCTTCCGCACCCTCCCCTCATCAGCTGATCGTGTGCGTTTTTTATAACAGTTTCAAGGTCTTTCCCAGTTCTTTGATCGTAAAAAAGCGATGCGTCTCGCCCTTACGACGCAAGTCCGCAATTGCACACACTAAATCAGGCCCGGGGGTGGTGGCCATCGTGTATCAACACCCCTGAGGAGGCGGGAGAAACGGGGGAGGAGCGAGGTTCCTGATTGGAAGCAACACGAGGCCAACAGTGTTGCGTCCAATAAGGAGCGTCGCTCCTCCCCCGTTTCTCCCGCCTCCTCGGGGGTGTTGATACACGTTGGCCACCACCCCAGGCCCGGATCTAGAGGGTACATAGGAATGCATGCTTCTGGAAACTTTTTTCAGACGCACAGTTGGCACGAATCGCTGTGATCATTTTGGTTCCCTCTTGACGGTGTAGTTTGCATTGGCACAAACTAGGTGCAGATATGCTAAAATATATGAACTTGCACCGAGTTTACGTAAACGCAAGCTATACCGTCAATAAGAAGCTAAAAATGATCAAAGCGAACCATGCCAACTGTAGAACCTGAGTATGCCCTCCAGAGCTGACTACATTCACTCAGACTACAATGTGCCTACCGTAATCTACCGTAATCTGACGGAAATCGATTAACGTTTATCGATTTTTTATCGATATCGTTCATCGACCAAAGACTGCTGCGCGTTTCGGAAGGTACAACAGGTTCGAAAATCTGACGAAAAACGCCTATAACTTTTTTCAGAGTGGGTTTAGGCAGCTGCGAAGACCATAGTCGGATTCTACGCCAAAAAAAAGGTCTAAAGCAGCATATTTCATCCGGAACGGCAAGGCTGACTAATAGTAGTTCCCTTGTCAGTATGCTTACCTTAGTCCCCAAGTGAGTGACGATGAGTTTCGCAGCCACTTTTTGCCAGTCTAGTGTAGAATGGACGCAGAGTCGCAACAGCAGAGGATACCTGAACATTTGGATAAATTCTCATGTAGTCGGTGTGAATGCTGGTGATACTTTGCGTTCCCTATTGAAGGTTGGCGCAAACTCGGTGTCATACGCTATGACATAGGTGCACCGAGTTGGCGCCAACTTTGAATGGGGAACGGGGAGTATCACTAGGATCCATGCGGACATTACATTCACTGGTGGTGCAGAAGAGCATCGGCAGGGTCATTGGCTCAAGTTTGGAGAATCATTGTGCTCTTCCTTAGACCTAGTGCCAACCTCGCGCGACGAGCGAAGCGACATAGTGTTTGACATAGGATTTCATCGAAAGTTGATATTGCTGATATGCACTGCCGCTGTCGCGCTTCGCGGGAAGTATGCACTAGGCCTTAGGGTGCACCGGTGCGGGTGCCATCTTTGTTGGCAACATACCGACAAGGGAACTCCCCAAATATCTGCTGAAGCAACACTGGCCGGGAGCTGAAAAGGTTCCCATTGAAAAAGTCGCTTCTGGAAGTTGAGCAGCCGATTGCTCATCAGAAAAAATTCAAACTGTTGTAGCCATGGTTGAGCTGAAGCCTCCACAGATAATTCAACATCGGACGGTACAGTTTGCTGTGCATAGATGCGGAGGATGGTGCGCGGTAAGAAATGATACGAGAGGAAAGCTACCCCGGACGGAAAAGCTGATCCGCACTTCAAAAATACCTAGGTCAGGAGCTGCAAATGCTATAGCAACTGGATGCAGGACCGAGTCGCAGTGCAGGCTTCCGATTTGCAAAGGCGGTGGCCGAGAGGTCGACCATTGCGCGGAAACGAGCCGAACTGTCAGGCGGCTCTGATTCCTATATGGTGCGGTTCGGGGGCTGGAATTGCCTGGAAAGTACGTACTATAGGATGCCAGCAGTTTACAACGAAATATGTTCCAATTAGGTGTACCGCCTATTTCGAGGTCAAATTTAGTATGTGTCATTGCGGAAACACGCTCAGAGCACGCGACGCATCGGATTCGTACAAACTTCCTCGCCTTATCGTCTGATCGATTGAGTTTATCTCTACTTTTTCTTCATGTTTTCCTCATTTCCCAACCTTGTACTAGGTGTGCTTAGTTTTCTAGATTTCATTTCATGAAGAGCCTCACGCCAATCAAAATGGTCGAAGCCCGTTACGAAAGAAGTGATGGCCCTCCAAAATTTGCGTAGAACAAAGCCGCGAAAGCGTGGTGGACGAGTTGGCCGAAGTTTGAAATTTCCGTCATTTGCAAGCGATTTATGCGAGCGGACCTGATCGAAGAGTGAGGCGGAGAATGAAGGAAAGAACGGAGCTACAGATCAGAAACCACCACTCATCTCGCCACTGTTGAGGTCGAAAGATTGTCTAGGAGGGCGTGGCAAAGTGGCTTCTTGGTGTGTGGGCGCGCCAGGGAGCCTTCTTCCTATCTCTGTATTATAGGGAGGAATCGAGAGCTCGCATTTGGCAGGTGTTGTATGGGGTGAGCCCACTTTACAATCATGCGAAACTCTCAGATTTCGTCTCTGGGGTCGGACTGTGCCTTAGACGTCAGCGATGGATAATATCCCTGAATCTTTAAAGGCAGTGTTCACGATGAAAAAAGTTTTCGAAATTCCACTAGGATTGGGTAGTGGACGGACACTCTGTAACGTTAACGTCGAAAGAACGCATGAGAACGAGCCAGGAAGAGCCCCAAAAGAGCCCGCAGTTGCAACTTCGAGCGCATTGAAAACCCCAAAAGCGCATCACACGCCCACCAACGTGAACAAATGAATGCTCGAGATCGTGAGATGAGCGATGATTTTCAATCATTAGCCCCGTTCTTCCCTTCATTCTCAGCTTCTCTCCTTACTCAGGTCAGCTCGCATAGATCGGCTGCAAAAGACGGAAGTTACAAGCCCCGGACAACTCGTCCACCATGTTTCCATAGCTCAATCTTTGAGGGACCATACCTGCGTTCACAGAAGGTCTTGTATGATTTCAGAGACACCATTGGAATCAGCATGGGGCCGTTTTCAAGATAGGCGGAAAAACAGAAAAACGATTTTCATCGTGAACGCTGCCTTTAACGGAATTTTTTCCAATTTCGGGATGTTACTCTATCAAAAACCGTCTTCATCTTTATTATTGACTCTTGAATTCTTGAGCAATTTTTTCGATGATCATAGAATTTATCGATTTTATTCACGATTCAGACTTCCCAATTTCAATAAAAAACGTCTTCGAAGGCAGTGTTCACGATAAAAAACCGTATTCTAGTTTTCTATGTTTTTGATTAGGCAAGTTCACGAAGTTGTGGAGAATAAGGTAAAGCCCCCATGAAACACTTGAATATCGGAGAGAACACTGTGTAAAAAAACCTATTCAACATTTATTTACGCCTGCTGGTGTATTTGTGCGCTGCGGAAAACACGTCACAAACGTTTTGAGCTTCGAAATTCTGAACTGAGTAACTTGTTTGTTTTCTGTCTCATGAACCACAAACTCCTGAATAATAAGATGGGCCAATGCACATGCTTCCATGTTGAAATCCTTCGCGACAGAAAGTATAAAAAGATCGGCCTCTGTCCCCCTGCTCGCTTCAAAATAAAGAGTAGGTGAATAGCTATGCAGGAAAAAACACCGTTTGAATGAGACGGTCCGTTCAGGCAGTTGGCGTGCGTGTCGAGCGGCCGTCGCGCGAAATTGTGGATTGATTGGAAGGAATATTAGGGAAATACTAAATAGTAATCCAGTCAGCTGTTTGCAGCCGTGAGAAAATTCGTGCACAAAATGCCTTCGCGACAGCCCCGCCGACACGCACGCCGACTGCGTGGGTGGACCGTCTCATTCGGACAGACTTTATGTGTCTTACCGTGTGCGCTCAAATGCCGTCTCGCGGATGACCTTCAAGGCTTGGCTGAGCGGAATTTTGTTTGTGGATAGTATGCCATTTTGAATCATCGGCTCTGTCTCACCCTTTGACTCGGACGGATCGTATATGTCGACTGAAATCACAAAATTTGATAATTTACATTTAAACGGCCTACCAACCTACCGCAGCCGACACAATACAAACCCACTTTCAATCATTCGGCAGTTCTTCTTCAGGGCTTTGGCTATAGCATCAGCACTGGATGGCCCTTGCTGGTCTTCCACCAAGTATGTTTTATGTGAAGCCGCAATGAAATATTTCGAAAAAGGCTGAAACACGAACACAATTTTTAAACTCGGTAGAAAGTCATCTGAATTTGAACACGTACTTGCTTCATATCCATATAGACAAATGAATGCGACGGATCGAACACGGAGCAGTCCTTCGAGAGCAGAAAGGCGGTGAAGCCTGGAGAGAAGTTTATTCAGAACACTAACTCAGGCACTCGTGGGCATCGACCCCATTGCAAAAACACTGCTTTTTGTGAACCGCGGAGGAAAAACACTTATTTAGGTGGAGCGCAGTCCATTTTTCATGACTTCCTAATGGACCGCCGCCCACAACAATTTTTCGCCCACTAAATCTGTTGTGAATGTCGACCGCCGAGAATCTTCAAAAGTGGATAACGACCGCTGAGGATTTCGAAAACGCGGATGTCAATCGCCGAGGATTTCGAAGATGTGGATGTCGATCGCCGAGAATCTTCAAATGTGTGCTCAGGCCGGAGTATTACGGGAAAATTCTGACAGATTACGGGAAAATTTTACCAGATTACGGAACGAATTTGCCCTCCTCTGGTGGTAATTTTACCGTCTTCTGGCAGATTTTTCTCGTTTTCTGGCAGAATTTTTCCGAAATCTGTCAGAATTTTTCCGTACTCTGGTCGGGACAGTACGGAAAATTCTGCCAGACTACGCGGTCCGGCGCAGTCTGCGGTGAAGAACCACCCTCCCCGCGGATCGCGGCGAAAGCGCCCCCCCCCCCCCCCAGCAGTGGGGATACCCCTATCCTCTCAGCAGTCAAAAGTATGCTGGCCTCCGGAGAGTGACTCAAAGTCACCTTCCAGGGCCGGCATTCGAATGCCGAATGAGTACTCTAGTGAGATGAGACACCTTTTATACCGGCTGTGCACGTGATAAGCACGTTACGACGTGATCATTCGTTACCATTATCAATTGTCTTTCCAACCGGCCGAATTGAAGATGGCGTGGAGTGTTTTGTGGCTCGCGGGCGAGCCAATATCCGCTCAGCGTGTGCGTATCATAAGGTGGTCGTCTTGAGGCGCCAGACAGTGAGTAGGGCGGGCAGATGAGTGAAAAGGGCTGGGCAGCGCTAATGATTCCAAAAGTGACCTCAACCAATAGGTGTGACAGCCTTTCTCACTGAACTGCCCGCCCCCCTCACAGTCTGGCGCCACGAGACGACCACCCGTCGCATGCAGCCTGGTTCGCCGCTGGCGGCACCCTCGAGATGTGGGGCGCCGGCCGTCGCCCTGAGTACCTGAGCCCCCTGAATTCAGGGATGAGCAACCAAGATTCATCTACTAAATTCATCTACCAAGATCTCCTCACACCCTGTGGTGTGAGGAATAAGGAAAAACATCATACGCGATCACACGCTCGTAACGGGCCCGAGTAAAATTGACTTCGAACTGGAGAGTATGAGCACGTACACACGCATATACAGCGTGTTTAAATGAGCGTGCATAAATGTCAATCTCTGGGAGCGCATGCATTTGCGCGTGAGGGCGCATGCATATAGGTGTGCACGCGCTTGCGTGCTTACGTGTGTGAAGGGGAGGAGAGCGCACTTGCGTACGCGTACTTTGGTCAGGCACACCACGCGCTGTATGGATCACTGAGATACTTCCGCGTTCACTCGTATTCCCCAACCGTTTCGCTCAGGAGTTTCTCAGAGTGTAAGCCGCGCCCCACCATTCTTTCTAAGTCCCGAAAGAGTCTTGATGTAGAACTAATCCTTACTGACCCCAAAACCGCTAATTCGGATGCTAAAGCCGTATTTCGCATTCTGTCAGAAATCGCCATTTTTCTGACAGAATACGGGAGGATCCCGGAAAATCAAGGATAAATTTAGTGGTAACTTTCCCGTAATCTGGCAGAATTTGTCAACAACAGAGATTAGGGTGAAATCTCTAGTAAAATGTCCGTAATCGGGTGGTAATTGCACATTTACCACTGATCCCTGGGAAATTTCTGGTAATTTTCTGGTACTACACCGGCCTGAGTGGATAACGACCGCTGAGGGTTTCGAAAACGCGGATGTCGATCGCCGAGGATTTCGAAGATGTGGATATTGACCACCGAGAATCTCGAGATGCGGATAACGACCGCCGAGAATCTCGAAGACGTGGATGTCGATCGCCGAGAGTCTTAAAATGTGATAAGGACCGCCGAGGATTTCGAAAACGTGGATGCCGACCGCCGAGAATCTCAAAGATGTGGATGTCGACAGCCCAGAATCTTGAAATGTGGGTGTCGACCGCCGTAAAAAATTTTTTTGAAGGACGTCAGCATGTTTAGACAATGATATAACAATGTAGTTGGTATAGAAGGCTCTCGTTCTCACCGTATACCTCAGTCGGCTCGTTGGAGCCGGACCTGGAAGGTGGCCACGAGTGACTCACCGGAAGATCCACCAGATGAAGGAGGATAATTTTGGTTGCCGAAGGGAGGGAAAATCTCCTCACGGCTTGGGGGGGAGAGTTCCCAACTGTGGGTTCATCTCCCCATGGTCCACAATAGAGTGCACCCCAAGGTGGAACTTGGCGGTTGGATCACTCCTTTTGTGGGAACCTTTGATACGGGTCGACCACGAGCAGAATGCTCCTTGACCGCAAGTGTCGTCGGGCGTCACAACCGCATAGCCCACGGTTTGCATCTGATCAGGTCGACTGCCAGCGAATAGCGCGTCGAGCGCTGGCCGTAAGGTTGTAACGCCCGACGACACTTGCGCTCGACCGGCATGTGGCCCGGGATCGACGCCCACGAGTGCCTGAGAACGTCGTCATCTTAATCCACATACCACTTTCTTCTTATTGTTAGGAAGGTATGATTCAACCTGTTTATCCTATCTATTCATACTTATTATGGGTTTTTCTATTTCACAAGCTCTGGCAGGAATCGCTCACAGCAGTCCATGAAATCAAAACAAAACTCTTACCCACTCTCTCTAGGAGGTATCAAAACGTAAGGAGCGACTAGCCCATGCTAAGCGCTGCTCACCAAAGCGCGGCAAGCCGTCGTGGAACAGTGGGAAGTGCCGCTACTTCTCAGCTGTAGGCTTCCAGGTTAAATTTCCCCATCGCTAAAATTTTCGCAGAGGTATTCTTGAAGACCAACAACGGCTTCTGCATCCTCAGACGATTCGCCGACTCGAGCCGCCTGACGATTCGGCTCTTTGTCCCAGTCTGCGGGTCGGCTTCTGCTGCTCTCCGAGCTCTTCTGGTTCACCCAAACAGCAACGGCAGTGGCCCAGAGATATGGAGAGTGAGCCGAACTGTCAGGCGGCTCCGATTCCTGTTCGGTGCTGTTCGGGGTCGAGAAAGGTTTGAGTCGCTTTCAGGGCAGCTTGGTGTCAGTACCACAACTTGAAGGAAAATCCCGTACAATGATTCTTGGAACAATTCAGATTCTGGGTTTATACCTGCAATGAAACCAAAAAATGTTTCTCGTTGGAACAAACCATCAACAGTCATGAAGTTGTTCTCCTTTGCTTCTGGAGCAGGTTCGTACTGTTCCACAACGGTTTCACAAAACTCCGTCGTCACACCAGACATCTACAATTTCAACTTTAACTTTCTGTGGATTTTTCACACCCGATTCGCATAATGAAGATGCTTGTCGACCGGGCTGGCTGCAGCCTATCGGCCGACCATGACGGGGCCATACGGAACCTTCAACAATTTTTGGAGCACTGGGTTGACAGTACAGTGTTGCCCGAATATTCGTTCATTCGAATAATAATCGAATATTCGAATATTCAGAGAAGTGGATTATTCGGGTTATTCGAATAATCAAATATTCAGCATGAACAATCTGAATATTCGACAAGAGCTGGGGCTATTATGTATAGCTAGTGTTATACAGATTATGATTTGTTGTGCTCATGTTATGCTACACTGTGTTGTACTATATATTATCATGTAATGCAGTGTCATGTGGTGTTATGCTATGCCATTCAATGTAACTCACCCCTTGCTCAGTTTCGAGAAAAAGCCGTAAATCCTGACAGCTCAGATAGTCCTTGTTGGCGTATCGGACCATCAAGAAGTAGACTTCAGGGCGGGTCGCGATTTCCTCCAAAGTAAATTATGTAAAATGTAGTCCAAAGAAATACAATGGGAACTGACTTTATTCGGGAATTTTGAGAGTGGGCACAAAAAAAAACTTTCTTTCTTGAGAGATTTTTACCTGGAGGAGAAACTGAAAGTTTTTTTTTCATTTAGGTTCAGGCTAGTTCTTATGAGAAAACATACTGTGCTTCTCTGGGCCAAATTCCGGTCCGCAATTGCGTCTCGACACGCTTTGGGGCCGCGCGCTTACGAGTCGGACGAGTTTTCAGCGCCGCAGCCACCGATATGTTGACTCTGGGTGGATTTTGGGAACTGGAAACTCAGCAAAATTGGAGAAACCTGTATAAAAAAGCCATATCGAGTCGGCTCTGGCGCTGGGAGCTCGACCGATTCGATACGCAGTTGCGGACCGGAATTTGGCCCAGAGAAGCACTTACATACTTGCCGAAATTGGTAGCGGAAACATACAAAAGAAGGGATTCTACGCTTACCTTGTATAACTCAACAAAATCCTCCTTCGAAATCTTTCCCCGTTCCATGCCATCAGGAGAACATCCGGCTTCCTGAAAAACTGCTTGTTGAGAACAAAACCTATGTAGGCTCAAGATGATCTGTAGACATAATTTGTATTGTGTGGTCCCGAACCTTTAGACCATCAATGTTTACGCGTTCTCACCTCGCAATTCGACCCACTTTGACTAGCTAGTTGAAATCCATAATGGAGTCTGGCATGGATTATGTGAAATTTGATGTGGTCAGTTGAAGTTTCACGAGATATCGTGGGACTTTTATGATTCCCCACAACAGAGGCGAAGCGATATGCACATTCAGGCGAAATATGTTACAATAATTTATTGAATAAGTTTCGGATACATGAAAATTTCTCTAAATTAGCAATTTGTTCTTTGAATTGATGCTAATTTGAACAAATTTGTTTCGGTTTCTGGGGCGTAATGTACAAAATGTTTTTTTTTCAGTTTCTCAGCCCATGTTAGAGTGAATCGCGCATTGATCTATTTGTTTTCTCAACGAGATGGTCTTCAAATATAGTGACAAGGCTTTCTAATCTTACCGCGCCTATTAAAGGCAGTGGTCACGATGAAAAACGCTATCGAAAAAACTACAAAAATCAGCTTAGATCAAAAACAGCTGAAAAACTATGAAGGTAGCGCGGTGAAAGACGGTCTACAAATAGAGTTTCTAGGGCTCAAAGAAGCTAGTTCGTGCACACGTGCACAGCGATGACGAAACAGATCGCAGTCTCATGCCGAGCAGTCAAAAATCATCGACATTCAGAGGACGAAATAAATGCAAATTTAACGAATAAAAACAGTTGAATAATGAAAGCATCACTTCAGTCAATGTTTTTGACTAGATGTGTACATAAATTCGAAGGTTAATTGATTGGCATTCAATTGCAAGCTAGCTGATGTTCTTGATATAAGAGGTCATCGATGCCGATGATGTGGAGAGGGCTCGTCCACCATCAAAAGACAAGAAAGTTCAGGTTTCAAATTCGGCCCAAAACAGTGGTTTTTTCGCGATTTTTTCTTATTGGTCCTACTATTCGAGACCCAGGAAAGGATTTGAAGAGAAAAAGACGACAAGCATATTTGATCGCGACCACTGCCTTTAAGGCATCGTCCATACGTGGCGAGAGCGTGCGATTACGCAAAATCGATCTTCATCAAGGGCACACGTTTTGCTTGCCGCTCACGCGCGCTCCCTCTCGCGCGTTCACGCTCGCTCGCTCTCGTGCGCCCACGCCAGCCTCAAAGAAGGAAGCAGCGAATTTCAAGCCATCGCTCAATTTTAAGTAAGTGGCAACAAGCCTTTGCAAAACTATTGCCCTTGTACCCCATAACCCACGGCAAAATACACAAACCAGGAAATGGTCAGCCGTTGCGCCGATTCGAGCGATTGATCACCGGTCAAGAATTGTCAATCGAATCAAAACGAGGTGGGGTGTTCGCCAGTGCATAATTGCTGGCACGGGCTAGTCCAGCGTTGAGGAGCGTCGAGAGGCGCACAGCAGCGAGAACGCACGCTCTCGCCACGTATGGACAGAGCCTAATGCGGGCCAATAATCACATTCTTTGGCCTGCTCTTTTCCTCTACTCTCCAAATGCAGAAAGTTGCGAGGCGCAAAATGGTTTTTGAAACAAATAGTGAGCAGAAGCATTAGGGTAGCCGCTTTTTCGCAGCAGAACTCCTCAGGATTTTCTGAACACGTTACCTGAGACTTTAACGCAAGTTGCATGATGGCTTCACGCAACTTACTTTAAAGGCAGTGTTCACGATGAAAATCGTTTTTCTGTTTTTCCACCTATCTTGAAAAGCGCCCCATGCTGATTCTAATGATGTCTCGGAAGTCGTTCGAGACCTTTTGGGAACGGAGTTATGTTCCCTCAAAGATTGAGCAAAGGAAAATGGTGGACGAGTTGTCCGAGGCTTGTAACTTCCGCCTTTTGCAGCCGATCTATGCGAACTGACCTGAGTGAAGAGAGAAGCTGGGAATGAAGGGAAGAACGGGGCTAATGATTGGAAATCATCGCTCATCTGACGATTTCGAGCATTCGTTTGTTCACGTGGGTGGGCGTGTGATGCGCTTTCGTGGTTTGCCTTGCGCTCGAAGTGACAACTTCGGGTTCTTTTGGAGCTTTTCCTGGCTTGTTTTCATGCGTTCTTTCGACGTCAGCGATACAGTATGCCCCTCCACTACCCATTCCTAGTGGAAACTGAAACACATTTTTTATCGTGAACACTGCCTTTAAGTTCACAAGTAACTTGAAGCGATGCTACGTGTAACTTGACCAGATTTTCAAGCCAGCTGATGTTCTTGATATAAGATGTCACCGATTCCGATGGTGTGAAGTGGGCTCGTCCACCATCAGAAAAACAAGAAAGTTCAGGCTTCAAATTTGGCCCGGAACAGCGGTTTTTTCGCAATTTTTCTTATTGGTCCTACTACTCTAAACCCAGAAAACGGTTTAGAGAGGAAAAGAAAACAAGCATATTTTATCGCGACCACTGCTTTCAAGTAACATGTAACTTGCTCTAATATTAAACAACCTTGCGAGTAACTTGCTCCGTTTTTACATGTTACATGACACCCATACGCGACGTGGTCGTTGCCGACACGCTCTCCGAGCCTTCTTGAGGGCGCCAGCGGCCAGGCGGGGCCTCTGGCTGGTGTGTGGGCCAGAGTACCTCATACTTGGGTAATTGAACCGACGACGCCACCGACATCTGACCCAGCCTCGAGAGTGCGTCGTATACCTCCCTAGCAAACAGTCCGCCCCGAGTTAAAGGCAGTGCTCACGATAAGATTCACTTCCGATATCTCCACGGTTTACGATAGGTCTGGTGCCCTATATAGCAAGTCATGCTCAAAAAGTGCATCGTGAACGCTGCGTTTAAGTTACATGTGCAATAAAATCGCTCCAGCCGCGGAGCGGCTGGAGAGGTTTGGCTAACACATTTAAGTTACACGTCAGTGCTTTATGTCACGTAGAAGTCAGCTTGCACCGTGTAATATACTTACTTTGTTGATGGTCACATGTAACTTAAAGTTATGAAAAAAGTCGCAGGTAACATGTTTAAAGTCGTTAACTCGCATGTAACTTAATCAGAAATTCCTGAGTCATCGCTAACTCGGCTTTGCTACATATTTGCTGCTCCTTCCTGCATGTGAGCAGACAACAGCTGAAATCGGGCCATTTTGAAGCGAAAAATTGTCCGCATTGAAGGCAGTATACACGCTCAAGAATGATATCAATTTTTTGATAAGAGCCGAGGACATAGAGCTGTCAGTAATGAGCAAGAACCAAAAAAACCAGAAAAAAAATCAACAGAAATTGAGAAATGTTTATTGTGTAATGGTTCGAAAATGGACGAGTTAAGTCGCATTTTACGAAATGCATACTTCCGGCGACAAGCGACGCGACGTAGTGGTTGTGATGGATATTGACGGAAAATCGATATGACCTATATGCACTGTTTCGCGGTTTCGCGCCGCGGCAAGTATGCACTGGGCCTACCAACAAATCGGTTGGAATCACCGCATGTTGGGACGCTTACGCCGTTACAAGGGTGAAAAACAGCCCAAAATGACCGTATTAGAGCAATAAATTTGAGGATGTTTGTGTTGATAGCCGGGGCCGTATTGGAGATAGGGCGGAGAACTGATGATTTCGTGGAATGTTGATCGAATTCACGGAGCGGGAGCAGTTCGGCCGGCACCCGTGACGCGCGCAGCGGATAAACGCTGCGCGAATGTCGCCGTTAGAGCGCGTTAAACGAGTGCTAACTGTTTTTCGGGTCAGAGGTCCCACGGTTAACGTGCTCCAACGACGACGTGAGCGCAGCGATTTTCCGCCGCGCGCGTCACGTGTGCTAGCCGAAATGCTTCCGGATTCGATCAAAATCCCGACTTCGTGACTCAATATGGCTGAAAATCGGGCGTTTGACACTTTCTGCCCCCTGCAACGGTGTGAGCGTTCTACAATAGTAGGAGCCGGACGATCCCATTGACGTCGCTATCTCAACCATTTTTACGAGCGTGTATGCTGCCTTTAAAGGCACAGTACACCCTCAGATATGAATTTTGAGATTTTCATGTAATTGTGTAGAAGACCACTCCTGTATAGCAGGTGCCAAATGCCAGATCTCATTTACTCAAAATAAGCAAGATATAAGCGACCACCACAGGCCCGGCCCCCTTCGCTCACCACCACAGGCCCGACCCCCTAACAGATTTCCGAACTCGATAGCAGTTCGATGGATGGATGGATTTCAACAAGTCGTCGTTCTTCAGTCCATAACCGGACTGTCTCCTTATCCTAGCTTTCTCTCACGCGATGATTGCGAATGAACAGAAATGCAGGCCCGAGACAACTCGTCCACCATCTTTACACCCTCGAGATCCAGGCATCTTTGAAGAGCCATAACTCTGTTCAAATGGGGTCTTAGACGTTTTTAAAGATACCACTGTGATCAGCGTGTAACTCTCTCCAAGATATGTGTAAAATCTGTAAAGTAATTTTTTGGGGGTCCTGTGCCTTTAAAACGTGTCATAGCTTAAGTCCTTGGAACCTTAAAGGCACAGGACACCCAAAAAATTAATTCTCAGATTTCATACTTATCTTGGAGAGAGTCACACGCTGATCATACTGGTATCTTTAAAAACGTCCAAGACCTCATTTGAGCTGAGTTATCTCTTCAAAAATGCCTAGATCTCGAGGAGTGTAAATTGGTGACGAGTTGTCTCAGGCCTGTATTTCTGTTCATTCGCAATCATCGCGTGAGAAAGCCAGAGATAAGGAGACAGTCCGGTTATGGGCTGAAAGAACGACGACTTTGTTAATCCATCCATCCATCGAACTGCTATCGAGTTCGAAAATCTGTTAGGGAGTCGGGCCTATGGTAGTGAGCGAAGGCCAGTGTGTAGTCGCTTATATCTCGCTTATTTGGAGGAAATGAGATCTGGCATTTGACACCTGCTATACAGGAGTGGTCTGCTACACAATTACATGAAAATCTCAAAATTCATATCTGAGGGTGTACTGTGCCTTTAAAGGCACATTACACCCTCAGACATGAGTTTTGAGATCTTTATGTAATTTTGTAAAAGACCCATCCTCCTGTATAACACTTGCCAAATGCCAGATCTCAATTCCTCCAAATAAGCGAGAGATAAGCGACCACCACAGGCCCGACCCTCCTCGCTCACCACCACGGGCCACACCCCTACCATATTTCCGAACTCGATTGCAGCTAGATGGATGGATGAATTCCAATGAGTCGTCGTTCTTCAGTCCAATGCCAGGCTGTCCCCATATCCTAGCTCGCTCTCGGACAACTATTGCTATTGAAGAGAAATACAGGCCTGAGGCCACCCGTCCACCGATTTTTCACCCTCAAAATACAGGCATCTTTGAGGAACCATATCTCGGTTCATAGGGGGTCTTGGACGATTGCAGAAATACCACTGTGATCAGCCTAGGAATCTCTCCAAGATCGGCAATAAATTTGGAAAATTATTCCCTGGATATCCTATGCCTTTGAAGAAAGAGAGAAGAAGTTGCCGTAATCCATTTTCGGGCCAGGTCAGTGTTCAAAACAGCTGCATTCGGTCCACTTTTTTCGTCTCCCTGACGTCGTCCAGGCATCATACTGGAGGCATAATTGCCCTTGAAGAGCTTCTATCGGCCTGTTTACATTCTACCCAACCCTTCTCAATAGTCGATAAAATGTATTGATCACCAATTTTTTTTCGAAAAAAAAAGACAGATAAGTTCTTATAACAAGTTCTCATAAGAAAAAAAGATAGTTATTAAGAAAGGTTCTAGATAGGACGAAATTCGATGAAAAACTTTTAACCACACCACAAGTTCAGTTCGACCACAATGTTCACCGCCCGTATGTGCACAGAGAATGCAAGAAATAACGAAAATGTGGGTGCCTTGAAACTGGCAGAGCATACGACAGGCGACAGTGGCAGCAACAGTTTTCGGCATATTTGCCGTATGTCAGCCCTCCGCGACATGTCGCTGCGACGGATGTGCGGCGACTGTTCCTACGACGGCCTATGCAGTTAATACGATGCCCGTCGCGCTGAGATTTGCGCTAGATGTCATGAATGTTGCTCATCACAGCGACATTGTACATATATCATTGACCCTATATTCGGCTGCGGGGGCGATCGACGCGGAATGTCTGGGGCGACGAGGGGGCACCGCGGTGTTTTGACTCCGCGAAGGCCCTCCGTCACTGCCAGCGGGGGGCAACCGACGCCGCTGCGATAGGCGGGGATCATACTTTCCGCGACCAGCGACAGCAACCGTGCATATCAGGCTTATCGATTTCTAGTCAATAAGGATGGTAAACGTTGCGTCGCATCGCTCGCCGCTGGAAGTATGAACACGGCCATAACGTTCGAAAACATCGTTGTAACCACATCAGAGTTGACTCTCAGGGACAACTGGGCGGTCGCTGTGACTAAGCAAGCCCCTTTCGTGCAACAGCTTTTTGGACAACTCAAACCAAAAAAAAAGCCACGCGTACCTTAACCTTGTTCTTGATTTTGGACAGCGACAAGGTGGGATTCGTTTGTCGAATTAACCGCACAGCGGTGTTCTCGTCGATGAAACCCTTGCTATCCGGATCTTCCTCGTCAAAAACGCTGCCTAACCACCTAGAATTCGCGTTTCATCAAGGTATTATGAATGATGAAATGTGACTCTGAATCAATCTGCTCTCACCGCTCACGGAGCGTAGCCCAAGCGATAGTTGACGGCTTGCAGTCATCTGAAATAAGATTATGTCAATCCAATTCCCACACACTACATAACGCATGAAACTCTGTGGACACTAAGTTCAAGCTATGAAACTTCAAATCAAAAGTAAGAAAAATAGCGTTTTCTAACAAGGTAGGGAAAGGCAGAAGTGGTTGCAAAGAGAATAAAACTTAACTAATCGCCAATACAGCTCAGGATCAGCGTAAACTATCGCGGCGCCGCCGCTGCATTTGTCCTCTATATTGCCGCGTTAGGCGTCGTTTATACTCTCGCCGCCGGGCAGCGCGACACAGTGCTTTTATGTAAGAGGTCGCTTATCCTTCCGCCGCCGAGCGGCGCGGCCAAGTGCAATTCTACAATATCGATCGTGGCGCGTCGCGTGACCAATTTTACAGAAATGCACAGTGCCGCGCCGCTCGGCGGCGGAAGTATAAACGACCCTAATACTGATCACGCCGCGCGGCAAGATCGACATCGTAATAAACGACCACAAAACGGCCATGACAGCGAATACGAATGTGTGAGGTAGAGGTCGCCGAAGTGACGGACCACTATCACGGCGACGGCGCGGTCCTATCACGGTAGTATCGCGGTGGTGTGGAGGGAAAACCGCAGACATCGCGTCGCATTGATGATCGCGAATCTGTTAGGCCTCTTTCAGAGTGCGATCGCTGTGCGACGCGATGGCATGTTTTGAATACAGATCGACGTGCGACGCGATCTCGATCGATGCTCATGATTATCATCCCACCGCGTCGCGCTGCGATCGAACTCTGAAAGCAGCCTTATGGTACTGTCGAGGAGCTATCGTAGCAGGAGTGAGGGATTAATTTAGCTAACTATCCTCTGTTTCGGAGTGGAATCAATTTCCGTTTATTACGTGCGTCTGCGCGCGTATGCTACGTCTCCTACTCCCCACACTTTCTCGTTGTCTCTACCCTCGCAGAAGCGCGCGAAGGAATAGAGTACTGTGCTTCTCTGGGCGAGATTCCGGTCCGCGATTGCGTCCCAACACGCTTCGCGGCCGCAAGCGCTCGAGTAAGTCGAGTTTCCAGCGTCAGAGCCGACTCGATATGGCTTTTTTATGCAGTTTTCTCCAGTTTTATTTAGTTTCCAGTTTCTAAGACCCGCCTAGAGTGAACAGATCGGCCGCTGCGGCGCTGGAAACCCTTCTGACTCAAAAGAGCGCGGCCGCAAAGCGTGTCGAGACGCAATTGCGGACCGGAATTTCACCCAGAGAAGCACAGTAAATGTGGCCTCGAACTATAGGATAAGCGCATCTGAAGGGGAAAGTGATCCGATGAAGAGCGAGTTATAATATATTCGACTCACATTTAGTTGAGGTGAGAGCCATTAGTCCAGTAACCCAAATATTGGCATCATCAGCACAGCTGGCGACAAGATCCAGGGTTTCGTAGTCATCACCATAGATCACAGAGAATAGACACTCCTCCTGTACTTATCAGAATTCATATTTATTTCGCATTTTGAATGGGGAGGACAAGGAAAAATTCCAGCAAGATCAAAAAGAAATATCTTAGGGTCCTTTTCGTAATCGTTCGTCGCCATAAAGGCGAATCGCAAGGAATGTTACTTTAAAGACGGCATATGGTATCTCGCAGGGGGGAAGAAATAGAGAATATTTTTTCTTTTGTTTTCGACGCACCTTAGCGCGCATGCTAATAAAGAAATGAACAAGTGAATAAATAAATAAATAAATAAATAAATAAATAAATAAATAAATAAATAAATAAATAAATAATTAAATAAATAAATAAATAAATAAATAAACAAATAAATAAATAAAAATAAATTCAGTCGTTCCAAAAAAGATCTGCGTTTCTAGATCCATATCTGAAATCCAAATCTGCCCTTAAAAGCTGCCAACCTGTGCTCTAAACAAAGTTATCGGCGCTTTTCCCTTGGAAGATTTTTTTGGTTAAAGGCAGTGTCCACGATAAAAACCATGTCTGATTTTTTGGTGGAGATCGGCAGCTGCTGGGCCTAGCGCAACCCTAACGTTGAAAAAACTTAGAAAAATGAGCTTGAAACGGTCCCCTACGGCCCCAAAGTTAGACACCCGTCAGCTCGTCACACCCGGAAGCACTTTCCACGCCCACCGACGTGAACAAATGAATGCTCGAGATTGTGAGATGAGCGATGGTTTCCGATCAATAGCCCCGTTCTTTCCTTTATTCCCAACTTCTCTCTTTACTCAGGTCAGCTCGCATACATTGGCTGCAAAAGACGGAAGTTACAAGCATCGGACAACTCGTCCATCTTCCTTGCCTAGCTCAATTTTTGAGGGACCATAACTTCGTTCCTAGAAGGTCTTGCACGACTTCAAAAACATCATTGGAATCAGCACGGGACCGTCTTCAAGACTTGCGGAAAAGCAGAAAAACGATTCTTATTTTGAACACTGCCTTTAAATGAATGAGCTGCTAGAGGGCTTCGGACGGATTTGACTCGGAAATTCTCTAAAATGTTTTATTCGTTGTGCTTAACACGAATCTGAGGTGCACTCATCGAATTTCGATATATTACGCGAGGGAGCGGTGGAAATACGGTAGTCTGGCAATCGTCTCCGACTGCACCTACGGGATGAACTCGATTTTTTTGTCGTTTCATCAAAAAATCTTTTTCGTCGTAGCTGGAGGACCCGTACGAAAAAAGAAGTTTTAATACTGGCGTTGGCCTCCATATGTTACCGAAATTACGAAGAAACGGCCAGAAACGCATTAGAATGCCGTCCTTCAGTGACATTATTCCATAACATGGACTAGTTGTCCGGTTGGATGAACATGTTCATGGTGGTTGTCACCGGTGAAAAATTGGGTCAATCGAAAATAGAAGAATATTTCATGCGAAGCAGGATTAGTTAGGACCCTAAGGAGAGAACGGAGCAATAGAGAATAGAGGATAGCAAAGGACGGCTACACAAAAGATTTCATGGTCACAACAAACACTTCCTGTGATACTTAAGAGGAGGATTAATACCTAAGGATTTCGTGTACTTCTGGGGCGTTTTTCTCAATTTCCACGTCATTTTGGTTCTACCCGGGGTCGCTTAACCGATATAGCGAACAATCTCATTAATGAAGATTATCGTGAACACTGCCTTTAACACCCTAAATGAACCGCACAGAATGGTTATGAGCCAAATTCGGGATAACGTTCTGCAACACCATCAAAATTATCAGTTAGGTGTGGGCTTAGCTTTTCACGAAGCTTTGTAAATGCCTGTAACTCTGTTTAGAGTGAACGTAGGCAGCTCTGGAGCGGGGATTCGGATGCCACATCTTGAAAAGATTTTACAGTGGAACTACTATAGGTCATACTAAAAAAAACCAACTGAAATGTATAGCTTAAGTTGTTAGGATGAGTCCGGAAACGGTCGGTGATCGCAAAACATAACAGTGCTAAGGAGATTCTGCCATGAGAAGCCCGATGAGCCTTGCTTCGACCGGCTCAAAATGAGGCTATACTTTTCTAGAACCAACTTCGGACGAAAAGCCCGAACATGCCCATCGCAGCTGCATAGAATCACTGTAGAAAGTTATAGGCGTTTTTTCTATGATTTTCGCAACTAATGTGCCCTCCAATAAGCGCATTAGTTTCACGAAAATCCGGAAACGGACCTCATAATCGTGTTCAGGACCCAGAATTACCTCCCTAGGGAAAGTTGGGGAGAAAGCACATTTTCCGATTTATGTGCAGACTGATAGAGTTTTGGACTTGTACAGATTTTCGATTCAGCGTTCCATTATATCAAATGCGGGGTACAGAAAGCCTTGAAGAAAAATATTCCAAATTTAATTTAAAATTCACCCTGGGGGCTATTTGGGGTGCTGGTCACGAATCTAAGACTTATTTTTCGTTTTTCCAAAGTTTTCGACCAAATTTGTTCAAATCTTCCCACCGGCAGAAAAATTTGACGACAAAAGCGACTTTTGATGATTTCAGTAATAAGACGACAGATGTGGCTCAAATCGTTCTTCTGAAGGTTATTTGGAGTGCTCAACACGAATCTGATGTCAGATTACCGATTTTTGACAGCTTATGGTAGATTACGGTGGGTATACGGTAGTTTGGTCGGAGTCTCAGATTTGTCTCAAAATTTGTGTGTGGGGGTTATTTGGGGTGCTGAATACGAAGTCGATGTTCATTTGTCGATTTTCGAATTATGAAGGTAGATTTTGCCTACGAAATGGCATGTTATCGAACAAAACCTGCAACAAGCCTTGAAATTTCGACAAGCGAACCCCTGATTCGTGTTTAGCATCCCAAATTACTCCTACATACAAGTTTTGAGCAAAATCCGAGAAAATTTTCTGAAAACACCCCGAAAATTCCATGAAGGCTTTACCTAGCTCACCTTGCCGCGAAGCTTTAAACGCTTATAACAACTTTCAGAGTGATTCTGGGCAGCTGCGAAAGGCGTATTTGGACTTTACGTCCGAAAAAGGTTCTAGAAAAGCACATTTCATTTGGAATGGTCAGTATGACCTAAAGTAGTTCCCCTGTCTGCTCTTACCTGGAGGTCAGCGAAGTTCGAGTCGCTTTGTCGTAACTGCTCTGTATTCTTCCCAAGCCGAACCTCTCGAATGTTATCTATGGCTACTGGAAACTTGAGAGTTACTAATGTCAAGGTTGTGAAAATGTTGTAAAAAAACGCCTTAAAATGTGCACTCACTCCTAGCCTTATGAGGCTTTTTGTTGGTGGGAGTCCATCGAATGTGTGACAGATCGGCATCGAGGCTAAAATTAATTGAAAGTCGCAGATCGCATTCACATCTTTTTGTTCAAATCGAAAAGTCTTACCTAAAAAACCTCCGAAAATGCCTGGTTGGACCACGGAATTTCACAAACTCACTACCAGTTTGCATATAGTGCCAGCAGTCACTTACTGAAATGGAATGGACCACTTAAATTTACCAAAACCTTTTCGCTAACCAATCAATACTTATCTGGTGTACACACCATTCGAGATTTTCTTGTCGTTGTTTTTCGACGAAAACGACACCGTTTTACGGCCAGGCGATTTCTGTCGATTCACATGCTTGATTAGAGACGAGCGCAGCGTTTTTCTGAAATCAGATACATTAAATGGTTAAGGTAAAGATAAAGACTGGGCGTCTTGAATCACCGCACACTCGGCTCCGTTATCGTAGAGACCTAAATGCGTTTCGGGAAAACACAAAGGCCTACATAGGTTAGAAGGCTTGGTTGGCCCTGGGCGACGATCGAACCCAACCCTGCGCAGTTGAAGCTAGCACCTGCCACTACGCCACACGCGCCTCTTAGGAATCGTATATAAGGGGTCGCTAATACTCCCGCCGAGCGGCGGCGCGGCACAGTGCAATCCTGTAATATTGATCACGCGGCGCGGCGCAAACGATATTATCGGACTGCACTTCGCCGCGTCGCTCGGCGATGAAAGTATAAAAGACGCTTGAGGGGTCGTTGATACTCTGGCCATGGGGCGGCGCGGCACAGTGCAATCCCACGGTATTGATCACGCGGCGCCGCACGATCTATATTGTAGGAATGCACTTGGCTGCGCCGCTCGGCGGCGGAAGTATAAACGAACCCGAATCCCGCCGCCGAGCGGGGCGGCACAGTGGAATCCTACAATATCGATCGTGCCGCTCCGCTTGATCAATACTAGAGGTCGTTTATACTCCCACCGCTGAGCGGCGCGGTACAGTGCATTTGCGTGATAATGATAACGTGGCGCGGCACGATCGATATTGGAGAATTGCACTTGGTCGCGCCGCTCGGCGGCCGAAGTATAAGCGGCCTCTTAGGTGCGCAAGCGTGACGAGCGGGCGTGGCGTTGGAGTATAAATGGCCTGATACCACGTCGGCGCAACAGGAGGTGACGCCATGGCGGCGCCGTAATGAAAATTTCATCATATTTCTTAGAAATCTATCATCGGTTTCATTCTGTTTCATGATAATTAAATCCAGAACTATCCTCTGCTACCATGATGATGAGCGCGTAAATAGATTCTGCTTGTTCGATACAGTTAGTGTTCACTTCAAACCGCTGCGCCATAGCTTCACCGCTGGAGTATTTATAGTATGCGCAAGCGCGTGACGCGCGTAGAAAGTTTTCATACTCAAAGGCAGAGTTCACGAGGAATTTCGTTTTGAGTTTTCAGTGTGAAACACTACGCTGGCAGATTGTGGAGTGGGTGAAACGGCTGCGAAGTAAAGATTTCGTTATGCCAGTAAGCTTGCTCTTAACCCGCCCCGCCCCCAGTTCTGAAGAGCCTGTGGCTCCGCAAACGTTTTCGATGACAAATCTCCGCCACGTCCAGCCTTATCGATTCGCGCACATCCCGCCATTTGCGCGCGCTAGCGGAAACTAGTTAGGCGTGTAAGCTCGTCGGCGCCCTACTCTTGTACGTGCGTTAGAAACCGCTATTTTGACTCGTTCTGGGTGCTTTTCTTCGCTGTTTCTTCACTATTCGATAGCTCACGACCAAACGACCCCATTCTTGAGTCCAACTCGAATATGATATTTATCGTAAACCTTGCCTTTAAAGGCCACGCTCGCGCGTGACGTTCTGGCCATGAGGAGTATAAATAGCGTCTTAGGCAGGGATAATACTACTTGCGACGAGCGACCAGACGTAACCTTTACCACCGAAATGGGCCAAAATTTTGCACGCCGGATATGCACTGTCGTTGTCGCTAGTTGCGGGAAGTATGATTCCGGACTCACATGAAATGTCGCGAAAATTTGCTTCGGGCATTTATTTTGTGCTACTTCTGTAAACTAAATTGAATCACTGAGCATTCTTATGTTATAGTGTGTATAAATTCATTATATGTAAGAGAAAAATTCCCTCAATAAGTCAACACCTCCGTCGGTTCAATTGAACAAGTTTAAGGTACTTGGACCTCGCTCGGCTTCTGGAGGCTCCGCCTATCAGCTGACGGCTCGGTGAGCTGCGTCTTAGTTACTTCTCGTTATTTCATGACTACCTCCCGGCTTTTTTCTGTCCATTTCGTGAAAAGCCGGGAATCAGCCCACTAAGAACCGCTGCGGAGCCTATTGGGCTGTTCCCCGGCTATTTCACGGCAACTTCTCGGCCGGAACTGTCAGAGTCACTCGGGTTGACCACACCGTGCGCTTTTAGATCCGTACTCATTCATGTCTTCCATGATTATCGGCCGGGTTGGCTACAGCCGATTGCCCGACTTCGGAGGGGGCCATACTATTCCTGTTTTGCCAACTTGGCACTTTTCCGGATGCCCAATGTACTAAACTATATTTTTCACTTTGCTCTACTACATTTATCCATGACTTTTTTTATATGAATAGTCTGCTCAAGCGATTCACGGCTCCGAGCCGCACCGAACAGAATCGGAACCGCCTGACAGTTCGGCTCGTTCTCCCGAACTCCGGTAGAACGAGTCGAACTGTCAAGCAACAGAAGCCAACTCGCTGATTGGGAACACGAGCCGAACTGCAAGGCGGCTCGGGGCCGAGAATCGTCTGAGTGTTTTGTTTGACCGGCCTTTGTTGCGTCAACTTTAACAGCATACATCAGATGGTACAAAGCTTGATAGATTGTGCAAGTTGAACCCCTCGGGAAACAAACAGGGTACTTCAGGACTACTGCTCTTCGAAATTTTTGAAGAGCTAATTTCAATAATAATTTTACCCTCTCCTGTTTGGAAAAAATTTTATCTACATATTCTCGGTCCCTCCTAAGCGAACGATTCTCTGAAGAAGTTCCTGGAATGGAAGAGGACGGAAGCGGAAGGACCAACGAGGAGGCATGCCATTGAGGCGGGCACCGCACGATTTGCCTCTCTCGTCGTTTTTGGCACTCTGGCACTCAAATCGAATTAGGCACACATCTCCCACACACATACACGACATTTGCACATCTCACTACGACTAAACACATCACTTAGAATCTCTGCTCAGATAATTCATCGAAAAAGTTGGAATAAGATCGAAATACTCACTCAGAAAAGAAGGCTGGACCATCAAAAAGAATATCATTTCTGACAAGGAAACTACTATTAGCCAAACTGGCAACCTCAATCGAAATGTGCTTTTCTAGAACCATTTTCGGACGTAAATTCCGAATATGCCCATCGTAGCTGCCTAGAATCACTCTGATAGAAGTTCTCTGAGAGTTTTGGACGAGAAATAGCCGCGAAATGCCTTCTTGCCGCGTAATAGCCGCTAAATAGCCGCCAAATAATGCTAGCCGCGAAATAGCCGCAAAATAGCCGAGAGATAGCCGCTAAATAATGCTCGCCGCAAAACAGCCGCCAAATAATGCTCGCCGCGAATTAGGCAGATATACGGAGCATTCCACAGCCATGATTTAGATGTCAGCACCTCCGCCGGTTCAATTACCCAAGTTTGAGGTACTTGAACCTCTTTCAGTCTCTGGAAGCCCCGCCCAACCGCTGGCGGCCCCAGATGGTGGCTCGGCGAGCCGGCGACGGTTGCGTCTTGGTAAATTTTGTTTACTTCTAAATATTTCTCGGTAATATCTCGGCTGTTTCTTGGATACTTCTTGTCCGTTCCGTGAGAAGCCGAGAAATAGCCGCGAAATAGCCAGGAAATAGCCCACCAGGAGCCGCTGTGGAGCCTGGTGGTCTATTCCCGGCTGTTTCGCGGAGAAAACTCTCAAAGTTATAGGCTATTTTTCTCTGATATTTGTACCCTAATGTACCCTCCTAAAAGGGCTGTAATCTTTCGAAAATCCGAAAACGGACCTCATAATCGTGTTCAGGGTCCAAAGCATCTCCCCCCAAGCAAAGTCTGGGTGAAATCACATTTTCCGAACTACACTGAGAGTTTCTGCCTGCAAATAGCAGCGAAATGCCTGCTTGCCGCGTTATAGCCGCAAAGTAGCCGCCAAATAGCGGTAGCCGCGAAACAGCCCAGAAATAGCCGCTAGATAATGCTCGCCGCTAAGCAGCCACGAAATAGCCGAGAAATCATGCTTTCCAGATGGGTATGCGGAGCAATCCAGAGGCATGATTTGGAGGCCAACACCTCCTTCGGTTCAATCACCCACGTTTGAGGTACTTGCACATTGTTCAGCCTCTGGCGGTCCCGCCCTACCGCTGGCGGGCCCGGATGGTGGCTCGGCGAGCCAGCGACGGTTGCGTCTTGGTTACTTTCGGTTACTTCTTGTAATTTCTCGGCTAGGTCTCGGTCATTTTTCGTTTCGGCTACTGCTTGTCCATTCCGTGAAAAAACCGAGGAATAGCCGCGAAATAGCCGGGAAATAGCCCATCAGGAGCCGCTGCAAAGCCTGATGAGCTATTTCTCTGCTATTTTGCTGCCAAAACTCTCAAAGTATGTGCAGACTGATAGCGTTTTGGACTTTGGGTTGGGCGTTTATTTACACCAATTAGAGGGCTTTGAAGCGTTGAAGAAAAATATTCCAGATTTGACTTAAAATTCGCCCAGGGGTTATTTGGGGGTGCTAATAACGAATCAGAGGTTTATTTGTCTTTTTTCCAAAGTTTCCGGCTAAATTCGTTCGAAGCTTTCCTCCGGTAGAAAAACACGAAGGCAAAATCGACTTCTGACGATTTTTGGAATGTAAAGACAGATGTGGCTCAAATCGTTCCTTTGAGAGGTTATTTGAAGTGCTCAACACGAATATGATGTCAGTTTATCGATTTTTGACAGCTTATGGTAGATTACGGTGGGTATACGGTAGCTTGTCCAAAGTCTCAGATTTGATTCAAAATTTCGATGTGAGGGTTATTTGGGGTGCTGAATACGAATCCGATGCCCATTTGTCGATTTTCGAATTATCAAGGTAGGTTTAGCCCCCTAAATAGCATCGTACTTACTATACTTGAGCAAACTGAAATTTTTTTGAATGATGGACTTTTCGAATAAGTCGAAAATTAGACTTTTTCGAATGATCGACTTTCCGATTTAGCCGAAATTTCAACTTTTCGAATGATCGACTTTTTCGAATAAGTCGAAAATCCCACTTTTTCGAATGATCGACTTTTCGAATAAAAAGTCGACTTTCTCAATCGACTTGAAAAATTATCTACCCTTCCGGATATTACGGAGTAAGTCGGATATTACTATTTACAAATGATCGACTTTTCGACTCATTCGAAAAAAAAATTGGATTTAGCCGGATTTTCCTTTTTTTCGTATAGTCGACTTAGTCGATTTAATCGAAGTCGACTTTTTTCAATCAGATGATGATTCGATCATTCGATTCGGCCCAGGTATAGTACTTATCGTAACCTACAGTAAAGCACGGAATTTTTGACAAATGGACTCTAGAATTTTAGGTTTTGAGGCAAATCCGATTTTTTAAACCCCCTAAAAACTCCTTGGAGCCTCACCTTGCCGCGAGGCCTTGAAAAACCCCAATAACTCCTTTCAGAGTGAGTCTAGGCAGCTGCGATGAGCATATTCGGACTTTACGTCCAAAAGTGATTCTAGGAGAGCAAATTTCCTTTGGAATTGTTAGTTTGAACAAACGGAGTTCCTTTGTGAGCTAATATTCTGTGAAAGGCCCTAGTTAGGGCCCTCATGAAGTATTAATCACAAAACATTCTCGTCATATTGAGAACCAACACAAAAGAATTTCTGGAATAGTTTCACATCGATAGTTTCGAAACGTGAGCATGAGCTCTGAGTCAGTGGGAATCGACGTCAATGCTAAACTTTCTTTTAGTGTGAGTTCTTGGCGGACTTGAAAAGAAATGGGAGAGAATAAATGGGAGAAATCTTATGAACTTCTTCAGATAAAATGGCAGTGAAGAGTTTTGCTAGGCTAAAATGACAAAAGGTGAACAGAAAACGAGGTATTGTTTAAACATTCAAAGAGAATACGAAACATAGCCGGCGCTAGTTGAAAGAACCTACCAAGGCGTCGCGGACACGGCTTCGCATGATCTTAGGCCATTGGTATACATTGTCTCTGTCATGAGCGACAGTCATGACATTTAGCACAAATTGTGGCGGGACCAGCATCGGAGCAACGGCACCGAACGTCGTAGGAACAGTTGTCGCACGTTCGTCGCAGCGACGTGTCGCAGAGGGCTGACATACTGCAACCAGGGCTGGGCACGCGTCCCGGTTAACCTTAGGGGGGTGCATATTGGACGTTGCAGAGAGGGCAAAGGGGGGTGCCTAAACCGGACACCAAAAAAAGCGAAGTGCATGTTCTGTGAAATTTCAGGAGCAAAATAATACACGATTCTCTTCTGGTTTGTCATATCTTCCTCTTCGCTTTTCAAGACAAACACTTACAGAATTAAAATTATTGATAGATATGAGGTGTGTTCGGAATAATTCATAGTTGCTGTCAAAGCTTCTCATCAACAACTCTATTAATTGAAGATCATATATAATGTGTTTGATTGTTTTGATGAAGGAATGAACACCACACCATTATCTAGTAGCAAGTAAGGATTGATGTGGTGTAATGTTTCTTTGGTGTAACGTTCACTGATTACGCTTGTGGTTAACGATTAGAAGCGAAGATACAGAGACAGCGCTCAGACGCGCTATCGTTCACGTTCGGAAAAGGATCAGCGAACTGCTGTATTATGGCAGACTAAAAATACAGATATCACGGTCAGTATAAAAACAAGCCAACGGAATTTCGTCTATGAGAATGACGTATGAAGAGAGCCGACTGTAAAAATTGAAGACTGCAAGTTCCAGTGAAAGAAGCAAATAATCGTATTTTCCTGCTTGAGAAGTACCCTGTTCATAAAAGCCCGAATTTTATCCAGCTTCAATGCCGCAATCCCTTATAGAGTGGGCTCGCCGTGCGATATGGTGTTTGTCCGCAGCTTCACAGCGCACACTGGAGTGGACGCGCGCACGATATTAATTAAAAATAAGTTTTATTACAGAACGGGGAGGAGAAAAGGATCGAAAGTAGAGTAATTGGAAAAAGGCAGAAATAGGTTGCTTTCAATGTAACCATCTCAGAAATTTAATGTAAATAAACTAAATTGGAGTAGGGTGAATTTTCGGACATGACAAGGTTCATTCAAATGAACTTTGTAGATTAAAAACAGCATTGACCATGAGAACTAAGAGCATTGGGAGAAAGAGAAGAATCTGGTAAACACTTTAGTAACGGACGCTTTGATATTCAATGTGATTTAAGGACCTTAAAACTCGTCCCGGTTTTCGGGGTAAAACCGGGACGAGATTTAAGGTCCTTAAATCACATTAAAAAACGATCTTGTTGAAGCTAAACTGTTTGCCAGATTCTCCTTTTTCCCACAATATCTTTTGCTCGCATGTTTAATGCTACTTTTGATCAGCTAGGTTCGTTTGAATTAAACTTGTCACGGCTAAATACTTACCCCTGCTCCAACTTTGTTTGTTTACATTACATTTCTAAAATGGGTACATCCAGAATAGAAAATTTTCATCATCTTCCATTTCCTTCGGTTTCAATCGTTTTCTCTTCCCCGTTCTGTAATAAAATACATTTTTTTATTAATATTGTGTGCGCGTCCACTCCCGTGTGCGCTGTGTAGCTGCGTACAAACACCAGATCGCACGGCGAGCGGGGTCTCTAAAGGATTGCGGCATTCTAAGTGGGTAAAAATCGGGTTTTCCACTCCCTACGCATCTCATCAATCCCTAAATGGTTCCACAACACAAAATAATTCTGAAAATTTTCTTCATCAGAACGATCAAACACGGATTAATCTTTTATACATAGGTTCAGGGGAACATTCGATAGAAAACATTGATTACTGCAATAAAAGTAGCTCTGTTGTTGTTTGTAATTGCTGAATTGTAGTGAACAAAAAATTGTTCTATCTTTTGTCACAACCTTTCTTCTTATTAAAAATTTTCATCATAAGATTGTTTGGAAGTTTAAAAATCACACTACCTTTTATGTTGACATTTTCGTAATTTTCTGGTTTATCAAAATATGGAAGTCAAGATCATGGCTGTCGTGCTCGACTTCACGGAAAACAGCCGATTCCGATTTCCCATAGGGGGGTGCCTGAAAATTATCGAGCTAAGGGGGGTGCATATTCAAAATCGCCCTGCCGGGACGTGTGCCCAGCCCTGACTGCAACTGTGCCGATGGCTGTCGTTGCCACTGTCGCTGTCGCTGTGCAGCGCACTGCGACAGCGATGGATTTAAAGGGCGGCAGGCGGTCGCTGTCAAGGTGCAGAGCGACGCGACCGGGTGTCGCAGAGCTATACCACTGGCCTTAGGCGCGTCGCGTGGCCTACATGACACAGGATCATCGGATTGACAGTGTTGCGACACCAACGTTGCGGCATCTCTCCCACGAGGAACTAGTGTGATTCGTACAAGAGAAGGCCACTTGAAGAGAGGCCAGTTTTCAATAAAAATTCGAATTTGACTTTTGCAGCTGCGCTCTGCCTCTCTAAATGGAGTTATGGGCGTTTACTGGTGAGTTACCAAGGTTAATTGTCCTTATGCCCACTGTAACCCACCCCACTCTTGCCTAGAACAAAAAATGGATCCCATCACCTTGCTCAGAGCCTCAAATCCCTCCCTTTGACCAATTTCAAGCAGGAAAATTGATTACCGGGGCCCGAAAAATGACCACGTTGGGCTCCATACCTCTCCATGTGACTCCAGAGGACGAAAAAAGTTCTCGCCAAAACATCATACAGAGGGGTTACTGGGGGCGCTGAACCCGAGTATGAGGTCATTTTAATGTTTTTAGGCACAAAAACTACAAGAGAGTCCCCCAAAAACCGCTCCCCGTGGAGAGTGTGAATGCCGGTAAGAGCGAAATTTATAGAACCTTACCCCTACCTTTCGGGTAAATCGTTGCTAAATGCGACCCCAGAATGCATCTGGAGGGATTTTCTCGCGTTTTCAGCGCGCTTTTCAAATAACTCCTCAAAGCCAATATTTTTCAGATGTGAAAGTTTTTCAGGTAAAGAGAAAATATACGTATAGTACAAATGCAACTTGCCAGATTTCAACTGGGAACGGAAAGTTTCAAGTTTTTTTTTGAAAAAAAAAGCGCTAAACACGAGAGAAAAACGCTAACCCGTCCAAGCGAAGCCACTCTGTGATTGCTCATCAGAAGAAATTGACCAATCATGAATGGCCTTCGCGGGGACGGGGACGCGCCGGGATAGATGTGCATACGGCCCCAGGAAACTACGGGAGGCTTCCGGGAAGGTATTTACAAGGGAACCACTATAAGTCATAGTAACCACTCCAAATGAAATGTACTTTTCTAGAACCATTTTTGGGCGTAAAGTCCGAATATGCCCATCGCAGCTGCCTAGACCTACTCTGAAAGAAGTTATGGGCGTTTTTAAAGCTTCGCGTCAAGGAAAGGGTCCCCCCCTGAAATTTTTAAGGTATTTAAAAAAATTTTCCTGATTTCGGTAAATCTGGGGTTCGCTTGTCAAAATTTCAAGGTTTACTGTAGGATTCGGTAGGTAACATGCCATTTAGGAGGCAAAACCTACCTTAATAATTCGAGAATCGTCAAATGGACATCGAATTCGTATTCCGCACCCCAAATTACCCCCACATAAAAACTTTGATACAAATCTGAGACTTTGACCAAACCACCGTATACCCACCGTAATCTACCGTAAGCTGTCAAAAATCGATAAACTGACATCAGATTCGTGTTGAGCACTCCAAATAACCCCCAGAAGAACGGATTGAGCCACATCTGTCGTGACATTCCGGAAATCGTCAAAAGTCGATTTTGCAGTCAACTTTCTCTGCCAGTGGGAAGCTTGGAACAAATTTAGTCGAAAACTTTGGAAAAACGACAAATGAACCTCAGATTCGTGATCAGCACCCCAAATAACCCCTCAGGGCGAATTTCGAGTCAAATCTGGAATATTTTTCTAAAACGCTTCGAGAGCCCTTTAATTGGTATAAATAAAACCGAACCGAAAATCCGTACAAGTCCAAAACGCTGTCAGCCTGCGCAAAGTTTGGAGAATGTTCCTTCACCCAAAATTCGCCTAAGAAGGTAGCTTCGGGCGCTGAACACGATTATGAGGCCCGTTTCCGGATTATCGTAAAATTAATGCGCTTTTGGAGGGTACAATAGGTACGAAAATCAGAGAAAAAAAAACGCCTATAACTTCTCTCAGAGTGGGTCTAGGCAGCTGCGATGGGCATATTCGGACTTTTCGTCCAAGAATGGTTCTAGAAAAGTACATTTCATTTGGAATGGTCACTATGACTTATAGTGGTTCCCTGGTTAGAACCAGACAAAGTATGCGGCGGGCGAACTTTGGACCTTCCGGGAGGCTCCCGTAGTTTCATGAATACGGCCACAGGTCTTGCGCCATCCATCCTTAGCGCGGCAGCGGAACTTGTCGCAAACACAGCCTTTAGAAAAAAACCGTCAAGGAACAATTCACTCATCCAGGTCAACTCTGCCTAGGGCGTAATGATCATCAGCCGCAGTGGGAAAAAATGTGCCTGCCTCTGGCTCAAAAACCTGACCTCTTCCGTCATGAGAATACGACATTTATCATTCCAAGCCAAGTGATGTGCATTCGTCCCTTCCTTTCTTGGGGCGATTCCTTTGTTTTTCATGGGAAAAATCGCGTCTTCGTGGCGATGTTTTCACGACAAGCACGCGCGACACAACAATATATGTGCGTGTGACGAGCGCTGCCGGACGGCCATTGACATGACGACAGACGACATTCACTTTGAAAGACACAACTTCCCGCAACCAATAAATACAAAAAGGAAGAAGATGTTATACTTCGTCGGAACGCGATGGCTGTGAGGAATGGAGCCGGAACGAAGTCAACGCCATGGAGTCGCAACCATTGCTTCGTTGGGTGGAACTAGGTACTCCACCAGACTTCGCCTCTGGGCAGGTGAAGCAGGGAACTTTCACCATTGGGAAAATCGGTTACGTCCGGGTAGAAACCTCAGAAAAGAATCAAAGTGACCCAACATTCGTGCAAGTCATTTTCACGATTGGATGGGTGTCATTGCCGTTATTTATTCCATAACTTTTTTACCCTTGAAGATAGCTCTTTGGTAGAGGTAGTTTTTGGAATCCACATGAAATTCGGCATCGAATAGCGTTTCCATTTACGAAAAAAAATACGTTCCCACTCTTATAGCCGATTTCAGTCAGTTTATAAAGTGCATTTTTTAAACCTGAAGTTGACGGCTTTTCGTTCAAAACTTCTTTACGTTAAGAGGTGAACCTTTGGTGATAGTAGATTTCGAATCCGCATAGAATACTGCGTCGACTAACGTTTTCAAGCTTGAAAAATAATGCCCCCATCCTTCAGCCTGATTAGTTTTATGAAATACCAGTTTTTCGCTTATAACTCTTTAAACGTTGGAGACAGGGTCATGGTGGAGGTTGCGTTGGAAATCCGCGTGAAATTCTGCGTCGAACGATATATCGGAGGCCGGATTCGTCATTGCGCTAACCCTAGGTTTGTCTATTAGGGTTGGGTTTAGTGCGAGCGCGACGGCGTTAGTCCTCCAGCTTAACCCAACCCAAATTGACAAACCCAACGTTACCGCGACGATGAATGTGACTTCGGGTTTCTAGCTTTACTCGCTCCATAAGCCAGCCAGGTCGGCGGAGCCGAGCCCACCCCCCCCCCCCTGTTGGCTCCACCAGAACTCTGCGTCTCTCATTTTCACCGTAGAGGCGAGAGCAGCCTCTGGAGATTAGTATGGAGCTCGGCTCCACCGACCTGGCTGGCTTACGGAGCGAGTTAAGCTAGAAACACCCGATACATCATTCGACGCAGAATTTTACGCAGATTCCGAAAACAGCCTTCACCACAACACTATCTCTGAAGTTTAAAGAGTTATGAGCAAAAAAAAACTGGCACTTTATAAAACTAGGATAAAGGCTGAAGGATAGGGGCAATATTAATCAAACCTCAAAACACCAGTCGACGCAGTATTCTATAGAGATTCGGTAAACAAGCTTCACCTTAGGTCCATCTCTTAACGTAAAAAACATATGAACGAAAAACCGTCAGCTTCAGGATAAAAAAATGCACTTTATAAACTGAAATCGGCTGGAAGAGTGGGGACGTATTTTTTGTAACTGAGAATGCTATTCGATGTAGAATTTTATGGTGATTCCAAGAACAACATTCGCCAGAGAGCTGTCTCCAAGGACCAAAGGCGCTGGATATCCGACTCCAACGGATAGATTCAAAATAACGAAATCGGATAATCCGATTCAGTCGGACAGGGAAGCTAAATGGATGGTCGGATTTCGGATCAATCCGAAAATTAGGTCTTTTCGGCGATTCAGATTTTGGATCACTCGGATTTTGACCTTTTTTCGGTTGGTCGGAATCCGAATATCCGATTCGGATATCCGGTCGAATACAAGTTGGTACAATGCGAAAAGTCTATCGAAAATCGATAGTCCGGCGAGAATCTTCAAGAAAAAGGTTTTTCTACTCTACCCTGATTAAGAAATTCATTGATAACTATCTACTATATCTCCAAACATTTGCAACCAGTCCTTAAAAATGTGTTCATACTTTATACTATCTTCAAAGTAAGTGTAATGTTGAAGCATTGATTTTAATGAGCATCACGAGTACCAACCCTCCACACCAAACTCCTGAATACTCTCGAGTTCCTATCTAAACTTCGAACAGGGTTGTCCCTCCGATCAATACATATGGTTTTCGGAAGCCAATCGTGCCCTCAATGCGCCATACTCGCACAAACAGATCAAGCGAGAGGATAAATGCCAACTAGGGGCATGGCATACTTTGTCAATGTCATGAGGGGCAGGCATGCTATCTAGTACCACAAATCGCGGCGGGACCCGCATGAGAGCAACAGCATCGGTCGTCGTAGGAACAGTAATCACGCGTCTGTCTGTTGCGGAGGGCTGACATACCGCAAATCCGCAAATGTGCAGAGGCCGTGCACTGCATTAGTTGCGCCACGCCTTGGCACATTTGCAGTATGTCAGCCCTCCACGACATGTCGCTGCGACCCACACGCGAAAACTGTTCCTATGACGACCGATGCCGTTGCTCCGATGCGAATCCCGCCGCGATTTGCCTTAGATTGGGTCTCCGGAGCATTGACAACTCGGCATGCGGGGTGTTCGAGTCAGTATGATGAGCGCGGAGGACGAAAAGAAAGGCGCTGCCAGCTGGCCTGGCACTCTCTCGGCCCGCCAAAGTGCAAACCGGCTATTTCTGCGTCTCCGCGGAGAGGGTCATTTACAGTGTTTTTTACTGTGCAGTACAGGGATGGGAGCTATCCAAGTTTTGAAGGGGACAAGCACTCAGAATTCCAGAAAGAAGTGAAATATACAGCTCTCAGAAATCGAAGGATTTCGGTGGAGTCTCTAGGGAAGCAATGACTGTAAGATATGTGATTTGGAAGAAACTTTCTATTTCATGATTAAATCTTGAGTGCTCCCGCCAACAAAGTTTGCACACAGGGCTGGATCTCTGGAACATTCGATTCTTAAATCAATCCGCTGAAAGACATTGTAGGCTGTGCTTTTTTGATGGGGTGGGATAGGGGAACCGGTTAACAAGTTGGTTACTTACTAATTATCGAATGAATCTTTGATATACCCTTTCTTTCCTCGCTACTCGCAGTCGTTGTGGTTGTTTTTCAAAGAATTTAACTATGAAAATGTAGAAATCGTCCTCAAAATCACACTACTATTATAGTGTTGCAGGAAACTGCAAATAACAGCGAAACGGACATTAGATTTCCAAATCAAATCGCTAAAACACATTGCCAGCCGTGCTTTTTTGATGGGGTGGGATAGGGGAACTGGTTAAGAAGTTGGTCACTTACTGTTTATAAATTAAACGATACCGATCGGCTAACCGTGGAGATTTCTCGTGGGTATTACTACGTATTACCAAGAAAAGTGTACAATTCTAGCAAAATGAGTTTTTCCAGGCACAAGCGCTTTGGCACTAGCAGAAACGCTTCAACCAAAAGAAACATTAGGAAAGTGGACTGGGCGAGTCTACAGAGAATTAACATTATTTCTGGACAACCGATTTCTGTGGTTAAAATTTTTAATTTCATGGAATAAATCGCTGTGGTATTTCACATCAAAGAGCTCTAGGGTTTTCGAAGAAGGACTTTTACTTGGTTGAAAAGGTTCATGTGTTAGTAATTGAATTTGCTACTGCCCTTTCACTAGTTCACCTTTCTGAACTGGAAAATGAAATCGTTTGAGTGAATTGGCTAACATCATATTTTCTTTTCAATAATCAGTATTGAGTGCACGAATTTTCTAATGGAACCGAAGAAAAAGAAGTCATTCTCAAAACCAGACAGTACTTCTGTGAAGCATAGCAAAACGGGCTGTTTTCACGAGTTAAAAGTTTCAGCCACGGGAATCGGTTCTTGATAAATATTTATACTTGTTTTGTATGCTCGTCCACTCCGCTTCTCTACTACTCCATTTTTCTCTTGGAACGTTACGTTCAGCACCAGACCACATTTGCTTGGTAGATCCCCTTTTTGATAGATTTTCTTGGCTTTTTCCTTTTTATCACATGTGTAATCAGCAGCGTTAGCGAAGAATTCAGTTGTTCACTAACTTTGTTGAAGAATTCGCATGGCGCTATGAGAAAACGAGCGTCAGATTTGTTCCCGATCCGTCCGTCAGAAGTAAAAATAATGTGGGAATTCTAAGACAGTGTTCTACAGGGAATACATTTACAGGTGTAATTGTGATTACAGCTCCAGAATCCACATATACGGAGCGGTCGTGGCTGATGTTCGCCAAAATATGCATCGAAACCTCAATCATCCGAGAGATGCCAGTCGATGGCACAATAGTAGTCTCTTTTTCTTTGTGTCTCCAGCGCAAGAGGTGGAGTGGAGAGCGCAGAAAGCGCGAGATAAAGAGGGCGCGGCATGCCTGGTTGTCAATGGTACCGCAACCCTTAGATTGCATGCCTGGCGGGCGATTTTTCGCTGGTGCACGGCTCTATTGATGTTTTTAGTATTAGGGGTCATCAACCGGTTCAAAACTGATGATAAGTGATTGTTCTCAGACAGTCGAGTCGACCTTTCCAGAGCTCTACTGTTATTATTTCTTTAACACTAACTGCTTTGTACTTCTTTTGTGTAAAAGAATGTGTCTGTGTACTCGTAAATTACTTTACACAAGGTGCTGAGTTGATCGCAGAACGCTTGGCTCCGGGCGAGATCGAACCAGCATATTCCTTTTCCGGGGGAGCGCCTTATCGCACTGCACCACCAAAACGCCAGCGCTGCTCTCACTCAACTGCTCGGTGTCCAAAAAATACAATTACAATCTAGTACAATACAATTACAGTTTTTGTACATGTGAATTGGTTATCAAGGCAGTCAGCTGTTTGCAGCCGTGGGAAAGTTCAAAAGAAAAAACATTTGCGACGGCCGCTCGTCACGCACGCCGACCGCGTGGGTGGGAAATCTTATCCGGACAGATTTCAAGTGGTGTCTCAAGCCGCGGCCACGAGATCCCGAGATCTTGTCTATCAAGTCTATGAGACCGTAGCTCTGAATAACGATTCTGGATTAGCGAGAGAAGGGGAAAATGTGGTCGCTCTACCAAGCCCGTCCGTAGTCGATCACTATCCTCTGTTTCCAAGTGTGATTTATTTCAGTTCATCGCGTGCGTCTGCGCGCGTACGCTGCGTCTTTTTCTCCCCACACTTTCTCGATGGTTCAACTCTAGCTCCGCAAAAGCGCGCAAGTTAACAGAGTAAATCTGGCTCGGAACCGGAGGATACATGTTTATGTGCCCCATACCTTCACTGGTAAGTAACGTCTTCTTGTTTGAGTACACACCTACCTACATATGTGTTATTTGCTATTCACTGGTGTGCACATAATTCTTTAGGCAGTCATGGGAAAAGCTAGTGAGGAACTTCTTGCCGCTTCAACCAAATTCGGCTGACAGCTGTCTGTTTTCCAGGAGGATAGTTTACACTATTCACTGAATAACGAAGCGAATGACAGCTTTCACACTGCGTTTCAGAGAAAGTCAGTCATGAAGTTTGTAAGATCAACTTGACGTTATTCAAATGCATACAAATGTATGATTGAAGCGGAACAGTTTGTCGACTTCTATGTATGTGGCGCACAGCCTCCATGTATTCTTCACTTCCGCACTGCCGTTCAGTCCGCAAAGTGCGCTTGATTGCGAAATCGTGCTGCGGCGCGGTTGCGAGTATCCTCAGACAAGGATGTGGGATCACCCGGGCACCAAAGGCCAAAAGCGCCCGGGTGATCCCACATCCTTGTCTGAGAATGTTCGCAACCGCGTCGCAGCAAGATTTTGCAATCAGGGTGCACTTTGCGGACTGAACGGCAGTGCGGAGGTGAACTGTATCTGTAGAGACAGACTGTGCGCCACCTAAACAGATACGCGAAACGCAGACAACATCGACCCAAGGAGCCAATCCCTTTGACTGCACAGTTCGCGTAATAATTTTAGTCTGATGAATGGACGAGGTTGCCACGGTAGATCACCCCGCGCGAATCGAAACACCATTTTCCAGTGAGGCCGCCAACTCCGCACGGCCAGCCGCCTGGTCGTGCGACAGACTAATTCGAAAACGGAAACCATATGTCCCTTATAGCCGGCGAATGATAAGAAAAGGGGCGAAGCATGAATAGCAATATATGCACCTTTCTTAAATTAGATGGACACGATTTCATAATTAGCCACAATGTTTCATGAACGGATATACTCTTATTCGGAACAAACATTGCCTGATGCGGAACAGGGCGGGTCGGCTCGGAGTTCGAATGCAAGAAGGTAAGGGGGATACTACTGAATGAGTGAAAATACATAGGAGTGGCAGCTTCTAAAATCAATTCTGTAAGTAGGATAGCGTGTTTTGGGGGTACTGTGGGACAAAAGGCCTGCAGAAGAATCAGATGTGCGTCAATCCACGCAATCCAAAGTGTCGTTTATACTTCCGCCGCTCAAGCAATCGCATCGCTCGCTCCGCAAAGGAATCGAGTTAAATCGGAGCGGTGACGCAAGTCCTTTAGTTTGTGTGTAGTGAAGCCGAAGTCGAACTAGGCTTGACTTCACACACACTTAACTCCGCAGCAAGCCTTCCAGAAATTTGTGGGGGGGTCGTTAAAATTTTGGGCTAAAGATGGCATTTCCAAAGGTAGTTCATGTAGAGGTACAGGCCATAAAACGGCCAAAGCCCCACCGCCGACTGCGTACCACGCGCTGCGCGACCGCACGCGCGTCGGAAGCAGACGAGTTTTGGCCGCCGCGCGACGAGTTTCGGCCGCCGCGCGGAGGCCGAAACGTCGCACGGCGGCCGGAACTCGTCGCGCGGCGGCCAAAACTCGTCTGCTTCCGACGCGCGTGCGGTCGCGCAGCGAATGGTACGCAGTCGACGGTGAGACTTTGGCCGTTTTATGGCCTGTAGCTCATGTAATCTAGAAGGGTAGAGGAGATGTTGCTGCTGAATGCTCCTCGTATAGGCCGATTCGCTTGCTATGTCACACCATGAAGATCTTCGAGCGTATCCTGGGACCGGATGCATCAACGCGGCGGGTTGGGGCTGAGGTAGGGCAGTCGGCACCTCTGAAGATCGCATTGCGGGGGCAGTAAATCATCTAATCAATCGTGCCCCAGCTGTGTTTTTCGCTGCTCTAGCTGCAACAGCCCCCTAGCGGGGGCACGATTGATTTTATGATTAACGGAGATCTTCAAGCGAGCAGACTGCCCTGCCCCTGCCCAAACCCGGCCCGTTGATGCATTCGTCCTCTGAACAATCGAATCAGGGATGTCGTGACCTTGACCTTGACAGCAAATCAATGTGGGTTGGTCAAGGACTGTGGGACCGTCGACGCCATACATGCAGTCAGGCTCTTAATAGAGAAACACCGGGAGAAGAACCGTAACATTCATATCGCGTTCATCGACCTCAAAAAAGCCTTTGATGGCGTCCCTCACGTTCTTATATACATGTCGTTGAAGTCACATGAAGTGCCAGAAGAGTACATGCGCTGGGTAAGGTTGCTGCACGCAAATTCGAGCAGTGTTGTCAGGTGCTCAGCAGGATCTAGTAACATCTTTCCCATTCAAGTCGGGGTCCACCAAGGTTCAGCCTTGTCGCCGCTGCTGTTCATCCTATGCATGGACACAATTACCCAAGACCTGCAGAAACCACATTCACGGACTATACTGTACGCTGACGACGTAATGCTAGTTGCTGAGTCGCGAAAGGATTTGCATGTTCAAGTACAACTATGGGATGATCGCCTGCAGCGTTATGGGCCACGTCTTCATGTCGTCGTACGTCTTAACGGAGTACATGGAGTGTGAACCGAGAATCGAGGAAGGGTCCATTAGCATTAATGGCTTTGATCTCAAGAAGGTGGACAGTTTCAAGTACCACGGATCAAGGATCACATCTGCGATCATGCTACTAGATGCCCATGGGCGCGTCAACGGAGCGTGGACGAAATGGAGAGCATTAACTGGTGTAATGTGTGATAGGAAGATACCAACACGCCTCAAGTCCGAAATCTTGAGGATGGTAGTGAGGCCAGTCGCCCTTTACGCCACCGAATGCTGGCCGGCCACAAAGACTGTTGAGCCATCTCTGCATGTGATGGAGATGAGGATGCTCAAGTGGTCAATGGGAGTTACCTTGGAAGACAGCTTAACGAATGACCTGGTGCGTTCCACCTTTGGAGTGGCCCCCGTTACTGCAAAGTTGAAAGAGTCCCGCCTCAGGCAGGTTGGCCATGTTCAAAGCAGGGACGAAGACTTAGTAGCTAAAACCGCACTCAAGATGGAAGTTGCAGGGACCAGACCTCGCGGAAGACCGAAAACCCGATGGCATGATAGAGTGAAAACGGACATGGCTGGAGCGCAACTCACTATAGGGGTCTGCAGAGTTGCACCGACCGGCGACTGGTCGCCGAGCGTCAGCCTTGACGCGGCGACAAAAGTGTTTCCGAAAATTATCGTCACCGCGTCGGTTGCCGCTCTCTGGCAGTGGTGCACGGTCATCGTAGCGTCAAAACACTCTGCGGTGCCTTCTCGTCGCCCTTCAGGCCGCGTGGGTCTCCCTCGTCGCCGAATGTAATCGATATTGCATCACTTAGCTCTGTTAGTCTCTGCGAGCGACGCCGCGACTTCAACTCTGCATACCCCTTATGAGGAACACCACTGACAGGAGCAAATGGCGAGCAACGTGCAAACAAGCGGACCCCGCGAACTCGTGGGACACACGCGAGCAAGAAGAAGAGAAGAAGAGGTAGTTCATGAAAACGTTTGATATTTGCGGTATCTGTGGGGGGGGGGGTCGTAGCTCCGCCAAGGTCCGACACAACGGCTCGCTGAACCCTGCTCATTCTGAATCACGCGTCGCGTAAGAAGTATGTCGCCTCAATGATTTTTGTTCTCCCAGAAGTATCCTGGAACGAAAAGTTCTTGGATTAGTGGTCTCACAATCAGAATCCGAAAAGGAGCCGCGGGCGAGTTACTTACCTAGATTTTTTCTAAAACCTATGGGAAATGCCCTCCATGTCATGACGACGTCTAGGTGGTTAGCTCGTTCATGGCTTCTCCTTCTTCGTGTACTGTAGCAGAAAACCAAAGTTCGTGGAAGAGTAGGATATCAGTTTTTCACGTCGCTCTCCATTCTTCGGAAGAATAGCCCCTGCCCCAATTGGGGTCATTGTCGACTCAATTGCTTTTGCAAGCCGGTCATGAATAAATGATGATAATCTTTTCAGCCGCGGTCCGCTCACGATTACGTCAGGAGGGCTGAATGGCTAAAAGTCATAACGAAAAACTACTTCCGGTTCAATTGTTTTTCTTTTGCATTTTACGTCCATGAATGCAGAATGCTACCAGGCGGTTGTTAATTCTAGCCCTCCTACTCGTCTACGGAAGAAACTCTTTAGCCCAAAAAGCCATGCAAACATCAGGGTCAAGTAGGCTCCATACTCCTTCATGTTCAGTTTATTAGGCTCAAGATCAAGTGGTTAACAATAAAATTTCATGGATGGGGACGGTCGTGAACCTTATGAACAACATAAAAAGGATGTCAGCAAAAAAAAGAGAAAAAAACGACAGACTAAAAAAGCAAAAATATCCTACAGAGAAAAGATGGAAATCATCAACAGATTCGAATTCGTACTAAAAATAATAGTAGTCCACAAAGAAATTCGATCAAAATACCATTTCCATACCTGTCAGCGAATGGTAAATCGAGATGAGTTCGCGACTGCTGCGGTGACTCGTCGATCTCCGTGGTCATCTCATTGAACTAAAATGATTATTTGAAGAATTTCTCCAGAAAAGAAGATCACGTATCAAACGACAGTTCGAGAAGTATGTACGTGAACACTTTCCAAAAGACTACAGAATGCATTGAACGCTGCTGTGAGTTGGACGGAAAAGCGGACCCTAACCTTGTCTAGTGAAAAAACAAGGTTCTCCACATAGGCGGAAATAATACCAACTTCTCCTATTTTATCTGAACCAAGGAAGAGGAGTTTCACACAATTTCCTAACAGGTTATTATTTCCCTAATATAAATGTTCAGGTAGTATTTTCGGATGAAAAGAAGTTCAACTTTGACGGACTGGACGGCTCAAAGTTCTACTGGCGCGATCTCCGGAAGAATCCAATCAACTTCAGCCGACGTGACTTTGGTGAAACTAGTGTACTGTGCTTATCTGGGCCAAATTCCGGTCCGCAATTGCGTCTCGACACGCTTCGCGGCCGCATGCGCTCGAGTCAGTCGGGTTTCCAGCGCCAAAGCCAACTCGATGTGGCTTTTTTATACAATTTTCTCTAATTTTTTATAGTTTCCAGTCTCAAAAACCCACCTGGAGTGAGCAGATCGGCGGCTGCGGCGCTGGAAGCTCTTCCGACTCGAGAGCGTGCGGTCGCAAAGCGTGTCGAAACGCGATTGCGGACCGGAATTCGGCCCAGATAATCACAGTAATGGTGTGGGGCGCATTTTGCGGCGACTCGGTTCAGAGATTAGCGTTCGTATCTACCAAGATGAACTCGTCTGACCACCAGACCACCCTTGAGTCACACCTTCTCCCTGTAAACCGTCACAGTGGTGGTTACCAGCAGGATAACGCAAGCATTCACTCAAGCGGTTCAACGCTAGAGTGGCTCAGAGCGCATAACATCGCCACCCTGGCGTAACCAGCCAGTAGGCCCGACCCTAATAATGTGGAGAAACTGAGGGGAATCATCGTCAGGGAGGTTTACTGTGCTTATCTGGGCCAAATTCCGGTCCCCAATTGCGTCTCGACGCGCTTTGCGACCACACGCTACCGAGTCAGAAGAGCTTCCAGCGCGGCAGCCGCCGATCTGATGATTCTAGGTGGGTTTTGGTAACTGGAAACTAAGAAAATTTGAGAAAATTGTATAAAAAAACCAAATCGAGTCGACTTTGGAGCTGGAAACCCGACTGACTCGAGCGCGTGCGGCTGCAAAGCGTTTCGAGACGCAATTGCGGACCGGAATTTGGCCCAGATAAGCACAGTACATGAATAATCGTCAGTTTGACTCAGTCGCAGACTTTGAACAGCCTAACTGCGAGTATGCCTCGAAGGCTGTTCGAAGTAGCTAAGCAGCGTGGAGGACCTATAGACTACTGAACTTCTGTGTTGTTGCGTTTTTCTTTGAATGAAATAATGTTTTTTTTTTGAGTGTTCGTATGGATTTCAAACAGCATAAAATTGAAAAAGTTGTTATAAAAAGATTTTAAATTTAAGAACAGAGACGGAATCTCGTATTCCACCCTTACTGTGCTTCTCTGGGCCGAATTCCGGTCCGCAATTGCGTCTCGACACGCTTTGCGGCCGCGCGCATTCGAGTCGGAAGAGTTTCCAGCGCCGCAGCCGCTGATCTGGTGACTCTATGTGGGTTTTAGTAACTGAAAAGTAATCAAAACTGTAGAAAACTGTATAAAAAAGCCATATCGAGTCGGCTTCGGCGCTGGAAACTCGAATGACTCCAGCGCGTGCGGCCGCAAAGCGTGTCGAGACGCAATTGCGGACAGGAAATTGGCCCAGATAAGCACAGTATTTTAGACGTAGAATCTGAAAAACCCAAAGCCAAAATTACTGAATTTCTCATTTTCTCAGGAACGCCAAAATCGGGTGTGGTTGTATGGTTATGAAACGCACTGTATACGGGGGGACTGGACTATAATATCAAAAATTACAACCGAGGTTGGACTGTGCATTTAACCAAATGAAAGGATCGCTTAGCCAAACAAGAATATTGCTTGTTTATTGAGAAAGTGAACAATGCCAACGAGCAGTATCTCACATTTATGAGACAGTTTGGAAGACGAGCTAACGCCATTGGTTTCAATGATCAATAACAAAACCAAGTTGATTATAGGATCATTCACGGGGAAAATTGCTGAGCAGACATCACAAAAACAAATGCAGGAATAAATGGGAAAGAAGACTACATTACGTTATTACCGCATTATGACAATCTAATGGAAATAATATTATGAAAGATATCTACATAGACCGAAGCTTCCTCCGACTGTTTACGAAGTTACGTAATCAAACCTCCTGGGGCACTTCCTCACAAGAACTACAGCGTCCATCAACCTGAGCTGAATAATACATATACTTTGAGAGGATGCCCATGTCATTTGTGGTGGCGTTTTTGACTGCCGAATTCTTGATCTCACCGTGTTAGTCGAACCCCTATATTTTCGACCCCGGAAGGTACAAACTTCGTCCACAGACTCAGAACTTGGTACCGGGCGACCCGTCGCTGCTCGTCCGGGTCGCCCGAAATGGTGAATCGGGTCGCGAGAAAATTTGTACATTGTAGATTAATCGTTCATAACGTACATTCACACGTAAATTCGCTGCACCGGGAAGGCAATTTTCGTCATCCGGGTGGCTGGTAACAATCGAGGGGTTAGCGGGTCGCCCGGAACGGGATATGGCCCCGATTTTGAGTGTCCGGGTGGCCCGGAATGCAGTTTTTTTTGCACAGGGAAGGCCGGAACAAAGTTCTGAGGAGGTTGCTTGGAGCTCAGAACACGAATATAGAGGGTGTAAGGGCTCTTTTTGTTGTAACAGTCTTGATGTGGTTCTGAACTGTTGGACACCTCGGTGTGTTTTGCCGTAAACACGAACGCAATAAGGGGCAGATTACAGGATGGCATAGAGACCCTGCGCCGCAGGCAATGTTTCATAGAGATGCGAAGTAAGCTTTGGAGCTTCGGTCCCTAGCTGATGTTCTTTCCCTTTTTTGACTCTTCCGGCAGCACAACGCTTTTATTATGACAGGAAGCCGCAGCCAAGGTAGCGGCGGTATCATTCCCTATTGACGTCAGGTCACAAAACCATGAGCGCAGCAGATGGCGTTCAACTTTTTCTTTCGTGGTCAGGCGACTTTCATCTCCTTTCTTACAGCTTTTCGCAGCTCCCTTGTTCACATTTCCCCCAGGAAGACCCTAAAAGATAGGACTCCAGGATAAAAATTTCGGAAAGCTGCGAAAAAGAAGAAAAACTTCCTCTTGCTACCTAATCGTGTTTTGTTGCCTAGGGCACTTGTGTGTCAAATATGTATGGGTCTGATTCAAGTGCAAGGTCTTCGGCGGGCATGCCTAGTTTTTTTTTCTGTAAATTAGGAACTTTTGAACATATTACTAGGTTGATGCATAATTATGGAACGTTTTTTGAAAATACTTCTATTCAACAAAAAACAATAACAATATTTAATCAAAACATATTTGAATGATCATTCGAGAGCATAGTCACCATCCACGTCGAAATTTTAAAGTTTACTGCAGGTTATGTACGGTAGGTAACATGCCGTTTAGGAGGCCAAAACTATGTACCTTAATGATTCGAAAATCGAAAAATGGACATTGAATTCGTATTCAGCACTCCCAAATAACCCCCCACATAGAAACTTTGAGACAAATCTGAGACTTTGACCAAACTACCGTATACCCACCGTAATCTACCGTAAGCTGTCAAAAATCGATAAACTAACATCAGATTCGTGTTGAGCACTTCATACAACCTCTAGAGGAGCGATTTGGACCACATCTGTCGTCACATTCCGGAAATCGTCAAAAGTCGATTTTGCAGTCAAATTTTTCTGCCGGTGGGAAGCTTCGAACAAATTTAGTCGAAAAAATTGGAAAAACGACAAATAAACCTCAGATTAGTAATCAGCGCCCCGAATAACTCCCCGGGGCAAATTTCGAGTCAAATGTGGACTATTTTTCCTCAACGCTTCCAGAGCCCTCTAATTGGTGTAATGAACGCTGAACCGAAAATCCGTTGAAGTCCAAAACGCTATCAGTCTGCAGAAAGTTCGGAAAACGTGTTACTACCCAAACTTTGCCAAGGAGGTTCTTTTGGGCCCTGAACACGTATTGTGGTTTTGAATCGGCCACGCGCGCAACCCTTTTTTCGTAATCTCAGTTCAGAGTGAACACAGAAATTAGGGCTAAGTTGCATTGAAGAGCGTAAAAAGTTGGGTATACACCAGGGGTGTGCGTTAATGAAAATTTTTTTTTCGTTAACCGTTAATTTTTGAAAAAAAACCGCGTTAATCCGTTAATGCATTAACACGTTAATTTTACATTTCGTTAACAATTTTGAAAACATTACCTGACCACCACGAAAATCGATAAATAACCAGACGTCCCAAAAAAAAACATGAAACACGTTCCATACCAAACCCCGCAGTCCGTACACTCCAAACTTGGAAATCATCTTCATGGGTTATTAATACTATCAGCCAGAACAATAAACGAATACTCTTCAACAATAGGAATCCAGACATGCAAAAAAGCATAGATGGATGGAACATTAACGAAATAAAAATTAACGTGATTTCGGGACTTTTTCGTTAACCGTTAATTTTTGAAAAAAAAAACGTTAACCCGTTAATGCGTTAACACGATAACGTTATTAACGCACAGCCCTGGTATACACCCCAAAAATGGTTTGGAACGGCTTACTGGTTTTGAAAACCCGCTCGTTTTTGTTGTTCATCTCCTTTTTTTCAGACGGCGTTCACGATCTTGCGGGTACAGTTAAAATTGAGCTAGGAAGCTCATTTTTGGTCTGGAGACTGGAAATGGGTTCAGGTCGCTCCTATTCCATTTTGAACTTGATACCTTAACTTTGAAGGGTACCTCAAAATCGTGGGTTTACATACTAAATTAGCCGTGGAGCACGAAAAGTGCTTGGGCATCTACGGTTGTGGAAACCAAGGTGTGTGGGTGGGTAGGCAGGCAGTTAACACAGGTCAACGGAGGTAAGTACGGAACTTGTCAGAATTCGTACTCGTGGCACGAAATCGATCGATAATCAATATTATCGATTTTCGAGCTTTTTGCACAAAATGCGGCGTGGAGTGGTGATTGCTGATGGGATTGGATTTCTTGGTTGGGAAATTTTGCTCATCAGTCATTATCGATAAATAACAATCAATAATATTGATTTTTTTCGCCTTTTACTGTTAATGATTTTTGATTGTTGATGGCTTTAAGTCACTTGTTCGGGAAATTCTTCTCACCATGCAAGATCAAATATCAATTATCAATAATATCGAGTTATCACATGTTGCTCGAAATGCAGCAATGAGTGGTATTTTTTATGGTTTTGGGTCATAAGTAACAAAAATTGTACTCATACGACAATATCGTTTGTCAGATGTTTCATCATTCCAAAATGGAAATCGTGGAGCAAAATTGGAGTCAGAAAGGGAACCTTCGGGAAAAATATGCGAAATTTCTGAAAATTTAGGTTCCTGGCAAAAGTAACGATTTGGTAACGAAAAAAAATTTAAAAATGTCTTGAAATATCTTAAAAAAGAGATTTGGCGTAAAATAGCCTGGAAAATAAAAAAGGTAGGAAATGAAGTGAAATAACCAAAAATGTGATTTGGTGGTCGATCATTTCACAAGCTTCTCCGTTAAACTTATCAAAACGAAATCAAGCGCGCAACGGAAACCTTAAGCCATTTTTGAAAGCTGCAGTAAGGGAATCAGCATAGGTCAAGCTAGGTAAACGCAAAGCTCCTTTCCATGTCGTGCTTGATTTCGTTTTGATAAGTTTAACGGAGAAGCTTGTGAAATGATCGACCACCAAATCCCATTTTTGGTTATTTCACTTCATTTCCTACCTTTTTTATTTTCCAGGCTAGTTTACGCCAAATCTCTTTTTAAAGACATTTCAAGAGATTTTTAAAACTTTTTTTATCATTATCAAATCGTTACTTTTGCCAGGAAGCTAAATTTTCAGAAATATGAGGTCCGTTTCCGGATTTTCGTAAAATTAATGCGCTTCTTGGAGGTTACAATAGGTGCGAAAATCAGAGGAAAAACGCCTATAATTTTTTTCAGAGTGATTCTAGGCAGCTGCGAAGAGCATATTCGATCTCTACGTCGAGAAATGATTCTAGACAAGGTTTGGCTAATAGTAGTTTCCTTGTAAGATGCATATCGAAAATTGCATATCTGCACCACAAAGCCCTCATTATGTAATGCTCAGATGGTCATGATAGCACAAATTTGTCGGGTTTTGACCAGTGGTTGATGTGGATTTTAGAAGGAAATATTAGGCTGGAGCCAAAGTTTCCCGCCACTTTCTTCTGTGTCTTGTCAGAAATTTCGGCATTGCTCCAGAACATTTTAGCCAAATCAGATATATAGGTTGCCTCAAGGCGCACCTATCCTCCGTTTCCGAGCGTGATTTATTTCCGTTCGTCGCGTGCGTCTGCGTGCGAACGCTGCGTTTCCTTCTTCCCCAAATTTCTCGCTGTCTCTACCCTTGCTCCGCACAAGCGCGCGAGGGAACAGAGTAAATCAGGTTCGGAACCAGAGGATATATGTATCCTCTGGTTTCGGGAATGATTTAGAGTGTGCAATTGCGGACTTGCGTCGTGAGGGCGCGACGCATAGCTTTCGTACGATAAAAGAACTAGGAAAACCTTTGAAAATGTAGAAAAACACGCACATGAACAGCTGATGAGGGGCGGGCGCGGAAGCTCGTACGAAAGCGATGCGTCGCGCCCCCACGACGCGAGTCCGCAATTGCACACACTAAATCAGGCCCGGAACCAGAGGATACCATGTTTGCCTCGAAGCCTCATGACGGTTATGGCAGAGAAAATCGACTTCGATTTTGTCAACAAAAAAAGAAATAGGATATGTAGTCTCACAGAACAATAATAATAATAAAAAGTAGGAAAGGACAAAAAAAGGGGCGAAGAATTATAGGTTGCAATTACTCATATGGTGACATTTCCTTCAACCAGTAAAAGAAACAAGTTACTTGACAAGTTAACAAGTTATAAATTACTTGACAATAAGTATCAGGGTTCGATGAAAGCATAAGCAGAGTGCGAAATGTCAGTCTAGATTTCGAACAGGTGCAGTGAAGCATCAAAAACATGCGCATGGATCACCAAAGGCCAACTGCGAGGTTTGCAACATTACACTCACTTAAACTGGATTCCTACTTTGTGGGCTTTTTCTCAAAACTTCGAGAAAATGGCCGGGAATTGCCATAAACAAGTTGGCAGGGCAGTCAGATTTTTCACGTATGAGCGATCGCTCTAAACACTGGGAGGAAGGGCATCAATTTCGAGCGTCTCAGAATGTATCGATTCGGGAAGGGGAAGTTGAAACTCCCTAAAACTTTCAGAAAGCTGTTCTTCATATGCAAACATTCGAAAATGCATAAATACTTTCCTAGGCGTAACATTTGCATGGTAGCCTCTTGAAATGTTCAAAATCCGTTTGAAAGAGAATGTCCGCCAACGCGGTCGGCGTGCGTGTCAAGCGGCTACCGCGAAAACATTTTTCGGACTTGGCGATCGATTAGCAGGACTATTTGACGAACGGTGAATCATATCACAACCAGCTATTTGCAGCCATGGCAAGGCTAGTTTGAAATAATTCCTTCGCGATGACCGCTCCACACTTACGCCGAAAGCGTGGGCGGACAGTGCCATTCGGACAGACTTCTCACAGAGTGTACCCTCTATAAAACGTCGTAATTCACACCATTCGAGGCGCGAGCGGCGCGCGCGACCTCTCGGCCTCCGTCCGCCCTACGCTCTCTCGCTGTCTCTCACCTTCGCTACGCACCAGCACGCGTAGGAACCAAGTGAATTTCGCCGTTTTATAGCCTATACACGTGAATGACGAGATTGCAAGCAAAGAAAAGGGACAGAAGAGGGTTTCGAAATATTGATTGCTTGCGTCCAACGCTGCCATATATATCCACCATCTTCTGTAGAGAAGTTTAAAAGCGGCAAAGGGAGCAGCTCGAAAGTCCGAATAACTGGTAATAATCTAGCTTTGAGAGGTTTCAGACTGGAAGCCTCTCGAGCTCAATAGTGCGAACAAGGGTAAAAAGCCAGGTGAAATTACGAACGGAAATGAGGACAGATTACGTACAGACGCTTTTCTCATTCGCAGAAAAAGTCTTGGATTATCTCAGGGAAGCCTGGTTTAATCCGAGGATCGCATGAAACCTAACTAAATCAGTCGTTTACGCTCAAAGTCGTCATCCTCTGTATTTAGTCTTCCCTAATTTAAATTAGCTTTTCTGTCCTCACATTATGATTATGCTTAAAAACGAGCAGCTATAAATGCTCAATAGCCATGAGCAGATTACGTCATGTTGAACTTACTATTAGAAAGAGGAGCTTAGTTGAAAAAAATTGATCTGTTGGACTCAGAGTGTATATAATTGAACGACACTTGATCGATGTAATAGGTTTGAAGAGCCTTCTCGAGGCCTGTGGTATACTTCTGCGACACTTGGTCGCTGCAGCGACCGCCCTTTGAGCCGCGATCATACATCCAGCTATGAGTGACGCGACGAAATGTTTACCATGCATATCGATTTTCAGTGCACTATCGCTGGTCGCGGCTCCAAACCTGCAGCTGTCGCAGTGCGATGCACAGCAGGCGACAGTGTCAGCGATAAGGGGTGCGCAGAGTTGAAGTCGCGGCGTTGCTCGCAGCGACGAACAGCGCTGGGTGATGCAATATCGATTACATTCGGCGACGATGGCGACCGACGCGGCGTGAAGGGCGACAAGGGGTCATCGCAGAGTGTTTTGACGCCGCGAAGACCCTGCACCACTGCCAGCGAACAGCGACCGACGCGGCGACAATGTTTGAAAACATTTTCGTCGCCGCGTCAAGGCTGGCGCTCGGCGATCACTCGCCGGTCTCCGCAACTCTGCAGACCCCTATAGGGTTTGGCGTCGGCCGCGACGGCAACTGCGTGACGCAGCGACGCAGAGCTATCGTTGCGTCAAACACTGCGGGCAAAACATGGATGCAGGTCGCTGCTATTCAAATTTAGAGGTGAAATCTCAATTTTACAATTATGGCTCAAATTGTTTCACTGGGGGTTATTTGAAGTGCTCAATACGGTTGATCGATTTTTGACAGATTACGGGAGAATACGGTGGGTATACGGTTGTTTTCTCATAGTCCCCGATTCGCCTCAAAGTTTCTCTGAGGTGGTAAATCGGGATTGTTCATTTGTCGCCTTCCAAAATTGCTCCAGCCGCTTCGCGACTGGAGTGGTTAGGTTTACTATGAAGAAAAGCTTTGCTCTCCTATTGACAAGGTACCTACCGTAATCCACAGTAAACCCCCGAATGTTGACGATTGGACGCCACGTTCGTTTTCAGCACCCTTGTTAACCCTTAACTTCAAGTGTTGAGCCAATTTGAACAGAATGTTTAAGAAGATTCCAAAGAATGCCTGAGGGGAATCCTTGCCTTTCCGGAGAGCTTCAAAAGCACTTATAAAATCTTGGAACCAGCAGGTTGTGACGGGATACTGCTAAATTCAATATAGATGCCCAAGAGATACCGACAATACAACTCCATTTCACAGACGCCACAGACGTTATGCATACTTCACTTGTTAGCAAGGTTCATCGGCTATGATAAAAGCGTTCAGCGATGAAAGCAAAACCCACGGGGAAAAAGCTAGAGAATTAGGGATGCAACAATACGGGAAGTGGGGATACGCCAGTGAAAATAGTAGCGCAAACATCGTCAAGTGACAAAACAAAGTGAGAATGACATCGCAGGAATGCATGAAATTCAAGCGAGTTAGAGGAATGAGACAGAATTGAGCAGCAGAAGCGAGAATAAGCTCCAACTAGAGGCAAGCTGCAAGTCACTCAAAATATCTAGCCAAATGAAACATCCAGTCTCGTTAAGAAAGTGTACGGCATGTGCATATACAGTTCACCTACGCACTCCCGTTCAGTCCGTAGAGTGCACGCTGCTTGCGGAAGCGTGCTGCGGCGCGGTTGCGAGTGTCCTTAGACAGTGATGTGGGGTCACCCGGGTGGTGGGACCACCCGGGCACCAAAGGCAAAAACCGCCCGGGTGATCCCACATCCCTGTCTGAGGATACTCGCAACCGCGCCGCAGCACGCTTTCGCAATGTGCGTGCCCTTTGCGGACTGAACGCCAGTGTGGAGGTGAACTGTACATATGAACGACACCAGGCGACATCAAGCAAAAAAAACGACCAGAAGGGGTTCAAAAGGATTAAAAGTATATAGTCTACTTTACGAACACGTATAAATCTACCAGTTTGTTCAATAAGTTCTGTAAGGTACGAAAAACACAATTTTATGGTTCAAAATACAGTTTATTATTGAGTATAATCCCCTTGAACATTATTACACTTGCTCCAACGATCCTCCAATCTGTGGATCCCATCCCTGATGTGGGAATCCGGAAGGTCTGCAAAATACGTTTCAACAGCCGTTATGACCTCTTCATTTGATGAAAAACGCTTGCCACGCATAAATTTTTCGAGTTCTGGAAACAAGTGGAAGTCGCTTTGGCCAAATCTGGAGAATACGGTGAATGCTCCAACAATTCGAACTCTAATTCATGGATTTTAGCCTTCGTCAAAATCCTCTTGTGACACGGTGCGTTGTCCTGATGAAAAAGAATTCTTTCTTCTGCAAACCGGGTCTTTTTGCACGAATTGTTTCCTTCAACTGGTCCAAAAGGTTGCAATAACATTCAGAATTAACTGTTTTGCCAGTTTGCAAGTAATCCTAAACAAAATTCCTTTCGCATCCCAAAAACTGATGCCATAACCTTCTTGGCCAATTTCAGGACACGAACTCGTTCCGAAGCAGAACAACCAGGTTCACAACACTCTTTAGCATCTTGTTTTGATTCAGGATCATGGTGATAGACCCAAGTCTCATCCATAGTGATGAATCGACACTTTAACCTTTTTAAAACGCTCCAAATGTTGCTGAGAAAGTCGCATTCGAATGTGCTTTTGTTCCACTGTTAGCGAATGCAGCACCCATTGCGCACACAGCTTTCTAAAACCCGAAATTTCACTTAAAATATGGCTCACCCTGCCTAATGAGATGTGTAGAGCCTCTACTAAATCTCTCTCAGTCAATCGACAATCTTCCAAAACCATATCCTGTATTTTGGCTATGATTTCTGGTATTGATGCGCTTTTTGGACGTCCTTCACGTGGATCGTCTTCAAGGCTTGTACGACCACGTTTAAATTCAGCAACCCATCTTTCTACTGTTCTAATTGTTGGTGAACAGTCATTATACACTTTCAACATTCAGTTCATGAATTTCTTTTGGTGCTACACCTTCCAAAAATAAGAATTTCATCACTGCAAGATATTCAATTTTTTTCATTGCTGTGACATGGCGACACTAAATGGCTTGTAAACAAGAATGAATGGACAGATTGAAATGAAACTTCTTATACGTTCACATGAAGAGTGTACCAACAAAACAAAACAAAATTTGGGCTATTAGCAACGCCCTCTCTTATCGAACGACAAAACTTATTGAACAACCTGGTACTGTGCTTATCTGGGCCAAATTCCGGTCCGCAATTGCGTCTCGACACGCTTTGCGGCCGCACGCGCTGGAGTCAGTCGAGTTTCCAGCGCCAAAGTCGACTCGACATGGGTTTTTTATACAGTTTTCTCCGATTTTGTTTACTTTCCAGCTTCAAAAACCCACCTAAAGTCAACAGATCGGCGGCTGCGGCGCTGGAAACTCTTCTGGCTCGAATGCGCGCGGCCGCAAAGCGTGTCGAGACGCAATTGCGGACCGGAATTTGGCCCAGAGAAGCACAGTACTTACCACTGATACATTTTGCCCTGACCGACAGCTCCGCTGCTTGCTCCTCCCGAACTCATCCAAGCGAGCAAGGCTTCAAATTGCTTATGAGGACCTCTGACTTGAAGCTGATATTTTTGTTGAAGAGTACAAATCTAATAGGCGCAGATAAACCGGAAGAGGGAGAAAAACTGAGTCATGCAAGAGGAAGTGGAAAAAAGAGGACGGGTTCATTCCCTTCTGCCGATGCACGCAACAATGGGCCCAATTTGACTTGTCGCCGGCGACCAACAGATCGGCAGATTGCCTCGACTGACGTTTCTGCGAACGAAAACATATCATCCCGGGATACCCTCTTAATTTTATACTATATAAATCGGTAAAACCTCTCTTTGTCGGTGCTATGAAAAATGATGCTCAAAAACGTTTCTGAACAGACTTTGAACTTAAATTGTACACTTGAAGGTACAAAATGACTCAAAATATGCGTTTTGCCCGTACAAAAAGAGAGACATCCAACTGTTGGAAAGAGTACAAGAAAATTTTACTCGTAAAGTTTTCTTGAGACTCAATGGATTCTCCTATGCTAGGGTTCCTGGTCCCTCAAGGAGGAATCAAGAACTGACGTTACACTCGCTCGAGTCTCGTCGTAAGCGAAACGACGTGTGTATGATCTTTAAAATCTTAAGTGGGATATTGAGAATTGACAAATCGAAGTTCTATAAATTCAAAGCCTCTAGGACACGTGGAAATTCAGAGAAAATTTCTTTTGGAATTCCCAGAACCAACCTCCGATTGAACAGTTTCACATGCAGAGCTGGCTCTGCTTTCGCCTCTTTGAAATTGAACTTTTTGAATGTGCCCCGTTCTTTTCCATCTTTTAAACGCAAAGTTTCGAGTATTTTTCTTGCGTGGTAATGTTTCATTTTGCCTTTCGTCTATGTATATTCTGCCCTATTTTCCATGTCTACCTTATGTAGCGTATTTAATAAATAAATAAAATAAATTAAGTAGGTAACGAATGTAGCATACATTTTGAGTGAAATCTCATAATCCATCATGAACTGAAGCACAGAGAAGCAGTTTACTTGAGCCTTCCTTTCTGAACGGCAGCAAGAAAAGCGCAACTGGGGGGTAGAGGAAAGAGGGCGGAGCCCCATTTGTGGCCTTCTCCTGGCGGGGAACAGCCATCCGTCATATGGCATCAGCAACATTGAAGGCATAAAAGCGGTCATGTATCAGTTTCCGTGGAGTCACGAGAAGCAACACGTAAACGAGAGCACGATCAAGGATCAGAGGCCTGCCTCACGACCATATCTACACAGAAAACATCCCTCAGAAGTGAGCCAAAAAAAAAGAATGGTATGCATAGGGAATGAGAATGGATGAGGCGGATTCTTGTAGTGTATTCGTTTGGAGAAGAGTGATTTCTGGTGAGAATCATCTATCATCCTATCTTGAAAGGGATCTGAATCCATCAAAGTCGGAGACCGCAGAGTTTTCCTTCGAGCGAGACTAGGACGGATCATTACATAATACCTAATACAGTGTGGTGCAAAATTATCGGTTCACAATAATATTTTCGCATCCAGAGGATCGGGTCTAAAATTTAGCAATACGTCGGCGACACCAACGAATTCAAGACTGCTGAAAACTCTACTTATTAGAATGATGCATAATTATGGAACGTTTTTATTAAAGCGTTTTTCTTTAATAAACAGTGGCGTTTTGTCCTCAATATTAATATAAAAATAATGCTCAATGTTTAGTTTTAAAAACTGCGTCTTAAAAATCGCACTCAAAATCGCCATATTACGATCTACTACTACGAGGAAGGATGGACCGCAGCCCAGTCATTTCGCGATCTCAACGAACCTTTTTGGCGAAGGAACAATTACTGATAAACCAGTACGGAAGTGTTTCATTCGCTTTATATCAGGTGACACTATGTAGCTTGGAGGATAAAGAAGGAAGAGGTCGGCCATCGGATTTTGATGATCAGGCACTTCTGACAGCCAAGGAAGAGGACGAAAGCCTGACCACGCGAATGCTGGCTGAAGACTTTAAAGGCATCGTACACGATGAAAACCGAATTCCAACTTTTGCGCTCAGTCGGACTAGTGGGTCATAACAATGTCACTCAGAACGTTTGGAGTTTCAAAATCGCCTCTGAATGGAGATTTGCTTACCTCAAAAGGGCTTCCTGGGTTTGGGGGGGCCGGCCTTGGGGTCGATCTGTTGTTACAAGGAACAACACTCCGTTGTCGCTGCCGGCGATCGTGCGTTGACGCGTCGTAGGGCGCAATGCACACGCCAGTCGATTTCACGTACGACATCGATCGAAAGCAGCTGACAGCATTGGACGCAGCATGTTAGTAAGTTTTTTTAACCTGGTTCAAGAAAAAATGATCGCTCATCTGAATGGCGTCCTTGGTGAATTACTTCCAACGCAGCGCCAAGGAACGATTCGTCAAACTGTTCCTTGCGTTCTTCGCGCAACTATCCCAAGCTGATGTCGGCGGGAACTTCAAATTTGTCTTGAGCCTTATTTAAATGAGTTTTTCTTAGAAAGTTGACGTTTTTGAGGGGGCTTTTTGCAACCTTTAGTCACTCTAGGGATATAACAACACGAAGACGTCAAAAACCCAAGTGTGGTTTTCATCGTGTACGATGCCTTTAATGTCAATCAATCGACGATCGTTCGTCGCCTGAAGAAGCTTGGAAAGGTATGGAAATTGGCTGGATGGGTGCCCCACGAGCTCTCCGACAACAACAAAGCTGAACGCGTTCGAGTTTTCACCGATTTACTCTAGCGAAACGAACAAGCACCGTTTTGAAGAATCTCGTCACTGGGGATGAGTCATGGCTTCTCTTCAAAAACGTTAAAAGAAAGAAAGATCTGCGTTTCGCCAGGCGTTTCCCCCAAAGAAATACTGAAAGACGTGCACTGTAAGAAGGCTATGTGGTAAGTGTGGTGGGACAGAAGCGGAATCATCCATTGAGATTTCAAATGGCATTTATTATTGATTTAACGACGCAGATGAAATGCAACTATGGAGAATCCCTGACAGAAATGGCAAGCGGCAATTCAACATCAACAGCGTCGTCTATCTGGCTCAGCTTGATCGCCTTAACGCTGCAATCTAGGCGAAAAGACGGCGCAAAAAAACCCACATCGTGTTCCATCACGATAACGCCCGTCCACATGTTGAGCACCTTGTGATCGAATCCATCACCAATAAGGGATGGGATCTGCTCCCACATCCGCCGTACTCACCGACAGAAGCACCAACGGACTATCATGTCAATTGCTCTTTGTAAAACTGGCAAACAAACATTCTACGACGACTCGGATGACTTGGTGGCTGATGTAAAGCGTGGATTGCCTCCAAGAATCGTGACTTCTTCGCACATGGAATAGACCGACTTTCAAGCAAGTGGGAAGCAGTTCTTGGAGTGGATGGTGACTATGCTCTAGAATGATTATTCGAACATGTTTGATTTAGGATTGTTATTGTTTTCGTTGAATAAAAATATTTTTTAAAAACGTTCCATAACTATGCATCAACCTAACACAAGAAACTCTAGGATCAATAAAGAGTACTAAATGTCTCCAAAGATCTCACAAGGTTGCTGAGTTGAATACAAAACTTAGGTGTCGGGCAGGAATCGAACTCGCATTGCATCGCTTACCGGGCGAGAGTGTTACCATTGAACTGCAGACACCCAGCTCTGCATTCCTCAGCTATTTACACATGAACTGTGTAGTATACTTGGGCATCGAATAATTTCGAATCATCAGAAAATTCAATTTTGCTCTCTAGAATGGTCTGAGCTAATTTTGGTTTTTAGGCCTCAAGTTAGGGGTGGTCTTCTCACGATTGATGGCAAAGTAGAAATCTGCGCATTCACAAAATCGCAAATATCAGTTTTTCAGGAAATAAGTCGACTAATAGTCGAAGTCGACAATTTTTTTTCGAATAATTGATGATTGTGATTCAGTGAATGCAATTGATTCTACTCTCACCTAACTTATAAGAACTTATATTCCCCCCTACTTGTTGTCTGAAAATCAGAAAAAGCTCGATTCGTTGTAACATTGAGGAGAAAAATTCATTTATCGGATGATTCGAAATTATCCGATACCCAAGTATTCTGTGTAGGCACAACAGCAATCCCCCGTTGACGGGTATGATCTGGTAAGCACAAATCGGCATTAAATCCAGTTAAGCTCAACCCTTTCGAAGACGAATTTTGATGTTTTCGAGTGTTTAATGCCTTTCTTGACATGACACTCACAAGATCTCACAAGTTGTTGCTGTTGTGCCTACACAGTTCATGTGTAAATAGCCGAGGGATGCAGAGCGGGGTGTCGGTAGTGTAATGGTAACACTCTCGCTCGGTAAGCGATGCAATGCGGGTTCGATTCCTGCCCGACACCCAAGCTTTGTATTCAACTCAGCATTCTTGTGAGATTTTCCGAATATTTATACCATGCCAAAAAAAGGCATTAAATACTCAAGAACATCAAAATTTGTCTTGAAAGAATTTTTCATTAACAAACGGTGAAACATTGCGGGTCCCAGCCTCTCAAGTCCTACTTGAAGCTAATTTCTCGCTCCGTTTCGCACTGAATATGTCACCTGGATACATAAAGACGCACCTGCCCCTGTGTGAAGCGACCCTTAAGATTTCGAAGTTTTTAGTTGCTGAGCAACTACACGAGGCACATGCCTCAGTAAGGAAATTTCCTTCCAAGCAAGCAATAACACAGGGTTATGCCGATGTATACAGTTTACCTCAATGTTAAAAGGACATGGTGCGGTTGCGATCACACACTAAAACTACGTTGGAAGATGCCAGATTCCATTATCGATCGACAGCACAGCCGATTTTCTCGGTAAGTTACGGTTTTTCTTTTTTTCTTGTTTGTTTCGGCAGTATTTTTGTTTCTAACTGTTTAAGTATTGCGAATAGGGGCTATTCTTAGTACGTGAGGAAAATTAGCGGTTTGTTCGGGCTTCGAAGTTTTTTTTTCGAAATTCTGTTTTGAAATCGAAAAAAAAAACGGCAAAATCCTCTCGCACACTAAGAAAATCCCCTATTCGTAATATTATAAGAGTCAGAAACAAAAATAATGCCGAAGCAAACAAGAAAAAGAAGAAAACCCGTAACGTTTCCAGAAAATCAGCTGAGCTGTCGATCGATAATGAAATCTGGCGGCCTTCTACCGTGGTTTTAGTGTGTGACCGCGACAGCAGCATGTCCTTTTAATATTGCGGTAAACTGTACGAAATGAATCTTTTGCAAACAAGAAAAGAAGTGAGGCTGGCTGGTCTAGAATGCTTTCAAAGAACGACTAGATGCGTATTGTTCGCGAAGCTTCGACTGGTCCGCAGTCCGCCCACAATATCGATTAAAGGCAATGTTCACGATGATTTTCGTTTCCGATTTTTTCACATAAAACAAAGCGTTGGCTTCCAAGTGTTACCAGAATTACGAAGAAACGGAACGCATTAAAACGCCGTATTCCGTGGCACTGTTCTCTGGTCTGGACTAGTTGTCCGATTGGATGAACATGTTCCCGGTGGTTGTGACCGGTGAAAAATGGGGTCAGCCGAAAATGTAAAAATATTTAATGCAAAACAGTTTTAGTTAGGGTCCGAAGGAAGGGACGGAACAACAGATTGCAGAAAATGGCAAAGGAAGAATCCACAAAATTTTTCATCGTCACAACGAACAGTTCCTGTGAGAGTAAAGTGGCGGGGTGAGAGTAAAGGATTTGGTGCCGTTCTGGTCCGTTTTTCTCAGTTTCTCCAATATTTTGGTTCTACCCGAAGATCAATTAATCGATATAGCGCATAATCTCAAAATTGAAGTTTATCGCGAACATTGCCTTTAACGCCTGAATCCGAAGGTTTAAAGAAATACGGTTTTGTGGTCTTTCAGACATAGCATCCGTGAAATTATATACCGCGAGAATGCCTGACTCCACATTACAAGTTGGCAGCTGGCTCTTACAGAAGACCACGCACTGGACCAATGATAGCTACCGGAGCGTCGGTCTGGGAAGCTGAAGAAAGACGCGCTCCTGCATTGTGGACGGCGTTTTTTGATGGGCAGACGGCCCTCATTCAATCCTATTTCTTGCAGAGCGACTGAAAAACTTAGTTAGTTTTGGCAAAGTAATTTCCGATTAATCATTAAGGTTGTAGCGAGAACCGAGGGGAGGACGTTCACCGATGTGAAACTACGGAAAGAATTTCCGACTCCGCGAAGTTTCGGAAAACATCCAGCTGGAAGTTGTGAGGAATGGTAAACGTAACAAAAATATATGCAGGGTTTTCTCAACGGACTATTTGGTAGGTCAAAAAATTTCAAAAACAAATTGAAACTTTCTGAAATTCCTCAATTATAGCAAATGGAGTAAAACTCACTGCTAAGTACGCCTAAGTACTGTTATGACGAAATTGCATATGCAAAGTTTGGCGCCTTAATATCGGCTCATTCTTGAGATAATGAGCCGTTTCCGAGATCATTGCATAATTCGCACTTTTCGTTTCAATCGCTTTAAGGCAGTGTTCACGATAATCTTCGATTCTGAGATTATTTGCTATATTGATTAAGTGGCCCACGGGTAGATCTAAAATGACGCAGAAATTGAGAAAAACGCAACAGAAGTGCACGAAATCCTCAAGTATCACCCCGCCCCTTAAGTACCACAGGAAGTGTCTGTTGTGACAATGACATCTTTTGTGGACCCGTCCTTTGCAATTCTCTACTCTCTAATGCTCCGTTCTTTCCTTAGGGCCCTGGCTAAGCCTTCTTTGCATTAAATATTCTTCTATTTTCTATTGACCAAATTTTCCACCGGTGGCAACCACCATGAACGTGTTCATCCAACCCGACAACTAGTTCATGTTGTAGAATAATGTCAGTAAAATCTTCTTCTTCTTCTTCATCTTCTTCTTCTTCTTCTTCTTCTTCTTCTTCTTCTTCTTCTTCTTCTTCTTCTTCTTCTTCTTCTTCTTCTTCTTCTTCTTCTTCTTCTTCTTCTTCTTCTTCTTCTTCTTCTTCTTCTTCTTCTTCTTCTTCTTCTTCTTCTTCTTCTTCTTCTTCTTCTTCTTCTTTCTTCTTCTTCTTCTTCTTCTTCATCTTCTTCTTCTTCTTCTGCTTCTTCTTCTTTTTCTTCTTCTTCTTCTTCTTCTTCTTCTTCTTCTTCTTCTTCTTCTTCATCTTCTTCTTCTTCTTTCTTCTTCTTCTTCTTCTTCTTCTTCTTCTTCTTCTTCTTCTTCTTCTTCTTCTTCTTCTTCTTCTTCTTCTTCTTCTTCTTCTTCATCTTCTTCTTCTTCTTCTTCTTCTTCTTCTTCTTCTTCTTCTTCTTCTTCTTCTTCTTCTTCTTCTTCTTCTTCTTCTTCTTCTTCTTCTTCTTCTTCAGCGTTTGTCCCGCATTGTAGCAGGGTCCGCTTTTCTCGAACGTTGCCGCCATTTGACCTTGTCAATCGCGTTGTCAGGATGGAGGCCTGCAATTTTCATATCGTTGTGCAAGACATCCAGCCATCTCTGCTGAGGTCGTCCTCTTGGTCGCTGGCCCGTCACTTGAAGCTGCATAGCCGCTTTCGCTATCGAGTTTCTCCAGCTCGCAGAACGTGCCCATACCATCTTAGGCGATTTTCGCGAAGTTTGTCCGAAATGGGCGCGACACCGAATCTTTCACGCACATCTTCATTCCGAACTCGGTCCAATCGGGTCAATCCACCACTCCACCTGAGCATCTTCGTTTCCGTCACGCCTAGCCGTCGTTCTGCTTCCTTGGTCATTGGATAACACTCTGTGCCATACAGTGCGACGGGCCTCACAACCGAACGATAAATCTTTGACTTGAGCCTGTTGCAAACCTTTTTATTTTATCACAGAGCACTCCACTCGCCGTACGCCACTTCAACCAAGCAGCATTGATGCGTGCGTCGACTTCAGCCGTCAGCGTCCCATCATCGCAAAGCGTTGATCCAAGATATCGAAACGTATGCGCTTTTGGCAAGACTGTGTTGTCGACTTGGATGGAATCGTCACAACTCGCATTTGTCATGAATTCGGTTTTCTTTTTATTGAGTCGTAAGCCGAATGCTGCCAGTCTGTCGTGCCAAGCTTGAACTTGTGCTTGGAGATTTCCTTTGCTGTCTGAGGCGAGCATCACGTCGTCAGCATACAACAGTGTCCAAGGTGCTGAACTCTGCAAATCTCGCGTGATGACATCCATGACGATGATGAAGAGCAGCGGGGAGAGGGCGGAGCCTTGATGAACTCCAACAGTGATTAGAAAAGACCTTGATGTTCCTGCCGCGGATCGTATGCAACTTGACGTATCCACGTACAAAAGCTTCACCCAATCGATCAATTCTTCGGGGACATCTCGGCTACGCAGAGCGTACCATATTACTCCGTGAGGGACTCTGTCGAACGGTTTCTCAAGATCAAAAAGGGCGAGGTGAACAGCTTCTCCTTTTTCACGATGCTTTTCCAGAAGAAGTCGAGTCGCATGGATAGCATCGATGGTGCCGCAGTTCCTGACAAAACCACACTGATTTATCTTCTTCTTCGTCTTCTAATAATGTCTCTACAATACGACGTTTTAATGTGTTTCTTGCCGTTTCTTCGTAATTTTGGTAACATTTGGAGGCCAACGCATTGTTTTATGTGAGAAACTCGGTGACGAGGATCGTCATGAACACTGCCTTTGAAGCAACACAAGGCTATCAACAGCGATGGCCGAGTGGATAACGAAGTGGATTACAAGACAGCGAGGATGGAGCGGTATCACGGGTTCAAATCCAACAATAGAATTCCGACACTTTTTAATTTTCCTATGTTTGTTCATTAATCTAAGATGCCTATTTTTGACATTCCGCTTCATTTTGTGTTTGAAATATTTTTGAGCATTTGTTTTTTTGTTTTTACCTAGTCATTGTGCTCAGGGACCGACATGCACCTTCTTATGGTAGAAAATTGGGGGGTATCGTGAGACAGTAATAACCATATGATACCTCATCATCGACCAAAAACGCTAGCAGGTGTGACTGCGTTCTATGAAGCAACCGAGGCAGAGGCGCTTGTCGGACTTGTCTCCCCTACCAATCCGAGCCGAACCACCAACTCGGAGGTGCGGTTACGCAGAAAAATCAGAACAAGTTACTTGTAATATAAATGTGACTTACTTTGATGTCTCAAGCAACTTACACTTATATTACGTATAACTCAAATTTATACTACATGTAAGTTACACTTATGTTGCATGCAACTTACATTTATATTTCCACTATAGGTGGCCATCACGTGACGCAGACGACACGCGACACAGAGAGCGCGTCCCAGACCACACACTTCGCAAAAACATGCTGTGCGGGGCCTTCCCTGCTGGTGTGGGGTCAAGTATCTCAAACTTGGGTAACTGAACCAGCAACGCTAGTCGTAAGTCTGACCCCGCGAGTGCGTCGTACATCCCTCTTGAAAATATCTTCTTGGCTGATTTAGGCTACTTGCGACTTATATTGTGGTATTTAGGTTACATGTAACATATCGGAGGAGCACTGCGAGCAGTATCGTTTCAGAAATTGAAAACAAGTTACTTGTAACATTAATAATGTGAGTTACTTGCGACTTAACTCTAGTCATTCAAGTTACATGCAGCAAATCGACAGGAAACCACGTGCAATGCACCTCCGATATGTTACATGTAACGTAAATGGCACAATAAGAGTCGCAAGTACCTTAGATCGGCTTAGATTTGTTGTTAGTAACTTGTTTCCTGTCTTTCATGTTACAAGTAACTTGTTTTCATTTTTCTAAGCACATGGGACCCAAGTGTAGCCCAGTCCTGACCGAACCGATTAAAGGTTTGCAAACGTTTCCAACCAAACCCTGCTGGGACCCCGGTTTAGCGTTCATGATTCCCAGCTCCAACCTTTCTCTATAGCCGAATCGTATGATTACGTATGATGAGGGAAGATGATAGAAGACTTACTGTGAGAAGCTTTCGAAAAGCTGCGTACAATTAACAAGGGTGGAGCGCTAAAGAAGAAGAAGCGCAGAAAATTTCCGACAACAATAATCCTACTGAATAAGGGAAGAGGAAGATATTATCAATAATCGCGGACATTATGTATACTCAGAGGCGCACTGATTCCATTAACATTTTGAAAAGAATTTAGCAATCAATATAGGAGGTTCTTATCGAGTCGTGACGGCTGAGAGAAGAGTTTAATTCCAGCAGGTCTTCGAGCTGGTTAGGGATTAGCATTGCAAATAACAAAAGCGAGCCTCGTGCCCTCAAAAACGACCACGGCGACTGACACTTCAACATGTGGCAACAATCCTCCGCTTTTTTTTTGTTCATGACCAACATGCTTATTTCTTTTATATGGATTTTATTTTATTTAATTTACATTGCACTCAAGGTGTGCCATCGACAGTGATAGAGTGAGTTGCAAAATTATATGACATACCCCATATTCCGCGGTTCCAAACTTCGCGTGCATTAAAGGCACAGTCCAAGCTCAGGGACGAAATTTGAGATTTTCACATAATTGTGGAGTAGACCCACACTATATAGCCCCTCCCGAATGCGAGCTCTCAATTCCTCCGAATAAGCGAGATATAGGGGGAAGCCACCCTGGGGCGTCCACACCCGGAAGCCACTTTGGCACGCCCGTTTTTCGATCTTTCGAGCTCAATACTAGCGAAATGAGCGATGATTTCCGATGAGTAACCCCGTTGTTCCCTTCGTTCTCGGGTACTCCCTTTATTCAGGTCGGTTGGCATACGTCGGTTGCAAATGACGGAGTTACGAGTCTCGGACAACTCGTCCACCATGCTTCCGTAGCACAATTTTTGAGGGGTCATAACTTCGTTCCTAGTGGGTCATATACGATTCCAGAGACATCATTGGACTCAGCGTGAGACCGTTTTCAAGATAGGCAAAAAAGCAGAAATACGATTCTGAGGTTGGACTGCGCCTTTAAGGAAACAAACGGTAAACGCCTATCAACACAGCAACCTCGAAACCCCCTGGGTACGAATCTTCATGGAAATAGGGCGGCTAGTACGAAACTGGCAACGAAAACTGTCAAAGATAACCGTTGTAAAATTATATGACATAGCTGACGTTCTCGCTGAAATTTCAATTCTAGACCTTCTTTATCAGTCCATCAGAAACAGGATGTTAGAAGTCTTCAGAATCGTTACGACGCATAACCACTTAAAAAACTCTGTTTCGCGTGTTTCAATCCAGCTTTTTTGTGAAGGCCTTTTTGAATTTGCGAACACTCGCTTATAACGGCCAGTTTAAAGGCACAGTTCACCCTCAGACATGAATTTTGAGATTTCTGTTTTATTGTGTAGTAAACCCCTCCTATATAGCACGGTCCAAGTGTGAGATCTCAATTCCTCCAAATAAGCGAGATATAAGCGTGCGAACCAGCCGACCATTCTAGAGAACTGGCATGATCGGCCTGAAACCAAGCCTGTATCGTCCTACTGACAAAACTGAAGGTTAAGAAGGACCAGAAGGAACTGGAGTTGATTTTTCGATACATTCTGATGATCTGAGTTCGTAGGTGAGGTCACAAGAAATGTGATGCAGCTTGCTACACCACCTGAATCCAGACCAACACATCATTCTTTCTCCTCCTAAGCTCCTTCTCTAAAATGAGTTTGGGTCCTTGTGTGGATCCTTCAAAATCCTTTTTTATCGGTCGAAAGCCATTTCCAGTTGTTTCTAGTCCGTATCCGCCTTCATTTCTTGTCAGTAGGACGACGCAGGCTTGGTTTCATGCCGATCATGTCATTTTGCTAGAATGGTGGACAGGTTTGCAGGTCTTCAACCCAGTGGAAAAGGTGTGGCATTCCCGAATCCACATCCGAATCAGACAATACGAGCGCGTGGCTTCGCTTAGACCAGCCGTTCTAGGCGAATAGGCGCAGATTGAAAAGGGCGTTCACAAAAAGCTAGGCTGAAACATACCAAACAGAGGTTTCGAAGTGGTTATGCTTCGAAACAATTCTGAAAAGTATTAACCTCATGTTTCGGATGGTCTTCTGATAAAGATGGTCCAGAATCGAAATTTCAGCAAGAACGCCAGCTATGGCGTATAATGTTGCAACGATTAGGCCCTAGTTATACACCAGCGGAATGAAAACGTCTCGCGATGACATTGCCGCCGCTTGCTGCGTGAATCAGAGACTCGTCTGCAATGTTGCGTCTTTGGCGTCCTTGACGCAATACTGCAGGCGAAAAATTTCCATGCGTTTTTAACGGTATTTTATCGGTTTTTTTTCGCTGCTGACGTTTTTCAATTGCAGATTATCTCTAATAATCAATTTCTCTCGTCACAACAGTGCTCGTTATGTCGTTTTGATAATATTTTAACAATTTTAAATCTGAAAAATAATCAGCTGGTGGAAATTGGCAAATTTCCAACAGGGCAGGTCCCGCAGGGATACAGTATACGGTGACGCAGCGTGTATAACTGCTCTGTGCGGCCTTCCGGCGCGTTTTTCGCGACCATTGTTCCATTTGGCATGCCTGAGCACAGTTAGGGCGCATATAAGTGATAGTTGTCTTGCTATTTCCGAAGCGTCCCGCCGGTGTATAACTAGGGCCTTAGTTTTTGACAATTTCCGTTGCCAGCTTCCTTCTAGGTGGTCTGATTTCATAAGCAATCGTACTCAGTGGTATTCAAGGGTGCTGCGTCCATTAGCGTTTACCGTTTGTCTCCTTAATTCGCGCGAAGTACGGAATTGCGGGAATCGGGGTATATCATATAATTTTGCAACGCACTGTAGCACAGAACAATGAAGCGCCTGTGGCACTCGAAGAATTGAAAAAAAAGAACGAAGAGAACATAGAACACAATAACAGTATTTTCGTAGCAATATAGCGCAGTGAAAATCTTCCGATCTTTTCTGGTTTTGGATATTGAGGAACCTTTGGTACGGATGCATGGGCCAGTCAGGGATAGCCGATACCACAGTTCTTGGTGCAATAATGATCTGATGAAAGAATAACTAACAAACCATTCAAGCCAACTGATACACTTGGAACCGAATCGAATTAATAGTTGAGCAAGAATACAGTACTTCGAATATTCAGGATTGGAATATTCTATTTGTTCGGGAGTTTCTTACTTTAATTTTTAGAATATTGGATTTACTTGGTGAATTCAGTTTTCCTTTTTTTTCAATTATTCGATTCATATTTGATTCACTCGGGGGATTGGAAAGGGTTCTTTTCTTTTTTCAAATCGAGTCATTAATAATAACTAATTCGGTTTTTCAAATTGTTGAGTCATTTTGTACCTCGAATTATTCAATTGTGGTTTTGAGTACGTCGGCAACGGCGTAGAATGAATAAATAAATAAATATTTATATTTCGGATATTTCGTCTACTCAGAAAACTTTCTCGAAAACTCGGTCACGACACTAAAATATTTGGCCACAGGTGAAAAGATTCCAGAATAATAATAGAATGAACGAAATACCTTTGAAATTTCCTAATCGTTATTCTATTTACTCCTCGAAAAAAATTTAATAAATAGAACAGAAAAATACGATCTGCATTGTAGCGCGAAAGCGAAAAGTCTTCGAATTGTGTCATTATATGGTCGTACAGTCCGTTCACCATTACCTTGCTTCTGTATCTACACAAAGTGGGCTGTGAACATTCACCTGTTGCGCAAAATGCAAAAATGAGGGGCATTTTTTAGGATTGTGGGTCAAAATTTTACGAACTGTACTCATCCGACAATACCGTCTGTTGGAGGTTCCGCACCTCCAAAATGGAAATCGTTGAGCAAAAATTCAAGTGAGAAAGGGAACCTTCGGGAAAAATATATGAAATTTCTGAACATTAAGCTTCCTGGCGAAAGTGGCGATTAGGCGATGCCATATCTCCGAGCAATTAAGAGTCGAAAAAAAGTTTTCGAAATATCTTGAAATATCCTTAAAAATGACTCGGCATGAAATAACCTGAAGTAATAAAACAACTAGAAAATGAAGTAATTCCGCTTTCTGTCACGGATTTTACAAGCTTCTCCGCTAAACTTATCAAAGCAAAATCAAGCGTGCAATGGAAAAAATAAGCCATTTTTTGAAGTTGTAATAAGGGAATCAGCATTGGCCCAAATAGGTGAACGCGACGCTCTAATCCATAACGAGATTGATTTTGCTTTGATAAGTTTAGCGGGGAAGCTTGTAAAATCCGATCTCTCGTGTGTCACTACTTGTCAATAGTTGGTCTATAATTAACTATGAAATCGTATTTTTAGTCATTGCACTTCGTTTCCTAGCTTTTTTATTACTTCAGGTTATTTTATTCCACATTATTTTTAGAGATATTTCAAGACATTTCAAAGAATTTTTTGACTTCTAATTTCTCGGAGATATGGCATCGCCAAATCGTCACTTTTGCCGGGATGCTCAACTTTCAGAAATTCTTTCATAAAATGAAATCGATTGGCTTGAGTAGCTCGTTCGTTGGTCGAAGATGCCGTAGTGAGAGCGACGCTATGATTGCGTTACTCGCACCTCCGTTTACGACCGGCCACCTGGGTAGTTGGTGGCAGCCCACCCCGCCCCTGTCCCGCCCATTTCGGGCATAACGCTTACCCCCCACTGAATTTACCGCGTTTAGAAGGCGAGCCAACCTGAAATCATACCTGCTGGATCCGTCACCCACTCACTCATGCATCACTTTAGCAGAGATGCCGCAAGCAAACGATTTTGGGATTTCGGCAAACGACAGCAAGAACAGGGCACTGCGGAGGTGTGAGGCCTAACAGTGGGGGGGAGAGGTTGAAAATCGGAGAGTCGACACTGCCAAATCGGCCGGCACCCCCCCCCCCCGCCCTTCGGTCGTCGTCGCTCGTTTCTTCATGAGAAAATAGTATTATTATTATCATAAGAATAGAATGCAATTTAATAAAAGTATTAATAATTATTTACTCAGACATTCGCTGTTATGAACTCGATACCAAAAACCAGGGTAGTTATCAACCGCCAACCAATAGGATACCAGAATCGATTACCGCATACCAAAGCGCGGCCACGTTCGCAGTGTATTGGTTTGCTATAGAGTTGGTATTGGTAGAAATAGGAGGCTGTTATAAACCGCCAACCAAAAACGTCTTTCCTAATTGACGATCGGTCCGCTCGCTTTTTATGCTGTAAGCGTCTAGCGTCGTAGACAAGAATTGTTTTGAATGATTTCTGTTTCGTCCCATTATTTATACCTTGTTTCTCTGTTTTCTGCTTTTATAAGCATACTTTTTCAATTTTCTCGCTTCTTGGTGTAATTATTGATTAATTTCGCTTAATCTTTTCTTCTATAGGCGCTCAAAGTGGGCTATTCTAGAAGTTAACTTTTTTCAACCAAAGTTTTTTTTTCTCAAAATTGGGAAGAAGACTCAAAATTATCCGTTGAATAGGGTGCTTGTGTGCGCCACTGCGCAGGCACTGCCATAATCGACGGCTAATTCTTAATTTTCTGCCACATGTTAGAGAGAAAAGCACCGGGGATACTGCAAAACGGTGCTATATATTATCGAGAAGAGTAGCATGCATAGTATGAAGGTAGAATTCTCGTTTTATGTAGTACACCTATTCGGAAAAGAATGAATGTTTTGTGAAATTCGACTTAGTGAGCGTTTTAAAACAAGGTACAATTATAGCGATGAGTGGTTCAAAGTTTTGATGTTAAAAATCACGTTTTTGTGATATAGAACAGTTTTGGAAACCTAAGGGGAACTGATAGCAGGTTAAAACTTGTATCTTCCGCTAACCAAACGGATATGTTCCCGGAACATATGCTATTGCTATCGAGTTCATAACAGAAAGTGTCTACTGTTATCATCCTCCAACCAATACGATATGTTTCGGCGGGTGCTCGGCGTAACATATGCTATTGGTATCGAGTCCATAACAGCGAATGTCTGAGTAGAGGTTGAAATGTTAAAAATTTATAATTCTTTCAAGAGTTAATCACATGAAGGAAGTGGTGAAAGTGTACATGCATGGCATGTTTATTCAATTGCGAAGGTTTTATAATTTACTGATATATGTCCATGATTAAGTGCTTTAGAGAATTTTGTTTGTTGTAATAATGTTGTTTGTGAATAAATGTTTGCCAATAATGATACGTTAAGTGAAACCGGTGCACAGATGCATATGGAAACCCCAGGTGTAAGAGTGAAGGAGAAGAGCCAGTAGAAAAACTTGGTGAACATTTTCAACCAGTTAGATTATAAGGAAACTACGGAGATAAATTTAAACAAGTAAATCAACAAATGGTTCGAACGGACAGAGGAGGTAAAAATAGAAAAGGTTTAATTGATGGAAGGGGAGCGGCAGAATCATGATAATAGTCATATGGTGTGAATGCACCTCACCCCTTCGAAAAAAAAGTTGATTTAATCAATTTGAGCCGAGGTAATGAGAGCTGTTATTAGGATTTAACGATATACGTCTGCGCTAGTAAGCCGAAAATTTCATGTTTAACTATTGATGCGGGAAGGCCCCACAGAATAAGTGTGAGGCCGAAAAAGTTCAAGTCCAGAGGTGGTGGTCAGGAAAAAAGTGGTTTTCCCACCTGCACAGAAATAATTTTTAGAACATTTGCAACATTTTGGGACCTACTTTTCTGGTAGCAAAATTTTTTTAACAAAGCTTTCCCTATTAAAAATGTTACAACTTTCTTTGTAAATGAGATTTACCCGTGAAACTGTGATTGGGTAAGGTTTAGGTCTGGGGTAGTGGTCTAAGGTACTTCACAGTCCCAGGTAAGGGTTTTTCGAAAAAAATTGCTAGGTGTGAGGGAAGGACAAATCGACGATTCCCTCACACCTAGTTAAATACGAACTAGTAGGGAAAGGTTAAAATTACGCAGTCTTCAGCAACGTGGGACAAAATTGAGGATTACACCACGGTAGCACAATGTTCTGATCAAGCTCACAATAAAAAGCATTGTTTCCATGGCAGTAATGGCGCTGGGGAGAGGCGATTATAAACTTTCGGCAAATAGCAAGGTAACAGCGCGGTAATCAAGAGACGGTTAGTAGTGTACGCCCCCCATGAATTATTCTATTAGGTTGATGCAAAAGTCTCCGGACTTTTCACGACTCTACATAACAAACATTTATTTCAAAAACAAACAAGGCTTACATAAAAAAAAATATCCATGACATTCAAGGATCCTTCGCCACCGATTGGGCAGATCATTAATTCCCGACGCGTAGAACTCTGGCTGTTTCGAGTCGCAGTATTTTTCTAAGGCCGATTTGACCTCGTCATCGTTAATGAACTGTTTCCCATCTAGAAAATGCTGCATCGAACGGAACAGATGGTAGTCGGAAGGGGCAAGATCTGTGCTATATGGAGGGTGAGGAAGAACTTCCCAGCCCAGGTCCAGCAGTTTCTGCGGGGTTATACGGGATACGGGTGGTCGAGCATTATCGTGAAGAATGCGAACAGAAACTGCTGGACCTGGGCTGGGAAGTTCTTCCTCACGCTCCATATAGCGCAGATCTTGTCCCTTCCGACTACAATCTGTTCCTCTCGATGCAGCACTTCCTGGATGGAAAGCAGTTCACTAATAATGACGAAGTCAAAATGGCCTTAGAAGAATACTTCCACTCGAAACAGCCAGAGTTCTACGCGTCGGTAATTCATGATCTGCACAATCGATGGCGATGGATCCTTGAATGTGATGAAAATTATTTTGTTGGGTGAACCTCGTTTGTTTTTGAAAGAAATGTTTTTTATTCAAAGTCGTGAAAAGTTCGGACACCTTTGCATCAACCGGATAGTGTGTTCCTTGACAGGTTACTACCACTCATGAATGCTTTGCGTTGTGGTGTTCACGTGTTTTACAGTATGAACGAAATGAACACCAGGTGGTTTACCATGGTGTTACTTGGCTATACACTTGAAGTTATAATATAGTATAGGCGACTATGTATGCGACTGAAGGCCAGGAATATCAAGAAAAGTCAGGATTGTGCGCATTCCGTGACCGAAGGCCAAGCCTTTACTAGTGACTCACGGGGATCGTAGCCTAGTCTAAACAAACCTCGCACACGCTTAGCATGAAAGTCTTCAAACATTCGTGAAAGGCTGGACGAAGAAATTTTGTCAATCACTATATATTAGTGCCTCCGATTGAATTTTGATGTGTTGACGCGGAATGGAAGCAAATTTCGAAATCAAATAGGATAAAACTCGCGTGAGTATGAAGAATAGACGAGGACGGAGGGTGCACTCTTCTCGATGGAATTCTTAAAAAAGTGTGAATGCCGAAGCTGAGAGAGGCAATATTGACCGGAAGCTTCCATGTGAAAATTGGCCTGACATCACTTGTCGAAGCTGTTAAGCGCTATATTTTACTTTAAGGGCAGGGTTCGCGATAAAATCGGATGTTGCGCTATCCTGGGCATCACAGATCTGGGCATCACAAAAGTTAAAATAAAATAGTTGCGCCATTCGCACAGATTCGAATCGATGTATTCTAATAATTGCCATTCGAATACGTATTCATAACTGGAATTTCTACAATTGCACCATTCGACTACTATTCAATAATCGAACCTCAAAAAAAAAACAGGGTCATTTGAATCTATTCGATATTCGAAGCCTACTATTCGAATGGACATTTGAATAGTTATAATTTCGAATTGTTTCGAATAAATCTGCCCCGACGTCGCTATTTAAGGTGTACGGTAGGTGACCGTGAATTCCAATGGCAGGCGTGACCACGTCAAAGGATTTCGAAATCACTTGGCGCCTCGCCGCGTGCAAAATGTTCTAAACAACGGTTTGGTGTGCGTCCTCACCGCAATTTCTGTGTTCGTCAGCGCTGCAACAAATGATTGATTTGACTAGTTCCACCTTATTTAATGTGTAATGGTACCCAATGAATCTGTAACTAATAATATTTTGACAAGGGAATTAGAGGAGCACGGTCAAGTTCTAAGTTGTTCCAGAATGTCCAATAGTAAGAGGTAAGGAAACTTGCGTGCATGAGGCTATTGTAGCCCTTCATTTCATTTTTAAGAGGCGACACTCGGTTGACTTACATGCCTGCCAACCAGGGATGTGCGTAATAGAAATTTTGTAACTCGTTAGTCGTTAGTCGTTCAACCGGCAAAAACCCTCGTTAGTCGTTAATCGTTAGTCGTTAAAAATCTAGGCTTTGAAAACAAGCCCAGATGAGGAAGAAAAAAGCCTTTATGAATAGAAAAAAATGAAGGCATGAAGAGATGTATGTTTTTCAAAACATTCATGGTCGTTGAAGACATAAATCACTTCTTGTTGAAGAACCTAGTTCATAGTGCAAACCTTAATATACATAATTCAAAATAGGCCCGAAAGCCTAGTACTCGAGAGTATGTGTTCATTGATTTTTGCCATTTTTTCGGTAAGGAAAGAACAATTCGGGGAACCGGGAAAATCTTGAACTCTGATTTTTTTCAGTACGAAATTTGCTATTCTGCGCTACATGATGATATTTGAAATCTACCCGATGGTGACAGCACGGAGATTTGCACCGATTTTGCACGAATTGTTCTTTGCTCAGGGTCGCGATTAGAGCGCTTGCGTAGTTTAGAGCTTGTTCCCTTAATGGGGAAAGGTCGGAAGAAATTAGCACCCAAGTGAAACTTTCACACACTGAGAGGTCCCAGCACCACCCCATATCTCAAATTTATGACTGAAAATCGGAAGACGGCACCCTTTACAGTCCAATCATCGGATACAGGTACCGTCGTCGAGCAGTTGTGGCTTGCAGGCACCGTACCATATTATCACCTCTGATAGTGCCCTGTGTAAAAAAACTCCGCTGGAGCCGGTAATGTTTCGGGACTGGTTCAGCGAGCCTACCATAGAGTCGTGCGCGACCGACGCGAAGTCGCAGAAAAGCTGCTCCGGACCTTGCTCAACGTTGGTTTGAGGTAAAAATTTGGGGGGTTCAGAACTGCGAAGCAGTGTCAGTAGAAATAATAAGTACTGGAGGCTATGGTTATTTTGTACCATTCACCTAGAACAACCAACAGTGCAATATGTATCAATCCTGGTGTAAGACTTGGGTTGGAGCACGATTTGAATGTCTATTGACTTTCTAACGAATTTTGGGTTTGCTTACGAAAATAGTTTGAATTCCGTTAGTCGTTAGTCGTTAGTCGTAACGCCCAAAAAGCCCGTTAGTCGTTAAATTCGTTAGTCGTTAGTCGTAATTACGCACATCTCTGCTGCCAACCCTTCATCCAAACTGCTAAATATACTACAATCGGGAACATTTTTCTTGATTCTGTGGGCATCATATTCTATGAGGGGGGGGAGGTGTACATGGCGAAAAAACGGAAAAAAAGGTTCTTCCAGATTTTTTTAGGTATGGTATTTTTGAAAGAGAGTTGCCAGCTGCATAGAACAGCCAATTTTCGCTCGTAGAATTTAAGAAATGCAGCCATAGTGGTCATTTGGAGAGAAGCTGCACTCTATTTTTTGTCGTTTTTCGTTTTTTTTTTATCTACCGAATGGTCCGTTGGGAAAACACAGTACACATGTTTGTTACTCTATTCATCCTTCACAACTTAGAGCGGGACGTTTTCCGAAACGTTGCGGGTCCCTCGAGACTTTCACCAGTTAGGATCCGAAAATAATACCCACAGTTGGATAGTTCTCCTTCATACGGAAACGCACTGAAATCTAAACCGTCGATGAAGACATTGCGCTCCATGGATACTTTCGTTACTCACCATCCTATCTCTCCTACTCCTATCTCTAAGCACAAGAAAGTTATGGATGAAATACCTGCCATGACAACCACCCAATCCTGAAAATGACTTGCATGAGTGTTCTGTCACTTTCATTCTTTTTTGGGGCGTTTCCCCGGTCGTCACCGGTTTTCCCGATGGTGAAGGTTCCCCCCTTTACCTGCCCAGAGGTGAAAGTTGGTGGAGTACTTGGCTTCACCCAATGACGCTATGCTTCTTAGCGGTTCTTTGGTTGCAGTTGTGATCGTCTTCAAAGTGAGCGGAAAACTCCCAAGATTTTCTCTTGGCTATTTTACGTCTTTAGCCTTGTGGTAGTTTTTAAGGGTAAAAGAATAAAGGATGTCAGCAGTTTACAACCCGGATCGCTTCATACTCTGAAATTGTAAGCTCATTCGAAATGACATGATTGCTCGCCATCGGTTTATTTCAGAAGTGAACACTCGCGGATTCCTGCAAATGCAATGATTTCCAAAGAAACAGACTCTTTCCAAGAATACAACAGATGCGGGACACAGAAGGATGTGAGATTCGTCATTTCAGGAAGAATTGGGTAACATGTCAAGAAATAGTATTCAACGCCGGGTATTTGCCCTTTTAAAACGATTCCCATGAGAATCAGGCTATCTATGTGTACTCCATGAGAAGTCATTTTTAGTGATTTTCACACACACACACACACGTCTGCTTGGAATTCATCCTTAATCGTGGAACTAAGACTAAGATATTCTTAATCGTGGGAAGAAATTCAAAATTGGGATAGCAATGCTGGCCAGCAGCACTGGTTGCCGTTGTCATCAGGCGAATCAGCAATGACTCCCTCGGGGAAGCCGGAAAGACGAACTTGGACGCCAACAAAGAAGACAATTTATGGGAAAATTCAACACAAAAAAGTCACCCAGTCAGTCCTTGAATCGCTGAACGTATTTATTCGATGGTTGGGTTCGAGGCCTAAGAAACTGTTAGAAATGATTGGACTAAACATAAAGGTACACCTACTTCCTCGAGTCATTGAGCTAGTTCTACATAATGAGCAGAAGTGCCAAATATGGTTTCTGCTTTTTGCCCGTAAAGGAACAAATGACTGTCCCAAGCCATTCATTCCTTCTATCGAACGAGCGGTTACTTCTTCAGGCGATATGAGTCTTCGACAACATGCTGATCCGCACATGGCTAGTTTTGTAGATGAAATGGCAGGTATCCGTTGGTGTCGCATCGCCGTACTATTGTCTGGCTGCAATTAGCAGGTACCTGCCTCTTGTCTAGCAAATACGCTGACATCTGACAAGCACTCCTTTAGCATTTTTGCGATGTCTCTTGTGCTTCTTTCTTCATTTAGCTATTGGTCAGTTTACTGGCAAGCAAGGGGAGGCACCTCAGCGGGGTTCTGGCGTCTCAATGAAAAAAAAACAAGCGGATCCGCGCAGTAAACGACGTACTAATCACGATTCCGGAAAAGTCGGATAAGCTAGGCCTAGTATACATTCCATTTCACTATCAAGTTTATTAGTTCCATTGCGGACTCGGGCATAGCGAGGGCGAGACATAGCTAGAGTGCTCGGGGGTGGTGGAGAGAGCAGCAAGTGCACGCACACTCTTGCGATCGACCTGAGTAAATGTTCCGTTACGGTTCGAGTCTACAGTGAAATCGGACAGATTTTTTAAAATCCTCAATGTTTAGTTCAGAGAATGCTTCTCGAGTATTGCACTCATATTCGCCATATTATGCTCTACCACTACGAGAAAGGATGGACCGCAGCTCAGCCATTTCGCGATCTCAACGAACTTTTTGGCGAAGAAACATTCACTGATAGTGCAGTACGGAAGTCGTTTATTCACTACAAATCAGGTGACACTAGTTTGGAGGATAAAGAAGGAAGAGGTTGGCCATCGGATTTTGATGATCAAGCGCTTCTGACAGCCAAGGAAGAGGACGAAAGCCTGACCACGCGAATGCTGGCTGAAGACTTCAACGTCAATCAATGAATGATCGTTCGATGCCTGAAGAAGCTTGGAAAGGTATGGAAATTGGCTGGATGGTTGCCCTACGAGCTCTCCGACAACACTCAAGCTGAATGGGACAGAGGCTCTGTACACAACGAGGGAGAAGTTGTCCAATTTTGCAGTTTGAAACGTCGCTCCACTCAACGCGAGCGAAGTGGTCCCGAGTGGATTTAGAGCCGCGAAAGGCGGGACAACTTCTCCATCGGTGTGTAGAGAGCCCCTGTCCCAAGCTGAACGCGTTCGAATTTTCGCCCATTTACTGCAGCGAAACGAACAACACCATTTTTGAAGAATCTTGTCTTTGAGGATGAGTCATGGCTTCTCTTCAAAAACGTTAAAAAAGAAGATCTGCGTTTCGCCAGGTGTTTCCCTCAAAGGAATATCAAAAGACGTGCACTGCAAGCAGGTTATGTGGTGTGTGTGGTGGGACAGAAGCGGAATCATCCATTGGGAAATGATTTCAAATGGCATTCGTTATTGGTTTAACGACTCAGATGAAAGGAAACAATGGAGAATCCCTGACAGAAATGGCAAGCGGCAATTCAACATCAACCGCGACGTCAATCTGGCTCAGCTTGATAACCTTAACGCTGCAATCTAGGCGAAAAGACGGCGCAAAAAAAACCACATCGTGTTCCATCACGATAACGCCCGTCCACATGTTGAGCACCTTGTGATCGAATCCATCGCCAATAAGGGATGGGATCTGCTCCCACATCCGTCGATCTCACCGACAGAAGCACTAACGGACTATCATGCCAATCGTTCTTTGAAAAACTGGCAAACAAACAAAGTCTATGACGACTTGGATGACTTGGTGGCTGATGTCAAAGCGTGGATCGCCTCCAAGAATCGTGACTTCTTAGCAGATGGAATCGACCGACTGCCAAGCAAATGGGAAGCAGTTCTTAAAGTGGAGGGTGACTATGCTCTCGAATGATCATTTAAACATGTTTTGATTGAACATTGTTATTGTTTTTGTTGAGTAAAAATGTTTTCGAAAAAACGTTTCATAATTATGCATCAACCCAATATTTGGACGCTATTCGAAGATGTGTGGCGTTTTGAAAACGTGAACACATTCAACCAAAGAATTTCAATATTGAACATTTTTTCCGAATCTAATATTTTTTTCGAAAAAAAATTCACGACCAAAACATTATAAAACTTTCTTGTCCGATGTCCGATTCTTCGATTATGTAGTGGCTAAAACTTTTCTATTTCACAGTCAGAGAGTAAATATATTAACAAAACTACTGGAGCGTTGGGTTAGCAAGTACTAAACCCCAACTCTCCATCAAACTTGCATGGAATAAGAACTCTTTTCGTTCTAAATAATAAATTGGGGCGGCAATGCGTGACAGTAGAGTGTATCACCCTGCACTCTGTAGAGCCATAGAATGACGAGGTGGATCTTTTTCGGACACCTTCGGGATACAGCGAACTGCTTCAGCCTTTCGAAAGTCCAATTAAAACAACTCGAAATCAGAAGGTGGCAAACCCTAAACAGTGTGGAAAGTATGCGGGCAGATTACGGGAACAGAACTCGAAAATTAACGACTTGTATAGGCACAAATTTCTCAAATGGAGCACGTTCGATTGCTCATGTATAAAGAGAAGGTAACCAGTTATTAACGCTCAGTGACCATGAAGAGCATAGAAGAGTAGTTATTACCGCCTGAAGACCTCGTCTAGTCGTTAAAAATTAATTATTCATAGGAAGGCAATATTTTCCTAAAAACATGTGAGCCGGAAGAGTGCAATGCGTGAGACACCCCCAGACTCAACGGCTTCGTCCGCAGTCATCGATTAAGGCCTTATGTGATTATCACAGACATAGTCGGCACGATGCCCTCATTCGAATTGTTTTCGCACTTGGAGGAGGAGTGTCCTCCATAAATGCCGCTGGATTTTTTTTTGATAAGGCACAGTGGTAATGACCGGAATAGGCGAGAAGTGGGAAAAGCCGCTGAGTGTTTCAAGTGAAATCGAGTGAGAGCAGCTCGAAATATGTATGTATATACAAGAAAGCTAGAGACATAAACATGTACAAGGACTTCTAAACACACTGCAGTGTGGCATCTAGAAGTCTGACGCCTTAAAGTCCACGATTTCATGATGACCCGAAGTTCCTGCGATTGAGATTGTCCGCCCACGCGGTCGGTGTGCGTGTCGAACTGCCGTCTTGAAGGCGCATTTCGAATTTGTAAATCGATAAGTGCAATAGCGGACCACTAGACAATAATATACCGGTGAGCTGCTCGCAGCTGCGGGAAGACTCGTCCGAAAACTGTCTCCACGACGGCCACTTGGCAAGCACTCTGAAAAACGAGAACATGTTTAATGTAATATAAAGTGTAGGAATCTTGAGGCATTCAAGTATCTTACCTTTATATGGCATGTACCCTACGTTTATATTACACGTAACATACATTGATATGACATGTAAAATTCACTTAATTTTCATTTAACGTAATTAGAGCTGCAAGTTGAAGCTCGATGCTAAAAGGCACCGTACACGATGAAAACCATATCTGGGGTTTTTGGCGTTTTTAAGATAGTCCAAAACAAATTTGAAGTTCGCGCCGACATCAACTTGTGATAGCCGCGCGGAGAACGCAAGGAACAGTTCTACGATTCGTTCCTTGGCGCAGCGTTGAAAGCTTTTGATTTCCTACATAAAACAACCACTTGAACGGAATTAGAAAGGGTTACCAACCTGTTGCGTCATTGCTTTCAGCTGCTTCCGATCGATGCCGAATGTGAATCGACCAGCGTGTGAATTGCGCCCTACGACGCGTCAAGGCACGCACGCCGGCGGCAACCACGGAGTTTTGCTCCTTCTAACAACGGATCGATCCTAGGGCCGGCGCTCCAAACCGAGGAAGCCGTTTTGAGGTGAGCAAATCTTCATTCAGAGGCGATTTCGAAACTCCAAACTTGCTGTCATAACCACTCATCCGATTTTGCGCAAAAGCTGGAAATAGGTTTTCGTCGTGTACGATGCCTTTAAGGGTTGAAGCTGCAAGTTCCAAGTTGCTGCCTCAGGCACGAAGCAACCTCTAACCTCCTGGGATGCTTTCTTGGAAATCTTAAAGTCCCAGAATCTTAAAGTTTGCTGCTCCATAAGTGCAGCAGCAAGCTTGGAATCCACAGGTTCATGAATTAGTCAGTGGGCTTTAGCTTGCTTCAAAAACATTGTGGAGTTCGCGCAATAGTTTTAGTTTGATGAATGGACGGGGCTGCGACTGTAGATCACCCCGCGCGAATCGAAACCCCATTCCCCAGTGAGGCCGCCAACCCCGCACGGCCAACCGCCTGGTCCATGCGTCAGACTAAAATGAAAACGGAAACCAGATGGCGATCCCTCTAATCCCTAATCCTCCCCACGATTAGCACGAACTATGAGGAGCGAGAGATCAACGACACGACCAGCGCGAGTGACCACCCGGTCAAATGTCAATGCAATGGACCTGCCGTCACCACCAAGGTATAGGACGGCAGGCATGCTCTGCAGGTTTGGGAAAGGTGTTCAGCATGTGCCCTCAATTGCTGAGGATATTTGAATCATGTTACTCTTATGCTACATGTAATATACCTGAGTGGATATGATTGACATGTAACTTACATTGAGAGAAATATGTTACAAGTATATTGTTTTCGTCTCTTATGTTACAAATATTATGTTTTCAGCAATTGAAAACATATTACATGTAATATATCCTACCGGTGTATGATACATACGTGTGGTATTTGGCGGTGGAGTGAATCGTACAGTCGGGGCTTAGTACGTCGGCGCAATACCGTTAGTACGTCGGCACAAAGGAATCGGCAGCACCTGTGCTGTAGCTGCTGGTAACAGCAGGATATGCTGGCAACGACCAGGTGCTCCTGCTGCTTGTGCTGGCGTACTAACGCTTTGTTTATCGTGGCACGCGTGCTATTGCCAGCCCCTCTCTCCTAATTTCTGCTGACAATCTCCTCCAGATACGAATGAACACTGCTGCATCCTCTTGTACGACGACGGCGGGCTTATAAGGGGTATGGTATACTTTTGCGACACACGGTCGCGTCGCTCTGCACAGCGACAGCGACCCCTCCCGTCCTTTAAATCTGTCGCTGTCGCAGTGCACTGCACAGCGACAGCGACAGTGGTAGCGAGAGGCTATGGCACATTTGTAGTATGTCAGCCCTCCGCGACACGTCGCTGCGACCCACATGCGACATCTGTTCCTACAACGACCGTTGCCGTTGTTCCGATGCGGGTCCCGCCACGATTTGTGTCAGATTGCATGCCTGTCGCACATTGCAGCGACAAAGTATACCATAGGCCTAAGGCGTCCAGTCTCGCTGAGGGGGCAGTTGGCCGTTTGAGGCCAGTCCGAGGAGGTGACCTTGTATCACTTTTAAGACGTTAATTTTGAACGCTGAGCGAATCATCCCCAGGCCCATCGCGAGGGAAGCCTCCCCGTTGTGGACCGTGGCCGAGATGATGCCCTTGTTGCGGACCGCGGCGAGGATGGCCTCCTTGCTGCTGGCCGTGACAAGAATTATACCAAACACCGGTAAGGAGGGTGACAGTCCAAATTCTGTCGATAATGAGCGTTAGTGGGCCAGCATACATTGGCAGGATATGCTGCCGCAACCAGTAGCTCCTGCACACAACGATAAGCGGTATTGTGCCGACGTACTAAGCCCCGACTGTCCGAGTGAGGGGCCGATAGATCGCATGTAAAACACATCGGTCGAGATGATTCGCAAGTAATATGCATTGGCCAATTTATATTATATGTATAATGGTGCAGTCCTCTATTTGTTACATGTAATATGTTTTCATTTTTCTGAGCACCCCGACCGCGTAAGCGGAAAGTTTCATTCGAAACTTTTACATTCACATGAAACAGAATTAAATAGATATCTTTACGCCTCTAAGCCCTATACCGCTCTCTATCTAGTCAAGGGTACATATGAGAAAATGGGAACAGAACGAAGTCTAGCTAGTACAATTATCTTCCAGTGATAATTTCTGAGCAGATTCTATTCTACAACAGTGCGTTTTCTCTGACAGAGTAGCGATAGATCATCCACATCCATTCCAAATCTGGGCTATATTACGTAAGACTGCCGGTGTAGAGCTCAAAGAGTGCCTCTCACGAACTCAAAGAAAGTAACTGGTTGATGTCAACTTTCCAAGGACCCCCTTATACGGTAATGTTATATGCACGTGACACGGGACAGTACACTGTAGATGCAGGCCGTTTTTTTCGACTAAAGAGCCGCCAAATCCCGTCACCTATGGCCGACCTCATAAGACTGTGGGAGGCTCCCGGGAAGGTACTTGGAGCACCCGCCGGATTGACAGGAAGGTTCCCGGATACCTGACGGGTAGACGGGTACTCTTACTTAGTGGGTGGACGGAGACGGGTGTGGCTGCTTAGTACGCCAATCTCACGCGGCAGAAAATGATCAATATCTTCCTGACAGGCAGTGCGGGCACTCGCACTGTTGAGGTCGGGTATGCTATGCTTGCCGGAAAGCATTTATAGCGGACAGCATACGCGCGCGCACGCACGCTACCGGCGGCAGTAATTTTTACTCCGAAATAAAGGATGTATACAAAGTTCAAAACCACTTCCGGTCTTCTCAAGCCTGCTGCACCAAACTCGCCATACAGGCATAACTGAGTATTACAAGGAATTTTTCTAAACAGTTTTTTTTTCTCTGCAGTTTCAGGTTTTCATGATTCCTTAAGACCAATATCCCTTTCTTCTTAGAGGTTGAAAACTGAGATACGGGTTTTATCGTGGACACTGCCAGTAAGACTGGATTCTTGCGAATTCATTCAATAACACCAAAGCATTTACTGGACCTCAAGTAAAGTTATGATGTTGGACTCATAGACAAAGTTCAAGAAGAAAGCATTGAAACACAATTGAAATCCAGACTCTTTGTGTGGTAGAGCGAATTTCTAGCAGGGCACGTGAGTTTTGCTGCTTTTGGGCGTTAGCAAAGTGCCCTCTTCGAATGCGCATAAACACAGAGCCCGCAGGAACCCACCCCATTCATAGCCGTCTGTGTCGAGAGTTCTTTGACGAATAAGGCTTTCTTACGAAGAGAAACTCAATTTCGATTTCTTTCTGTTTGATTTTCAAAACACAATTTGTGTAAATCGCCGGAAGAGCTTGACTAAGAATTGAAAAGTGTAAGAAAAGGATAGCACGAGCTGGACGAATCCTTGCATTTTCTGAATAAAAAGCAGTGTTCCTGAATGAAAAAAAAAATTGTAAGATTATTCCGGAATAAAACTATTGGTTTGATGCATAATAATGGAGCAATTTTATTAACGCGTTTTTTTTAGTAAAAAATTGGCGTTTCGTCCTCAATATTTATATAAAAATAAACCTCAATATTTAGTAAACAAAATGCGTCACGAAAATCACACTCATATTCGCCATAGTATGCTCTACCACTACGAGAAAGGATGGACCGCAGCCCAGTCATTTCGCGATCTCAAGAACCTTTTTGGAAAGGAATTATTACTGATAGTGCGGTACGGTAGTGGTTTATTCGCTTCAAATCAGGTGACACTAGTTTGGAGGATAAAAAAGGAAGAGATCGGCCATCGGATTTTGATCGTTGCCGGAGAACTGGTTCGCGCCTGTCTTTTCACCCACTGAAAATTTCGCACCAACCCGGGGTTTCCCTCCCCTTCCAAAATCGAGAGAGTTAGAGGGCCTCAGAAGTGGATCTTTTACATTGAGTTTGATTGCCAATCTGAGCTTAACCTTGGGTATCAAAACTTGGAAAATGGCGGCGCAGATCAGTTCTCATGTAATCGATTTCGATGATCAAGCACTTCAGACAGCCGTGAAAGAGGACCAAAGCCTGACAACTCGAATGCTGGCTGAAGACTTTAATCTCAATCAATCAACGATCGTTCGATGCCTAAGGAAGCTCGGAAAGCTATGGAAATTGGCTGGATGAGTGCGCAACGAGCTCTCCGACAACCACAAAGGTGAACGCGTTTAATGTTTCACCGATTTACTGCAGCGAATCAAACAAACACCATTTTCGAAGAATCTTGTCACTGGGGATAAGTTATGGCTTCTCTTCAAAACCGGTAAAATAAATCAGATCTGCGTTTCGCCAGGTGTTCCCCCGAAAGGAATACCAAAAGACGTGCTATGTCGTGTGTGTGGTGGAACAAAAGCGGAATCATTCATTGGGAAATCATTTGATATGGCGTTTGTTATTGGTTTAACGACTCAGATGAAAGGCTTCAATGGAAACTCCCTGACAGGCATAGCAAGCGGCAATTCAGCATCAACAGCGACGTCTATCTAGCTCAGCTTGATCACCTTAACGCTGCAATCGAGGCGAAAAGACCGCGCAAAAAACTCATCGTGTTCCATCACGATAGCGCCCGTCCACATGTTGAGCGTCATGTAATCAAATCCATCGCCAATAAGGGATGGGATCCGCTCCCACATCCGCCGTACTCACCGACAGAAGCACCAACGGGCTTTCATGTCAATCGCTCTTTGAAAAACTGGCAAACAAACAAAGTCTACGACGACTTGGATGACTTGGTGGCTGATTTCAAAACGTGGATTGTCTCAAAGAATTGTGACTTCTTCGCACGTGGAATCGACCGACTGCCGAGCAAATGGGAAGCAGTTCTTGAAGCGCATAGAAACAATTCTCTCGAATGACCATTTAAACATGTTTTGATTTAATATTGTTTTTGTTTTTCTTAAAAAAATATTTTAAAAATAACGTTACATAGTTATGCATCAACCCAATACGACAAGGCAGCGACATACATATACATGCAGAGTACGGAGAACCATAAATGCCGCTTAAATTTTAATTCTCAGCTCGGTAAACTAATCGCTTTGGTGGCCCTTACTGCGATTCACGAACCAGCTCAGGAAAAAACCCTGCAGGAAAGTTTATCTTGGAGGGGGCTTAAAGCCTTCAAAGCACGTAATTGTCGCTAGCTGTTTATGGAAAAAACTCCCGAAGTCATGAATGTGCACATATGTTCCGCTAAATGTACCCAATCGCTCATTCAAAACGGAATTTATTGCAAAATAATGACTAGTTTGCACTTGAAAGAAGTAAAGCACATAATCGTAGGGTGGTCTATTCACTTGTGAGTGTTCGCTTCAGTATGGCTCTAATCCAAAAACCTAAATCTCCAAACATCATCTATGCGGATCATAGTATAAAAGCGATAATTAGAGGTCGATTCAGAGAAAGTACGGGTGAGCTCATAGGTGCTTTAGAACTTTTTCGTTCATTACAGAAACTGCCTTCAGGGGGAATCAATTGCGACTATGTCTACCGGGACAACGTAGTCAAGCAAATCTGTTATGTATGGCGCCTTCCAGCATCAATCGTGGGTGTGTGCCACAGAACAGGCTATACGGAGTGTTCGCCAGCTCAAATCAAATGTCCTCGTGCAAAACAATTTGTGTGGCATATAATAAAGTCAGAAAAAAATCTACTTTTCTAAAATCCTTTTTGAGCGCAAAGTCTGATTATGTTTATCGCAGCTTTCGAGACTCACTCTAAAAGAAGTTATGAGCGTTTTTAAACTTTGCGAGAAGGTAAGGATACCTACCCATCAAGCAACTTTTAGGGTGTTTTGAAAAATTTTTTCGGATTCCGCTTAAAACATAAGTATAGGGGTAATCTGGGGTGCTGAACACGAAACTTGGGTTCGCTCCTCGAAATTTTGAGGTTTACTGTAGGTTACGGTAGGTAACATGCCATTTAGGAGGCTAAACCTACCTTAAAAATTCGAAAATCGACAAATGGACATCGAACTCGTATTCAGCACCTCAAATAACCTCCGCATAGAAATTTTGAATCAAATCTGAGACATTGACCAGTCTACCGTATAGGGACCGTAATCTACCGTAAGCTGTAAAAAATCGATAAACTGGCATCAGATTTGTGTTGAGCACTCCAAATAACCTCTTAAAGAACGATTTGAGCCCCATCTGTCGTCATATTCCGGAAATCGTCAAAAATCGATTTTGCCAAGTTTTTCTACCCGTGAGAATCTTTGAACGAACTAAGCCGAAAATTTTGGAAAAACGACAAATTATCCTTTAATTCGTGATCAGCACCACCAGATAACCCTGGGTGAACTTCAGGTCATACTTGGGACATTTTTCTCCAACGCTTCCAGAGCCCTGTAGTTGGTGTACTGTGCTTCTCTGTGCTAAATTCCGGTCCGCAATTGCGTCTTGACGCGGCCGCACGCGCTCGAGTCGGTCGAAAAGCCGTCTCGATGTGACTTTTTGATACAGTTTTCTCCAATTTTCTCAGATTTCCAGTTTTCAAAACCCACATACATAGAGTCAACAGATCGGCAGCTGTGGCGCTGGAAACTCTTGCGACTCGGGAGCGTATAGCGTGTTGGGACGCAATTACGGACCGGAGATTCTCCGAGAGAAGCACAGTAGATGAATGCCCGACCGAGAATCCGTGCAAGTCCAAAACGCTATCAGACTGAACAATGTTTGGAAATTGTGCCTCCACCCAAACTTTGCTCGAGGGAGGGGTAGTCTTAGGTCCTGAACACGATTATGAGGTCCGTTTTTGATTTTCCCTAAGATTACTGCCCTTTCTGAAGGGTACAATAGGTGCGGAAGTCAGAGAATATTAGCCTATGACTTTTTTCAGAGTAATTCTGGGCAGCTGCAAAAGGAACATTCGGACTCTTCAAAAATAGTTTGCACATGCTTGAATATTAGAATTTATCGCGATAAAGAATATTCAAAATTCGTTCACCGTTCCTTTGGTGAGATGAACACCAACTGTTCCGACGCTGAGCAGGACAACCGTTATAGGACGTGGGAGGGGTGTTCCAATGGGTGGGCTGGCGCACGAGATTTTCGCCCACTGCCCCACCGTTTCGTCGCGCATTTCCGTTCTAACTCTTCTGAGAAGGACCCAAAGTTTGAATTTCCGCCAAAAAAGGGGAATCTTTCCACCGTGAGCACTACATTTGAGGCCACAAGCGCAACAGCAATAAGTATGAAAGGTCGCAGACCGAGCAGCTACAATCGCGCGGGTAGCTGATGCCTGATTTTTGCTAGCGCGGAGCGTCACACTTGCGCGGCAGCGGTGACGAGAAGTATGAACGGAGTCATCATGTAAGCGTGCTTGTGAAAATGTAGTGCTGTCTCAGTATCTAAATAATCTTCCACTGGCTTTCCACTACGATCCTGGTCAATACTACACTGCAGCCCTACAAGAAAATGTTAGGCTTTGGCTGAAGTACTACAATTACACGCGAAAGGGAAGCGCTAGGACTTATTCTTAAAGGCACTGTTCACGATGAACTTCATTCTCGAATTTTCATGCAAAACGCTTCTTGTGGCTCACAGAAGCAGAACAGTGACGAAAAGCTACCCAGGAGCCTCAAAACGGTTTGGGAAAGTGGGCAAACCCCGCCGCTTCGTGCAAGTCCGGCCCCTTTGCGCCCCTAGTCGTGAACAATGGAACACTCGACATTGTGAGATGAGTGATGGTTTCCGATCAAAAACCCTGTTCTTCCCTTCATTCTCAACTTCTCTCTTTACACAGGACAGCTCGCATACATTGGCTGCAAAAAACGGAAGTTACAAGCCTCGGACAACTCGTCCACCATGTTTCCCTAGCTCAATTTTTGAGCGCCCCTAACTCCCTTCCCCAGAACGTCTTGTACGATTCCAGAGACATCATTGGAATCAGCATGGGGCCGTTTTCAAGATAGGCGAAAAAACAGAGAAGGGAAGTTTCATCGTGAACACTGCCTTTAACAGGGGTGATTCGAGTATTACATACACCCTCTGAAAGCACACGCAGGTCTAAGAAATTGGCAGAAATCGAGAAGGATTTCGTGCTTCGTGGCGTTCTCAGATCCATGCATAAATCTTCCCGTGGCTTGCATGCGTGCTTCTGTGACTCTCATATTTCAAATTCTGATATGAGCAAGGGCAGAATTACAGGAGATTCCATGAGGGAAATCTTGAGGGGAAATCGTTTATGCTATTAGAATACGGTAATCCAGCTCAACATAGCGATAATCCGAAGTGCACTTTAGTAGGTGAAACAAATTAACTCTTATGTTGCGCGAGGCTACATACAGTTGACCGCATTGTTAAAAGGACATGGTGCGGTTGCGGCCTCGCACTAATTACGGTAGAATCTGGCACTTTGCCAGATTTCGTCATCGATTGGCGCCAACCGTCGTCTCTCTACTCACGAGAATATCAGCTGTGACGCCGATCGATGACGAAAGCTGGCAAAGTGAAAGATTCTACCGTAGTTTTAGTGCGAGTCCGCAACCGCACCATGTCCGTTTACATTGCGGTCAACGGTATCCTCTGTTTTGGAGTGTGATTTATTTCCGTTCGTCGCGTGCGTCTGCTTACGTACGCTGCGTCTCCTTCTCCCCACAATTCTCGCTGTCTCTACCATCGCTCCGCACAAGCACACGAGGAACAGAGTAAATCTGGCTCGGAACCAGAGGATATGCCATTTTTGAAGACCACCTGATTGGTTCTTTTTTTTATTCTGATTGCTAGCGCATGTCCGACAAGTCATTTTTTGGTTTTATTCATAAATTTCATATCAAATTCCGCAAGTGACCGCCTTGTAAGATTTAATATTCTATATAGGAAGATCTGCTGAAGGCATGAAAATTTTTTCTGAACTCTCTGAAAGGCACATTGTTCAATAACATTTCAGAACAATTTAAAAAAAGCACCGGCTTTTCCTTCTAACTTTTTTTACTCTTGAAGATGGTTATCTGGCGTAGGTTGTTTTTGAAATTCTCATGAAATTCTGGGCTGAATAGTGTCCTCAAGTTTTGATAAATACCCCATCTTCAAGCCAATTCTGATTTATGAAGTCCATTTTTCGCCCCAAAGACATCAGTTTTTAGCTCGTTATTGTTCTATCCCGACAGATGGACCACTGGGGAAGGTCGGTTTAGGGATCCCAATGAAAGTCTGCGTCGAATAACTTCTCCATGTTTGAAAAATATTCTCCCATTCCTCTAGCCGATTTAATTTTATGAAATGCTAGTTTTTTTTTGCCTATAACATTGTAATCCTTTGAGATATGTATATGACGTTCGCCTCAAGCGATGAAATAAACAAAACAAAACAAACAAAGGATAATCTTAGGTGCTTCAGTTTCTTGAAGCTTGCAGGAGTCATTATCACTCAACTTCGACGTGGAACTCATTGCTGTTTCTTAAAGTTTTGAACGGGAAATGGCCGCAAAATGCCTGCTCGCCGCGAAATAGCCGCAAAATAGCCGAGAAATAATGCTCTCCAGGTAGATATGCGGAGCATTCCAGAGGCATGATTAAGATGTCAGCACCTCCGTCGGTTCAATTACCCGAGTTTGAGGTACTAGGACCTCATTCAGCCTCTGGAGGCCCCGCCCAACCGCTGGCGGCCCCAGATGGTGGCTCGGCGAGCCGGCGACGGTTGCGTCTTGCTTAATTTTGTTTAATTCTGAACTTTTCTCGGGTATACCTAGGCTATTTCTCGGCTACTTCTTGTTCGTTCCGTGAGAAGCCGCGAATTAGCCGGCAAATAGCCCACCAGGAGCCGCTGCTGAGCCTGGTAAGCTAATTCCGCCCCACCAGGCTCCGCAGCGGCTCCTGTGCCTGGTGTGCTATTTCGCGGCCAAAACTCTCAGGGGTGGGATTCCCGCCCTGCTGGAAATACGGTATGAGTCCTTCAATGCCTGACCTATGAAAGCAGATTTTGCTCCGATGGGCCTGTTGTCTGATCTCCGCGACTAGTTGTAATAAAATGTTTTGCTTTCTTGTTCGTCTACCCATTTTATAGATGGTCCTAGGGGCTTGTTGATCGAATCCACAGCTCACGATGGCATGGATTCCCGCTGTTAGGCGCAGAGCAGTGATGAGAGGGCAGCCACGCATTTTGAGCTGTGGATTCAGTCAAAAAGCCGTCCTAGGCCCTAATTGTCTCCAGAGTGACGGCCCTCAGCAAGGTAGTTGTCTAACTACCTTATCAGCACCTTTGCCGAAGGTCTACATTTGAATAATGAAGTGATTCTCACTCCGCGACCAGCAAAAAGTGAGCTCTTTGACTGCAACTGTGTTGCCAAAAAAGGAGAACTGTCACGCTTGTCTAATCACGGGCCAAGATTTATCGCAGAAAACAGGACGAGAAGGCACAGTAAAAAATTGGGAAAAAAGGTAATTGTAGACAGAAAGGATTTGAAGATAATTAATTCATTACAGGAAATTCACAGAAAAAAAACAGAAATTAAGAAAGCATGGCAGAATGGTGACGTGGTACTATATTCCGGACGCTATACATCCTAAACTGCTGACAAGGGAACCACTTTTAGTCATCTGACCCTTCCGGATGAAATGTACTTTTCTAAAACCGTTTTTGTCGTGGAATCCGATTATGATCTTCGCAGCTGCCTGAATTCACTCTGAAAAAATTACAGGCGTTTTTCAAAGCCTAGAGGCAAGGTAAGGGTAAGGCCGGTACGGGCCCCACGAATTTTTATGGCGTTCTGGAAAAATTTTCGGATTCGCCCAAAACTTGTGTCCACGGGTAATATAGGGTGGTGATCACGAATATGAAGTCCGTTCGTCGAGATTCTGAGGCTAACTGTAGGTTACGGTGGGTACTATGCCATTTTTAGGAGAAAACCTACTTAAGTATTCCGAAAATCGAATTATGGACATTACATTCGTATTCACCACCCCGAACAACCCCCGCATACAAATTTTGAGTCAAATCTGAGACTTTGACCGAATTACCGTATACCCACTGTAACCCACTGAAATCTGTAAAAAATCGATAAAAAGACCTCAGATTCGTGTTTAGCATTCTAAGTAACCTCTGGGGAAGAATTCGAGCAATATCTATCGTGGCACTCTGGAAATTGTCAAAAGTCGATTTCGCCGTCAATTTTTCTGCCGGTAGAAAGCTTTGGAGAAACGACAAATAAATCTAAGATTTCTGATCAGCACCCCCAAATAACCCCCCAGGCGAATTTTACGTCAAATCTGGAAAATTTTTTAAACTCTTTCAGAGCCTTGTAATTGGTATAAACAAGCGACTAACCAAAAGTCCAAAACCCTATCAGTCCGGAAAGGCAACGTTTTGTGCCTTCACTCAAACTTAGCTCAGGGGGGGGGGGTGTTTTGAATTATGAGGTCCGTTTTCAGATTTTTCAAAGCCGCGTTTTGGAAGGTGCAGTAGGCAAGAAAATCTGGCAAAAAACGACTACATCTTTTTTCAGAGTGTGTTAAAGGCAGTGTTCACGATAAGAATCGTTTTCTGCTCCTCCGCCTATCTTAAAGACGGTCCCATGCTGATTCCGAAGATGTATTTGGAATCCTACAAGGCCTTCTAGGAACGGAGTTATGGTCCCTCAGAAATTGAGCTAGGGAAGCATGGTGGACGAGTTGTCCGAGGCTTGTAACTTCCGTCTTTTGCAGCCGATGTAAGGGAGCTGACCTGAGTAAAGAGAGAAGTTGGGAATCAAGGGAAGAACGGGGCTATTGATCGGAAACCATCGCTCATCTCACAATCTCGAGCATTCATTTGCTTACGTCGGTGGGCGTGGAAGGTGCATCTGGGTGTGACGAGCTGACGAGTGTCCAAGTTTGGGGCCGTAGGGAACCGTTGCGAGCTCATTTTTCATAGTTTTTTCAACTTCAGGTTTACGCTAGGCCCCACAGCTGCCAATCTCCACCAAAAAATCAGACGAAGTTTTTATCGTGGACAGTGCCTTTAAGGCAGCTGCGAAGATCATAATCGGATTCTACGTCAAAAACGGTCCTAGAGAAGTACATTTCGTAGTTCCCTTGTGAGAAGAGGCTGTGTGAGTCAACCACGAACTCATTTTGGCATCTTCAAAATTCAAACAACTCAAACAAAAAAAATGGGAATGGGAAGTGCACTGCTTATTTCAGGCAGAATTTGAACATTGTTGTTAGAAAATCTCAGTTAATTTCAATTCAGGTTCCCTGATCGGATTCCGAGAAAGGCTCTATGAGATTATGGAGGACATGAGGTGAAGATTCACACGCGTGTGCGCAAAACTGAAAACACACTCGATTGACGCCTGGTAAACATCAATTACACGCCAAAGTCATAGATTGTGGAACAATGCCTGCGAGTCCGTCATTGGCAGGATTGAAGCTGCTGCTGCTGCTTCGTCAGCATGATGGTGTAAACAGACACACACACACACACGTACACAGTTCTCTCCTCTTCAACTCTCGGAGCGAGCAGAAGGAAGAGAAGGAGCAGGAGTGCGGGGTGAGAAATGGAGGCTGACTGGGTGGCCTGGCCTGAGTGTCGCGCGTCAGCCCGAAAACTTGAAGTGACGGCGCCAGTGATTACTAGTCTCGGAGCGTCCGTCTGATGATGCAGCCCTTCTATGTATGTGGCCTGCAGGCCGGCCACATCCAACTCCCCAAGAAGGGAGAAGAGATTGGTGGGCGAGGATGGACAACATGACTAGAAGAAAACACTCGAGAAACTTCCCTTGCTAATCGCTAAGTGCGCAGAAATGAAGAGAAGCGGGTCAGAGAAAGAAGCAACGTGGACGAAAGGATAAGAGACATCAATTGGCTTAGGGTGATATTTGTTAGGTCGTCCTTGCGGAGTTATGAAGTAGCTGGCTATATTAGGTTGATGCCAAAGTTCCCGGACTTTTCGCGACTTTGAATAAAAAACATTCATTTCAAAAACAGACAAGGCTTACCCAACAAAGTAATTTCTATCACATTCAAGAATCCTTAGCCACTGATAGGGCAGACCTTGAATTCCCGACGCGTTGAACTCTGGCTGTCTCGAGTCGAAGTATTCTTCTAAGGCCATTTTGACTTCGACTTTGTCAGAGAACTGTTTCCCTTCAAGGAAGTGCTGCATCGAGCGGAACAGATGGTAGTCGGAAGGGGCAAGATCTGGGCTATATGGAGGGTGAGGAACAACTTCTCAGTCCAGGTCCATCACCCTGGGATGAACACTGTTCGCCTTCTTCACGACAATGTTCGGCGTATCTCGGATAACCCGACAGAAACTGCTGGACCTGCGCTGGAAAGTTCTTCCTCACCCTCCATACAGCCCAGATTTCGCCCCTTCCGACTACAATCTGTTCCGCTCGATGCAGCACTACCTGGGGCGACATGAATGAACACGTTAACTCGGGGTTTGAAAACCCCGTGCGTGGGACTCTCCGTGCTGGGCGTTCTCTCTCACTCTCCCCTTCACGCATGGGTCTCAGCGCTCGACGTTCACTCTTGCGCGCGGTGCGACGCGACGCGATTCTCCTCACCCTTCTATTGCATTCATGCATGCCGGTCCTGGATGGAAAACAGTTCACTGACGATGACGAAGCCAAAATGGCCTTAGAAGAATACTTCGACTCAAAACAGCCAGAGTTCTACGCGTCGGGAATTCATGACCCGTCCAATCGGTGGCGAAGGATCCTTGAATGTGATGGAAATTATTTTGTTGGGTGAGCCTGGTTTGTTTTTGAAATAAATGTTTTTTTATTCAGTCCGGGAACTTTTGCATCAACTCAATAGAAATAGCAGGTGACCTCTCCCTAAGAGACGGAAAAAAACTCGTACCCTCCTCTCTCTTTTTTCTCGTAAGGCTCGCTCTAGAAGGTGAATCCATATTTTTCGACTTTCATCGTGGTTTTCTCGCACAAGGCTAATGGGGCTAACACAAACGAGCACACAAAAAAATGAGACCAGAATGTAACATCGGCATGCGTCCTGAAGAGAGTTTGCGTTCCCCATTGTGGGTTGACGCAAACTCAATGCACCTATGTTATAGCATATAGCACCGAGTTTGCGCCAACCTTCAACAGTGAACGCCAAGTCTCCTTCGGTTCAATGTCGACGTTAGCTCCATGTCTCCATATGAAATATCACCAGCACGGTTATCACCAGCAGCGGAGCGGTGGGTCGTGAAGAATTATAACTGCTGATAAGGTGATTATTGAAATCGAAGGTGATTTTTGAAATCGAGGGTTCGCTGAAAACGTCTCAGAGGTTATGGGGTGTGGAGAATTATCAAAGTATAGACTCGACGCCGATCTTAAGACTGATACCTCCTGACCGAATGTCCGCAATTGCGGATTTCAAAACTGAAAGCAGTTATTTCCCAAACTTCGTCTGGGCACGTTATTCGGAGCGATGAACACGGATATGAAGTTCGTTTTCATGCTTACGGTAGACTACGGAAGATACCGGCCCGCGGATCATAAGTGGTCCTAGCTTTTCGTTTCAAAGACGACCTCTGCTAAAAATAAAATGAGTTTTGCTTCGCTACAAAAGGTTTATGATTTGACATCACAGAAAATTGTGAGAATCTTGTTGAAAGAAGTGAAATACCGTATGCGTATGATTCGGCACGCAACTTAGAGGAAACGCTAAAAATTCAGTGAAATGAGGGACCGTCGATTTGGCTGTGCACTTGTTTAACAAATGGCAAATTTCAATGTAGCATTGGAAAAACAATCTTTTCTAGAATTAGGCAAATGGTTAAATGTTCACACAAGGTGCTGAGTGGACCGCAAAACGCCTGGCTCCGGGCGAGATTGAACCAGCATTTTCCCTTTCCGGTGCAGCGCCTTATCGCACTGCACCACCGAAGTCACAGCGGCGCTCTCACTCAACTGCTCGTTAAATCTTCAGCGAAGCAAATGGTTACAGCTTGAGTTAGCAAAGCTAAGAACCAAGTTTGGGATTACACCCAAATGATCAGGAATAGCGATTATGAAAAAAAAATTATTCAACAAAAGCGACAACAACATCACACAACGTGCCTATACAAATGCCGCCGACTGAAATAATTGCAGCCAGACGAAGGTTATGTAGATGCTAGTGTCAGGGTTTTTGGCTTGTGTGTGGCACGCATAACAACTCAGACGTTCGCCGTGGTTCACAGGACACGAATGAGATGTCATCTCACGCAATGCTCCCTGTAGACATCCAAAAAGGGCAGGGATCGCCCCTCGAGAACTGCCCGTCGCTCCCCCCCTCCTTGTTGCCGTAGACAACCTATCCGCGAAAACGCTTTTGCTGTGGACATCCCGTCGGAGGAGGGTCTCCGTCCCCGATTCCGCGTTCACATCCTATCAACATCCCGTAGACCTGATATTACCATCCTAATAAGCATCAGCCGCCTTATGATGTCACCCCTTAAACCGCGGTATGCCTCCTTCCGAAACTTGATAAGGAGGCTCGATTTTCTTTATTTCGGTTCTAATCTAACCGGAACAGAGAAATTGGACCCTCTCAATCAAATTTTCTAGAGAAAAATTCTCATTGGCGTGGGTTCTGATGAGACTTTTCGTTCCTCTTTGGAGGTTTGCGCAAACTCAGTGCACCTGCGTAATAGCATATGGCACCGAGTTTGCGCCAACCTTCCATAGTAAACGCAAAGTCTCATTGGGATCTATGCCGACGTAACATTATTTTAATAATGACGTCCTTAGGATTACAAGGGATTTAATATAAATCATACTAACCATTCCAAATAAAATGTACTTTTCTAGAACCAATTTCGGACGTAGAGTCCAAATATGCCCTTTGCAGCTGCCTAGAGTCTCTCTGGAAAACATTATAGCAGTTTTTTTCTCTGATTTTTGTAGCTATTGTACCCTCGAAAAAGCGCATTAATTTTATGAAAATCAGAAACGGATCTCATAATAATGTTCAGGGCCCGAGACAGCCCCCTAGACAAAGTTCGGGTTACAGTGCTTTCTCCGAGCTATGTGCAGACTGATAGCGTTTTCGACATGTACGGATGTTCGGTTCAGCGTTCAGTTATATCAATTACGGGGTACAGAAAGCGTTGAAGTAACATTTTCCAGATTTGACTTAAAATTCACCCTGGGGGGTGATTTGGGGTGCTGATCACGAATCTGAGGTTCATTTGTGGTTTTTCCTGAGTTTTCGACGAAATTTGTTCAAAGCTTCCCACCGGCAGAGTAATATAACGGGAAAATCGACTTTCGACGATTTCTGGGATGTGACAACAGATGTGGCTCAAATCGTTCTTTTGGGGTTTATCTAAAATGCTCAACACGAATCTGAGTTCCGCTTATCGATTTTTGACAGTTTTCAGTAGATTACGGTGGGTATACGGTAGTTCGGTCAATGTCACAGATTTGTCACAAAGTTTCTATGTAGGGGTTACTTGGGGTGCTGAATATGAGTTCGACGTCCATTTGTCTATTTTCGAACTATTAAATGCAGCGTTCACGATGATCACCTTGGTTGACTTTCCACAGTGAAATGATCGGCGAGAAGGATCCTAGGCTTCCAGTGTCGAAAGAACGGTAGAAAACGAGCCAGGAGCGGAAAAATAACTTCTGCAAACAAGCGTCTTGGTGCACTAGACACGCCTGGTGCCCCAGATCCGCCCCTTGAAAGGAACAAATGAAGACTCAGATTACAGGAATGATCAAGTCATGGAATCGTGTCCTTTTTAAGGCAGTGTTCACGATAAATCTCGTTCTCGAGGTCTCGGAGTGAAACACTAAGTTGGCAGGTGCTGTAGAGTCAAAGAGAGGAACGAAAACTGGCCAGAAATAAATACAAACGGCTTTGAAAGCTCTCCCGGTGCGCCTACCTATCCCGGTCCACCCCCCAATCGGACGAGCTTGTGGCGCCGCATACGTTTCGATGGCAAATTGCCAAGCAACTCTGCCGCAGTTAGCATTATCGATTTGAGCAAATTTCGCGAATAGCGCGCGCTTGCCGAAATCGGCAGGGCCCATGATTCTCGTCCACGCCCTGAATTTAGAAACCGTTATTTTGACTTATTCTGGACGTTTTTCTTCGCTGTTTCTTCACTATTAGTTACCTGACGACCAAACAATCCCATTTTTGGGTCGAACTCGAGTGCGATATTCATCGTGAACACTGCCTTTAAGCATGCCTTGCTATATAGGGCACCAGACCTTCCGTAAGCCGTGCAGATATCGGAAGTGAAATTTATCGTGAACACTGCCGTTACGTTTTGCCTTTTAAATACCATGTTACCTACCGTAACCTACAATAAACCTCAAAATTCCGACAAGCGAGTACCAGATTCGTTTTCAGCAGTACATGTTTTAAGCAATATCCGGAGAAAAATAAAAAAACACCTTAAAAATTCCATAGTGGGTACACTTACCTTGCCGCGAAGCTTTGAAAACGCTCATAACTTCTTTCAGAGTTAGTCTAGGCAGGCTACGATTATGCCGGAGTCAATCACATTTTTCGCTACTAGTAGCAAGAACATCCTTCCAGATTATCGCCGCATTCAATGCGCGCCGAATATGCATTCAACTCGATGACAAGGCGGTTAGGAGCACAGTCAGGGAAAGTGCTGCTAGGGGAGCACGTGCTCTTATTGTGTTTCAAATTACGGCACGTGCTCCAGCAAATAAAACTTTCAATGAGTGAATGATGCACATTCAACTCGATGAAAAAAGGATTTCCCAAAAAAGGAAAGAATACGACACACTCTTGAGGCGGGGCACAGATGCCGGCAGGCTCCCTGGTTCAATTACACGAGTTTGCGGTGCTTTGCTTGCCCAGCCGCTGGAGGCCTCATCCAACCAGTCGCGGACCAAGATGGTGCTCTGCGAGCTGACCGAGTTGCATGTCAGTGTGCCGGCGGCGTCGCGTGCCGATCTGCTGCTAAGATAACGCTGGACTAGCTTGCAGCACGTGCTCCTGCGAGTAATTTTTGCAACACGTGCTCCCACGTCAAAGTTTTGCAGCACGTGCTGCTGTTTGGAGCACGTGTCCCTGCAACACACCCTTTCAATGGGTGCGGTCACTCGAGTTGGATACATACATATTTGACACGCATTGAATGCGGCAAATTTTTGAGCTCGCAAGGTGCTCCATTTCGCTGATCCTGAACTACGCTTAAATGGCTTCTCTTGTTAACCAGAAAAGGTGGTATCGGCTAACTACGCTTATTTTTTTTTAATCCAATTTTTTTTCATCTCGCTACATTTACCTTTCCTCGAGTATTGACAACATGGATGGGAATCAGGTTAAATAAACACCACCGAATGATCAGAGATGCCTGACAAACAACTAAAAACGACGCAAATGACACACATAAACGGATAAAAAATACCGAAATCTTCCTACGAAGGCAGTTGCTCAAAGCTCCATAAACCACGGAAACCTGCGGGTCCATCCCGGGGAACTCCGCGAGGTGCACCTCTCGGCATGTCACCAACACCCCTTCCACGGAAAGACGTTATCAAAAAACGAATCACAGATCTCACATAATTAAAAAAATAAGAAGAATTACTATAGAAGTCTACAGCGTCATCAAAAAAGAGAACGAATTCCAAATTTCATGTAACCAAAAAATAGAACTCGGACGGCACAATCTTCGCGATACCTAGATTGATGGACGCTGCCACCGCCCCTCCCGCGAATGTTCTGTAGAACAGCCCATCGACCTGCACCACCGCAGACATCCCGAATTGTCGTCCTGTGGACAACTACTCGGTCTGCGTAGATTTTCAGCAGTCGGCGGGATTGCTGGTCGATGAGCTGTTTAACAGCCCGTCGCCCCCTGCTCAACATCACACCGGGACGGCCACGCGTAGTGCTGCGTGTTCGCCAGCGATCACTCGTTCTGGGCGGATCGACGTCCTGTAGACAACAGCGAACGTCTGAGAATGCAAAATAGCATTTGTGACTGTTTTGCTTCGCTAAAGAAGGTTCATGATTTGAAATCAAAGAAATTGGGAGAAACTCGTTAGAAGAAGTGAAATACCTCATGCGTATGATTTGGCATGCAACTCGGAGGAAACGCTGAAAATTCAGTGAAGTGAGGGACCATTGGTTCGGCTAAGCACTTGTTTAATAAACGGTAGAAAACGACGATCCAGGTCACCTACAAGAGCTGTTTTGTACTTCGGCAGACCGATTTGGAGCGAAGCGGTCTCTTACAGGACATGCTGCCTCACCGCTTCCGTTGTGTCACCTAAACACCACAAAACAGCTCCTGTAGATCAATTAGAACGCGCACGTTGTTCTGGTCGCGAGATGTGACAATTTTCGTCTCGACAATGGGGGCGTTTACTACCAGCCCTTCTCTTTCGTCTTGCCGCTGTGATTTAATCGTTTAGAATAGGTCTCGCATATTTCAGATTTTATACTAGAGATGCTAGCTTCGCAAGCTCATGGAAATCTTCGAATGATTGTCTGACTCAAGCTTTTCTGAATTTTCGGTCGCAATGAGAGGCTTGAACTTAGCCTAGTCTGGAGTTCCTCTAGTGAGCTCTCGATTTCGATTATCACCAGCAATGGATCGGTGGATCTCGGCGAAGTATAACTGGTGATGAGGAAGTTGCGACGGAAAAGCGACAACTCATCACGGCTGAAAAGCGAAGTTGCATTTCAGCGCCTCTCGCCCTCTTCGCAGACTGAAGAAAAAGGGACCATCCGTCCGGGCCTCAGTTCATTTCACAGAATTCAATTCAAAAGGACAACAGACAAGACACGACGTCACAGAAAAAAACCTGTCTCCAGGCTAAGAGCTGATACATATACTCAGTAGAGTACTCTGGGGGATGCATTGACCGGAACAGCAGGGATACCTAAGACCGAGCCAGGCACAGCTTTGGTCCAGAGGGTCGGAAACAACGACTCCCCTGAGAAGCACATTTTGTTTTGGTTGAAAAAAAAAACGATCCCTGAGAGTGGTGTATAATTCCGCAACAATTTTCTTTTATTCATTCTTTAGCCCCACTTTCGTGTGTGATGCCTAAAACCTTTTTAGTACCCCCATCTTAATTTTGTAAAAGATTTTTGAGCATCCTGTGCCTGTGAGGTTCAGTTGTTGTCATCGACACCAACACGGCAGTTTCACTATCACGCTTTAAAGACGCAGTACATCCTCAGACATGAATTTTGTGATTTTTATTTGATTGTGTAATAGACCCTTCCTATATAACACGTGCCAAATGCGAGATCGCAATTCCTCCGAATAAGCGAGATATAAGCGACCACCCCAGGCCGGACCTCCTTCGCTCATCGCCACGGGCCACACCCCCTATCAGATTTCCGAACTCGACAGCGGCTAAATGGATGGATGATCCCCCAACAACTCTAAGAGTTTTGGCCGGGAAACAGTCCACCAGACTCCGCAGCGGCTCCTGGTGGGCTATCTCCCGGCAATTTCGCGGCTATTTTTCGGCTTCTCGTGGGACGGATCAGAAGGAGCCGAGAAATAGCCGAGATATAACCGAGTAATATTCAGAAGTAAACAAAATTAACCAAGACGCAACCGTCGCCGGCTCGCCGAGCCACCATCTGGGGTCGCCAACGGTTGAGCGGGGCCTCCAGAGGTTGAACGAGGTCCACGTACCTGAAACTTGGGTAATTAAACCGACGGAGCTGCTGACACCTGAATTATGCTTCTGGAATGCTCCGTATATCTGCCTGAAAGCATTCATTCTCGGCTATTTCACGGCTATTTCGCGGCGAGCATTATTTGGCGGCTAATTTGCGGGGAGCATTATTTAGCGGCTAATTCGCGGCGAGCATTATTTGGCGGCTATTTAGCGGCTATTACGCGGCAAGCAGGCATTTCGCGGCTATTTCTCGGCCAAAACTCTTAGAGAAGTCGATATTCTCCAGTTCATTGCTAGACTGTTTCCTTATCCTGGAGGGGCATGCATGAACGCTGCGAAGGAGATCTGTGAGCCGCTCCACGGCCTCCATGCGAAGCCTCGAGCCAGAGGTGATCCGAAAAACATGCCGTCCCCTTCGTGTAAAGACGCAACCTCACCACGCACAGTGAACTCCCCGCCTAACTTTTTGTTTCAATTTTTTATCGTGCTCACCTTCGGTCTGTTTTGAATTCTTCTTAATAGTTAACTGTTTTTTGAATAACATTCCAGTTCGGCTCTAAAGTTTCACAGAAATGAAGCCGTTCTAGATAAAAACCAAATCAATAAACAGCTGTTGGGCGTGGGGTTTGCTGTGCGTAGTGGGTTTGCGTCCCAACGTTAGGCGGACGGCATGTTTTTTTCGGGTCACCTCTGGCTCCACGCTTCGCACGGAGGACGCGGAGCGGCTCCCTGACCTTTTGGCCCTTAAAATATAGACATCTTTGAGGAGCCATAACTCTGTTCATAGGAGGTTTTGGGCGATTTCAGAGACACCATCGTGATCAGCGTGTGACTCGCTCTAAGATCAGCAGTAACACTGAAAAATACTTGTCTGGGTGTTCTGTGCCCTTGAAGGCAATGGTAGCAATGAATTATGCTTGTCTACTTTTCTCCTCTGAACCCTTATCTGAATCTAGAATAGTACGACCTTCAACGGAAATTTGTCACAAGTAGCTTAATGTCGCAGGTAACTTACTTTTATGTCATAAGTAACTTACTTCTAGTATACAAGTAACTCACCCAAAAGTAACATTTAGGCCGTAGTTATACACCAGAGGGACGCTGCTGAAATAGCAAGACAACTACCACTTATGTGCGTCCTAAGTGTGCTGAGGCACGCCGAAAAGAGGAGTTGTGCCAGGAAAACGCACCGGAAGCCCGCACCAAGCAGTTATAGGGGTCGAATAGAGTCCCGCCGCTGAAAGGAGCGGCGGAGGTAGGGGCGGCGCGGCGTGCCGCACCGCACAAGATTTCGCGCCGCAGCCGATTCTCCAAAAGCTATGAACGTATGCACCTGACATCTAAATATCGAATTAGCTGATAGAAATATTCAGATTGGCAAAGTTGAAGGAAGATTTAATTTCATTGCGGTTTGAGCCCTGTCCACAGTTTCACATGAGACAGCAATATAATATTAGTTTTTAACAACAAACAGTTGGCGATCATAGCTACTTCAAAACTTGAGAACTCTCCCCTGAAAATAGATTCCGTGATCGATGCGCACCCTTCACTTTTTTTGTATTAATTTTTTGAGTCATTTTGCTTAGGTTTTACCAGGTTGTCCAATAATTCTTGTCCGAAGATCATGCTCTGCTGCTGGTGGGACACCAAGGGCATGCTGCACTTCGAGCTGCTCCCGCAAGGCAGGACGGTCAACGCCTCCATCTACACCGATCAGCTCGAGAAACTAGCCGCCGCCATCCGAGAAAAGCGTCCCCGACGGGCCTCGGTCCACCTGCTGCACGACAACGCGCGCCCATACGTGGCGAAGGAGACCTAGCAGAAGTTGGTGACGCTCGGCTGGGAGACGGTTGCCCATCCGCCGTATTCCCCCGACCTCGCCCCCTCCAACTGCCACTTGTTCGCCCGCTGAAGCACCATTTGGCCGGAAGAAAATTCACCAACTACGACAGCCTCAAATCCGATATCGCGGACTTCTTCGAGTCGCAGCCCCCGGAGTTCTGGGCGAAGGACATCGGCGACCTGCCCAATCGATGGGCCACTGTTGTGGATAACTGTGGTGATTATATTGTTGATTAGACTTGTTTTTCAATAAAGTTGAAAAAAATCAAAAATGGTGAAATTTTCGGACAAGAATTATTGGACAACCTGGTAACTAGACTTGGGACCCAATCGAAAAGTTATTCGAAAAATATTTGAACTAATGAAATATTCGATTTATTCAAGAACCTCAAATTCAATTTATTTTCAATTCGATTCATCCATGAATCAGGATTCTTAATTTCCTCTGGCCTTCGGTTCATCCTGGGGAATAAATTAGTTGTTCTATCTAGTGATCGATTGTTTCGGAATTCAGCATTAATCGGTGTCTCGTATATTCGATTCATTCTAGATTTCACATTAACCGGTTTTTCTGATATTAGCTTTTTTTGGAAACTGAAATATGGAGATTTACGAATATTCGAACAAGTTTGGGTCACGACATTCGAATACTCTTTGCCACTGAAAAATTTGGAAAACACTTGAATAATATTTTGTAATAAATCCGCAATTCCAATTTTTATTTAAATATACGAACGGATTTCCCGATCCTTCGAATAGAATAGAGGACAAATTTTCGAAAACTTCCATTCATTCGAAATAATTTTGACGAAGTTCATTCAATCGGAAATTTAAAGAAAATGTCTCATTCGAATACATTTCTTCATTCAATGATTGATTAGAAAAAGCTTTCTTCAAACAAAAACCCATTGAGCCGAGATTTTTCTTGCAAAAGTGGTCATCCGAATTTTAAATTCAGTCGGCGTATTCTTAAAACATGGTAATCGAATTAGTAATTCATTCGAAAACTAGCGTCTAGTTTTCGAATGAATTAACAAATGAATTGAAATAATGAATTAATCTTGTACTCACTATTACTTATCGTGGCAACTCTACCTTTTCAAAAATTAGTTGTTCACGGAAGATCGGCTTTTAGCTGAGAATTTACGTGGGAAATTTAGGATTCAAACTTTAGTAAAAAGTTAGAATTTGAAATGGTGTCGAACTCTTCAAAACACTTCAAAAATCAAGTTTCACGAGCTCAAAACCCCATCACTAGAAGTGACCTCGATTTAGGTAAATAATAAGACAGACATTCACCTTATGAACATATATAAGTGATCATTTAATCATGGGAAGCGGGCTCGACCATCTGCTGTCGCCGCGCCACTTTGCCGCACCGCTCGAGGTTGCATGCGGCAGCCGCCGGCGGCGGCCGCTGCCAAATTCTGTCTTGACCCAGTATAATCGACCCGCCGCGCCGCCTCGCGGCGCCGCGTGATCGATACGGCTGCACACCATGCTGCCGCGCCGTTGAGCGGCGAGACTCTATTCGGCCCCATACACGCCGCGGCACTGTATACTGCGTCCTTGCGGGACCTATCCCTTTGGAAATTTGCCAATTTCCATCAGCTGATTATTTTTCAGATCTTAACTTGTTAAAATGCCACCAAAACGACATAACGAGCACTGCTATGATAGGAGCAATGGATTTCTAGTGACTTTTTGCTATAAACAAGTGATAGAAGCGTGAAATATCAATAAAATACAGTTGAAACGCCCAGGAATTTTTGGTCCGCAATATTGCGTCAAAGACGCAAATTCGCAGACGAGTCCCTGATCCGCGCGTCGATCGGCGGCAATGTCATCGCGGGACGTTTTCATTCCGCTGGTGTATAATTACGGCTTTAGCTCACTCCTAATATGCAGGTGACATCGGTACGGCACCGCGGGTACGTGATCGCCGCGGACTACGGCAGAGAAAGCCCCGTCTCAGTCCACTACAAGGGCGTAATCTTAGCCAAGGCCTGCGGTGAGGAACCAGCCTCCCCGAGGACCGCATCGGGAACGGCCCTCCGCCCAACCGTGAGAATGATTCAAAAAGTTTCAAAAGTAGAACAACTCGCATTTTAACAAGATATAATGTGGTCTTTCTAATCAAAATATCACGTTTCGTTATATTGAAGTATGTGTGAGCTGAGTCCTGCGCAAAATGTCCTTCCACTTTGCGGATAACGTCTTTTCGGTTTTTGTAAAATGCCATTAAAATGTCGTTCCTATGGATTGCAAGCGAAAGCGACGTCCACATCGGCTAAGTGGAATTGTTCGGGAACAATGTGGAGTAGGGGGATGTTGTGAGTTCTTTGAAGATATCCTTCAGCGAACAGCTCTCTCCCATCTCTTTCGATCGTTGGCCTTTTCTAGGCTGAGAAAAGAATGCCATCTAAGAATGCCTGGCTCTGCTGGGGATACAATGTGGTCGACGGGAAAGTTTTTTGATGTTCGGAAATTCTGTTTTCTGTTTTCTGCCCATTTTTCTCTGCTCTCTGTAAAAATTATAAAAATTCAATGCTGTCGAAAAACTTTATATAGTGTAGGCTGGTTGATTTTTAATTGATTTTCAAAAATTTTCTGTTTCTGCCAATTTTCGGAGATTCTTTTCTGTTTTCTGTCATACTAGATTTTCGGTTTTCTGTTTCCAATTTTTTTCCGCACATCCCTGAACCGCACGCGTCCCACACCACACAATAAGCAAAAAACGCTGTGCGGGGCCGTCAATGTTAGTGTGTGGCCAAGTACCTCTACAGGCTATAAAACGGCTAAATTCACTTAGTTCCTACGCGTGCTGGTGCGGAGCGGAGGTTAAAGACAGTGAGAGAACGTAGGGCAGACGGAGGCCGAGGCGTCGCGCGAGCCGCTCGCGCCTCGAATGATGTGAATTACTGCGTTTTATAGAGGGTAGCTCAGGTTATTGATCCGACAGCATCGCCTGTCCTAAGACTGACCCGGAGAGTGCGTCGTATCGTGCTTCTCTGGGTCAAATTCCGGTCCGCAATCGCGTCTCGACACGCTTTGCGGCCGCACGCGCTCGCGTCGGTCGAGTTTCCAGCGCCAAAGCCGACTCAATTTGGCTTTTTTTGACAGTTTTCTCCGAATTTCTTTATTTTACAGTTACCAAAACTTACCTAGAGTCAACAGATCGGCGGCTGCGATGCTGGAACCTCTTCCGACTCAGGAGCGTGCGGCCGCAAAGCGTGTCGAGACGCATATGCGGAGCGGAATTCGGCCCAGAGTAGCACAGTATACTCCCTTTGAAAATGCCCTCGTGGCCGAACTAAATTACTTGCGCTTTATCTTGCGCCACTCAAAGGCAGGGTTCGCGATAAAAACAACTTTCAAATTCTCTTCATCAGAACGTAGATTTGGTCATCACAAAAGTAAAAATAAGAGAAAAAACCCGGAAAATTACTGTAAACACGTTCAAAAACAAAGTATAGCGGTTAATTACCGGTGTCGGCCGGCCCCTAGTTAACGAGATTTTCATTGATGCTTGCTTATCCGCCCATTATTTTGCTGTCAAGGTAGTCAGTAGTGTCCAGAAATGCTCAGAACTTACTTTAGAAGCAAAATAAAAGTTGAAAAAATAGGCTTTTACACAAATCTCGATAATTGGTGGCGGGAGGACACCAAGCCATATCTTGATTCTGAGCGTTTTTTCTCCAATTTTTTACTTATTTTCACTTTTGTGATGGTCAGATCTACCATTCCATGGGGATAACACAACAACCGATTTTATCGAGAACCCTGCCTTTAAAGGCAGTGGTCACGATGAAAAACGTTATCGAAAAAACTACAAAAATCAGCTTAGATCAAAAACAGCTGAAAAACTATGAAGGTAGCGCGGTGAAAAACGGTCTACAAATAGAGTTTCTAGGGCCCAAAGAAGCTAGTTCGTGCACACGTGCACAGCGATGACGAAACAGAGCGCAGTCTCATGCCGAGCAGTCAAAAATCATCGACATTCAGAGGACGAAATAAATGCAAATTTAACGAATAAAAACAGTTGAATAATGAAAGCATCACTTCAGTCAATGTTTTTGACTAGATGTGTACATAAATTCTAAGGTTCATTGATTGACATTCAATTTCAAGCAAACTGATGTTCTTGATATAAGAGGTCATCGATGCCGATGATGTGGAGAGGGCTCGTCCACCATCAAAGGGCAAGAAAGTTCAGGTTTCAAATTCGGCCCAAAACAGTGGTTTTTTCGCGATTTTTTCTTATAGGTCCTACTACTCGAGACCCAGGAAAGGATTTGGAGAGAAAAAGACGACAAGCATATTTGATCGCGACCACTGCCTTTAAGTTACATGTAACATATTGAAGGCGCAATTCCGTCGATATGCTGCATGCAATCTAAGTGATCTGAGATAAGTCGCAAGTAACTTACATCGGCTTAGATGTGTTACAAGTATGTTGTTTACAGCCTTTTTTGCTACAAGTAACTTGTTTCCATTTTTTTGAGTAATTCATATAAGATAGACACTCAAACGACGAGGATGGGCTCGCGGGCTCTTCCAGTTTGTAATCCACAACGCCCCATCGTGCAATTTTTTTTCGAGAAACAAGAACCTGACCTCGTTGCTAAGTTTGGCATGGCGTTTTAAATGGGCTTTGTAACCAATTTTTAGCGAAAACTGTCAGAAATAGGGGAACGTGGCTCTCAGCTCAGCTTAAAGGCACCGGACACCCAAAAAATTAATTTTCAAATTTCATACTCATCTTGGAGAGAGTCACACGCTGATCACAGTGGTATCTCTGAAATCGTCCAAGGCCCCCTTTTAACAGAGTTATGGCCCTTCAAAGATGCCTAGATTTTGAGGTGAAAAATTGGTGGACGAGTTGTCTCAGGTCTGTATTTCTCTCCATTCGCAAGCGTTGCGTGAGAGAAAGGCAGGATAAGGAGACAGTTCGGTAATGGACTGAAGAACGACGACTTGTTGGAATTCATCCATCCATCGAGCCGCTATCGAGTTCGAAAGTCTGCTAGGGGGTCGGGCCTGTGGTGGTGAGCGAAGGGGGTCGGGCCTGTGGTGGTCGCTTATATCTCGCTTCTTTGGAGGAATTGAGATCTCGTATTTGGCTCGTGTTATACAGGAGGGGTCTTCTACAAAATTACATGAAAATCTCAAAATTCATATCTGAGGCTGTACTCTGCCTTTAAAGGCAGTGTTCACGATGGTTTTCATTTCCGAGTTTTTCACATAAAACAATGAATGCGTTGGGCTCCAAGTGTTACCAAAATTACGAAGAAACGGCGAGAAACGTCTTAAAACGTCGTATTTCAGTGACATTATTCTCTGGCCTGGACTAGTTGTCCGATTGGATGAACATGTTCCCCATGGTTGGGACCGGTGAGAAATTGGGTCAGTCGAAAATGAAAATAAATATTTTTATGAAAAACAGTATTAGTTAGGGTCCGAAGGAAGGGACGGAGTAACAGAAAGCAGAGAATGGCGCAAAGGACGGGTCCACAAAATATTTCATCGTCACAACGAACAGCTCCTGTGAGAGTAAAGTGGCGGGGTGAGAGTAAAGTATACGGTGCCCTTCTGGTCCGTTTTTTTTTCAGCTTTTCCGACATTTTAGTTCTCCCCGGGGGTCAATCAATCGATTTTGCGAATATTCTCAAAATTGAAGATTATCGTGAACACCTTAGCGTTGTGGAAATCACCAAAGTTTGCAATCCGCCCCAAAAATTTACCCTCGTTGGGAGGCCGCGAACCGAACCTGCTAAAGTTTTTCTAAAATCGACAATCAGACGTACAATCGTATTCAAGACCTCGAGTAATCCTAGATAAGAGTTTTGAGCGAATTTTGAGCATGTGAGCCAACCAATTTCTCTGAACACCCCAAAAATTCCCTGATCAAGAGAAGTTTACCTGACTCCACTGAGAAAACCTCTCCGTAACTCTGTTGAAAGAGTTGTTTGCAGGTTCAAACTTGGATTCAGAAACTTCGTTACAAGTACATGGATAGGTACGATTTTCGTTGCAAACAGCAGGATCGTCCAGTACCAGTTTCCGTGTTAGTAGATCATGAAATTTCGGTAAACCATCTGCAGATTCACAACATCGAGGTGGTGCTTGTAATGTGTTCGTCACGGAAAGGGTGGGAAGCAGCGAAGCGCTGTGATTAGTGTTAGCCGGTGTTTCATCCACCCGCGGCACTCCTCACCCGAAGAAAAACTTGAAATTTTCCAGAAACAGGGTGTTGATAGTTTCCTTTCGAAGAATACGTTTTTCAAGCTCATGTGACCCTCTATAATCTGCTAATGACATTGACGCCAACTTCATATTGCACGCTGCCTGTAATCCACCGCCTGTGAACATGTACAGTAGATTGAGGACCGAATATTCGAGTTTGAATAAATATTCGAATTTTTCGAACGAATTTTTATTCGAATATTCGAAAAGTGTGAATATTCGAACATTCGAATATTCGAAAAGTGTGAATATTCGAACATTATTCGAATTCGACTATTTGCAAAAGGTGAAAATTCGAACATTATTCGAATTCGACTATTCGTAAAAGGTGAATATCCAAATATTATTCGAATTCGACTATTCGGAAAAGGTGAATATTCGAACATTATTCAAATTTGATTATTCGCAGAGGTAAATATTTGAGCGTTATTCGAATTTGAATACCCGAGCTGATTTAACAGAATATATGAAAATCAGTTCTAATGTTTGAAGGGATCGTCATACCTTTCGAGACTGAATTCATTTTCTTCACTACTCCATTATTCCAATTTTCCGAACGCAAGAGCTAAATTTTTTCCCCACGCCGTCTGATGAGGCAACTAAAACGGTTCTAACGGGGGAAGCCACATTGCAATCGCACTTGGTCACGAACATTTTTTCATGCCGCTGCGCATTGATAACACCAACCGTAGCTTTGTTGGGTGGGGCCACGTACTCCACCAACCCTCACCTCTGGGCAGGTGAAGGGGGGACCTCCATCATTGGGAAAACCGGTGACAACCTGTGAAACGCCCCGAAAAAAGAATGAAAGTGACCCAACACTCATGCAAGTCATTTTCAAAATTGGGTGGGTGTCACTGCCGGTTTTTCGTCCATAACTTTTTTTGTGCTCAGAGATAGAATTCTGCGTCAACTTGTGCTTCCAGTTTGGAAAAACTATTTTCTCGATTTTTCAGCCTAATTCTTTTTACGAAACACCGGTTTTTCGCCTATAACTCTTTAACCTGGTGAAGGTTGTTTTTGAAATTTACGTAGAATTCTGCGTCGAATGATATATCGGGTTCCTCACTTTGCTCGCTCCATAAGCCAGCCAGGTCGGTGGAGCCGAGCCCCGTTGTTGGCTCCAGCAGAACCCTGCGCCTCTCATTTAAAGGCATCGTACGCGCAGGAAACCGTATATTATTTTTTCATGTTTTTGTGTAGCTTGGCCTCTCTAGTGAACGAAAATGTCGAAGGCGCCCATGAAAAACTTCCATTTGTAAAGAAAATTCATTCGGAACACATTGTAAATACGAATTTGAATTTCGCGCCAAAATCGTTTTTGAGGTTCTTCTGTATTTGGGGGCCTCGTCACTGCTATTCTCAAGGTTTTTGTACATGTGGAGTTTGTGCCGTAACTGTTTTTCATGTTGTTTGCCGGTCGGATCTACATTCTATGAAAAAGTGCTAGATGACTGGTGAGAACTGGTGGCGGATCCTCATCTTCATCCTCTTCCAACCTCATAACCCTAGGTTTTTGAAGCACCAAAACTCACCGGTGTGGTCTACCGGGCTCATTCATGAAATCGAGCCCAAAAAGTGGAAATTAATTTTCAGCGCGAACGATGCCTTTAAACCATAGAGGCGAGAGCATCCTATGGAGATAACTATGGAGCTCGGCTCCACCGACCTGGCTGGCTTATGGGGCAAGCAAACTTAGTTAGGCTCCTCGAATAAGCTCCTTAGGCTTAGTTAGAGCGGTAAAGTTGATTTTGTAGCATTCTTCGCGTTCTAGCCCGTACAGGTTTACAGATGAGTCGTGCCTCATCAATTTCAACTGTAGGTGGAAATAAAGCTCTAGAAGAAGAATTCAACTTGTTATTGCCGCTCACTTCGTTATTGCTATGGATGCTTAAATTATTCGTCATTCGAATATTCGAATTTCGAATATTCGTTCGTTCGAGATAAAAAATGAACGAATTTTTTCGAAATTCGTTCGTTCGAAATAAAAAATGAACGAATTTATTCGAAATTCGTTCGCTCGGAATGAAAAATGAACGAATTTATCCGAAATTCGTTCGTCGGTCTCTTTTCAAAAAGTCCTCACTCTAATGTACAGGACTTATGTAGAAGTATATAGAAGTACAGGATTTTTTGACCTCGTAGCACTCTAGGCCTAAACTCGATTCATTTCAGTCATGACAGCTGAGAAAACGTCCACTCTCTGCCATGTAGATTGATACCGGGTTGAGAATTCAATTTCCTCCAAATCAGCGCACCCCTCTTAATGGAGCGCTGAAAAGTGCTCGTAGGGAACAAAATGTTGACAGAAATCAGCCATCAGAAATCTCCACTGACTTGAGCACATTACAAGCACCACCCCGATGTTTTGAATCTGGCGATGGTTTCCCGAAATGTCATAATCCACTAACAGGGAAAAAGCAACTGGGCGATGCTGCCGTTTGCAACGAAATTCGTACCTATCCATGTACTTGTAATGAAGTTTCTGAATTGAAGTTTGCAGCTGCAAAACAACTCTTTCAACAGGGTTAAGGAGAGGTTTTCTCAGTAGAGTCAGGTCATTTCCTAGGCATCAGCCATTTTTTGGGGTGTTGTCGTGATTTCCGGGGGGGGGGGGAGGGGACGAGACCCTCATCAAGCATCGGCGGCGGAGGTGAAACATCCACCCCGGAATCACGTGTGTGGCGATTCAGAGTGATCGGTGACTGCACGCTTAGCTCGCTTCTTACACTGCCACTGTGGAAAAAAATATTACTAGGCCCTAATGCCCTGATGGACTACGACCTCTGCGACAATAATGGCTCATCGCAAATTTACCATTTGATCATGCGACTATACTCTAGCCAACTAGTTCGCGACTCCAGTGAGCAATCAGTGAGCACACACTAAAACGTACTCAGATATTCGTGGGGAAGTTCCCGAGAACGACAGCAGAACTTCCCTCGAAACAACTCGGGAACTTCCCCCGAATTGGGGGGAGGCGAAGAGAACCTCTCGACTGCAGAGTAGTAGGGGAAGTTCCCACAGCAGTAGTTCTCTTGTTCTCCCGACTGCAGGTCTTCCTACAACCTTCCGACTGCAGATCTTTCCATTGTTCAATGATTGATCAAAAATCAGCTTGCTAGGACTCGCTGTTTTCCACAGTCTCCTGTTCCTGAAAAACTGCGATCGACCCAGAAATATTCACCTCTAACTAAAGGTTATAGAGAAGCCTATTAGCTCCTCTGCAATCCAGACATAGATGCCTTAAACAGTCCTTGAGTGGCAGATCTACCCCCTCAACTTGCTAAGTGCGAGACCACCTCGCGACTAGCCCGTCTGCATCACCGTATACGCTGTGGCTTTGTTTTCGCGTTCATCATGTTCGGGGGAGGCCATGGGAACAAGCGTGAAGTGAACTTCCCATGTTCTCCTCCCGAGTTAACGGTTTCGAACGCGTAATCGTTGTGCATAATTCGAGGGGAGAGGGGCGAGACGTTCCCCTCCGGGGGGACGTCTCGCTCCTCTCCCGTTGACCGAGTGATAACGACCAAATCAGGTCTGTCGTCCTCGGGAACTTCCCCACAAATATCTGAGTACCATCACCGAAATAAAGGCACTTCATGGACCGCCCGATTGTCTGTAATCTTGCTACACAGCAGAACACCTGAATAGCGGATTAGTCATTTGACCGTTTTTAGTTAAGTACGCATAAAACTAATACTTAATGGCGGGCCTCGTCAAGTAACTAGGGGTCAATCCCAAGTGGCTCACCTGAGGCAGCGTCTATACGTGGCGAGAGCGGGCGTTCCCGCTGATGTTCGCCTCTCGACGCTCCTCAACGCTGGAGTAGCCTGTGCACGCAAACGAACTCAGGCAAAAACCCCCTACCTCGTGTTGATTCGATTGAAAACGTTTGATCGGGTGATCAACCGCTCGAGTCGGCGCAACGGCAGATAGTTTCGACTTCTGGGATTATGGAAAACAAAGGCAGTAGTTTTGCTACAGGTTTAATGCCACCTGCAGTAGTGAGGACGCAGTAAGCTTGAAACTAGCTGCTTAAGGGGCGTAAGCGAGCGAGAGCGAGCGGGCGAGGGCGCGCGAGAAGGAACACCTGTGAGCGGCTAGCGAATCGTGTGCCCACGATGACCATCGAGTTTGCGTAATCGCACGCTCTCGCCACGTATGGACGGAGCCTGACCAGGGTCTAACGATGTGGACCTCGGCGGGACGTGTGTCACATCCGGGTCACGGGATAGTGCAGCTGGCCCCTTGTTCCATTGTCCGACCTTTGGACGTCTGCATTACAGGCAGTACGTTGGGGTCAACTGCGATATCGAACCATGCGACAATACCATTCTGCTTGGTCAGGAGCACGGCTCGATCCCGCAGAACTTCTGAGGGGGACGAGAGACGAGGGGGTCTGGTTGCAGCGTTAACCCTTGCGACTGTCAGCTATCGGCCATCAGTGACGAAGGCAGCCATTGACGAGACTGCGACTAGAGACCAGCTCGAGTGCTGGTGGTTTGTAGAGGCGGTACATGCGACACTGGCCGCCCTTTGGCAAGCATGCCACCTCTGACAGCCATCGTTAGCGAAGGCGTTGAGCATCCCGTTGATCGAAAACAGCACATCTGAACGCCGTAAATAACGATTGAGTGAGCGGGATGCTAAGCAACTGATGACGTCACTGAAGGGACGGGGCAACCCTCCGACGGCGAACGCGGCACTGAACGGGATGCTAAGCCACGAGAGACAATCGATAAAGCCACATACGCCTCTAGACGACCCTCCTATTCCAACCGCTATGCACGCGCCTTGCCAGTAACCAGGTGCTCATCAAAAATCAATCAATCAATCGTGCGAGTGCTCCGCCAGTTGTCTTTTCCCAGAATAGAGCACTCGTGTTGGTGAAAGAGCAGGCACTCGCGCCCCACTCAACCTGAAGGCAGAGCCCGAGGAGTGAACACTTGACACTGGAATGAATCGGTCGAACCCCATCTCAGCACCGCTTGTATGTACCGCTGGTTTGAATTTGGCTTCAACGTTGCGTCGGAGCCGTCGCCTGGTGGCACTGTGCACGAGACGCAACACGCATTGACCTACGCCTCTTCCGATTCCGACCTCCGCCTACTGATCCTCCAAATCGGCGACCCTCCGACCCCAAATTTCGCGAATCTCTTACGGGGTCGCAAACGAGTTTTTGCCGTGTGGGGTCCCCAAAGGAGTGAGCAGGATGTGTGCGGCACCCCACTGGAAGTAGGCAGGCGTCGTGGAGCGTGTGCAGGATATTGCTGGGAGTGTGCAGGAAATCGGGGATTGTACGCAGTACTTGACTGAAAATATGCCGGAAATCGTGGGATCACTACAGAATTTCATTGGGTGGTGGCCATCGTGTATCAACATCCCTGAGGAGGGGGGAGAAACGGGGGAGGAGCGAGGTTCCTGATTGGGCGCAACACGGGCTAGGACCGGCCCCCGGCTGTTGCGTCCAATCAGGAACCTCGCTCCTCCCACGTTTCTCCCGCCTCCTCAGGAGTGTTGATACACGATGGCCACCACCCGATTTCATTGGGAGTGTGCAGGAAGTTTGAGAATGTGATCAAGACTTCAATGGGAGGTCCTGCAAACATTATGCACATTCCCAGTGGGATCCTGCACATATCCTGTTCACTCCCACTGGATCCCGCACACATCCTTCACATCCTCATTGGGGTCCTGCGCACTTTCTACGGCGTACTGAACGTCCCTTTATCAAATAGAACGCTCTCATAAACCTGGAGGTTTGCTCGCGTAAGGTTGGTGGTAAACTCTTGTTCAAAGATGGAACTCGCTATGAAAAACCATTTATAGTTCGGGTAACCAGAGAGAGGATAGCTGCGGACCCCTCAGCAGACTGCGCTGCGACGTGTGCGCCCACGAGGAATGTGGTGATCGATCAGTGCACCTGGCCTGCTGAGTGGTCCGCAGCTATCCCTTTCGCGGATACACCCACCATGGTACCACACCTGACTTTGTGAAAAGTGGCGACGGACCGCAAATTCGAATTTAGCCCCTGAACTAACACCCTAGGGAACTGGCAAGGAGAAGTGTAAATAATCTCGTGGATATTTCCGATTTCTTCCGCATTTCCAGGCTTTTTTTCGAAAATCGGAAGGCCCAAAACATCAGAGATCGGATTTCCGCTCATCCCTGGTCCCCATCCTTTGACGATCCCTATTTCTTATACACAGCCTCCCCTGGGATGATGATTACTTTAATCCCCCGACGAGCACCCGTCTACGGCAGTTGAGCTGACCCAATACGAAAAGGCTGCTCCATCGCTAATTCGCCTCGAGCCCGATTCGTCACTCATTTTGATACGTCACTGTGGTCCTTTGGATTTCTTTCTTTATTTTCAGTTCTTTATTATCCTTGCAGTGTTGCCATTGCTTGCACTGAACCTCCTGGTCCGTTCTGGTCCCTTTAAAACAACTATTTATGTCAAATTTTTGTTATTATTCGAGTGTTTTTCTATCCACCTGTTTAGCCGGATTCTCGTATTATGTAATTTTTGCACTCGCTCTGAGCTAAAAGAATGTCAGCTTTTTCTATAGACTCTTGAATGCGTAATTTTTGACAAAAAAACGACTAGGCAAAGCCATTTTTGCGTCAGCAGTGTGAACAAAGGTTGTAGCTTACGGAGCTTGGCCTTTTGGCTCCTGGCAGTGCGCCAGCAGTGGATTACGGTAGTTGTTGCGGGACCGCAACTGCTTGGTCTGAAAATTGGATTTTTAGGACAGTTTTCTAGCTTTAAGCGTCATCTGTCGAGAACTGAATGTTGAGTATATATGTCAAAGTAATGGAACATAAGCTTCAGTCAATTCGGAGGCGAAAATCCCACAATAGCTTTAATTAAATGGCGAGTTTTGACCTTCATGACTTTTTTGAGGCACCATAGATGTGATTGATGAATCGTATATCAAAGAAAAGCATTTCTATTTTTTTTTCTGGGTAAAAATTGATCCAAAGATGTGCACAATTGCACTGCGAAGGCTAAAGGTGCGTCGCTAACGCACGGCTGTGGTCCCGCAACGACTGCCGTAACAAACTGTCGGCGTATTGCCAGGAGCCAGAAGGTCAAGCTCCGTAAGTTATAACTGAACAAAAACACTGTAACCATTAAAACCGCTCCAGAGGTCGAAAAAGAGATAGATTCCGTCTAAACTTTGTCCATTGACATCATCTGGGTATATATTCTCGGAAACGGGTGAAACTCTATTCAATGGGGTTACATAGCGTTCGTGGTGTAGTATTCTGAAAATTGAATATATAATAAAATTCGTATTAATTATAGCCCAGTGGGCGCAAAGATTAGCAAAGAAGCTGCAAATCGGTAGCAATTCGGAAACCCGCTTGAAAATCTCAATCGACTCGCGCTTGTCGCCGCGAGCTAGCGATTTCCGCGACGGGCAAACCATTCTGCGCCCCCCCCCCTCCGTCGCAGCCTATGCGGTGCGGTTTCGTGCGCGGTCAAACTGTGTAGCGCTCTCCGTCCTTCATCATTGCTTTCTCGCTAATTTTCCACTATGCCAAAGCCGTTAGCCCGAAAATGTTTAATAAATTCCTTTTAGGGTAGAAAAATGTCAGGCTCAACGATGCAGGCGACCCAAATGAAAGTGAAGGCAGCCGTTGATGCCATGATTGACGAAATGGATCGGAATCACTTGCGGGACATGCAGAAACAAATGTTTCTGTGTTCGGCCAAGTTTGTGTTTATTTAATGTGTTCTTCCTCTTATTATATTAGTTCCTCAATGAAATTTAAATAACTTCGTTAAGGGTACTTTTCAGTCATATTTAGGTGTTGCGATAACAAGTCGAGTAGCCGGGAAGTCGTGGAAAACTGTGTTGAGAACTGCAATGACGGTATGAAAAATGCTCAACGGACTCTAGAGAGGGAGCTCGGCGGACTTCAGGTATACATGTATCCCAGTAGAGCGTTTTAGCTAGTTCTTTTGCACCTCTTCGACAACTTCGGGCAATAGGCCGGGATCATACTTCCGTCGCGACGATATGTGAGAAAAGGCAGTGTCGATCAATCGCGGCGATAATGCTCTTGTTAGGAAATCGATTGTTCTAACGAGCAAACAGCATTTCCTTGAGTGAAGTGGGTTGATATCCTGATCCGAAATCGGTTGAATTCCTCGTTTTCAACCACATTTTGAGCATATTGAGCAAATATGCATATCGCCGCGATGAAATCGGCTCCGCTCTCCATTGAACAGCGGTCAGAAAAATTCGCGGCGGTATGCCTATTTGCTCAAAATTGTGGCAATGTGGTGGAAAACGGGGGTGTCCATCATTCTAGGGTGAATATCTTATACCAGTGAACTCCAATAACTGCCTTTGTGCCTATAAAAACAATCGATTCCCAGCAAAGCACAATATCGCCGCTATTGATCGATCCCGCTCCTCTTAACGCGTCACCGCAACGGGATTGTGATCCCGGCCTATAAGGTTTTCAGAGTGTTGTCGCTGCGAAACTCGCGGCTCCGTTCCATGCAAGAGGAGAAGGGGCGTGGTCTAGGGATATCGCGGCATTGGCGACGCAAGCGACAACAGATGATGGAAGTCATTTCATTTGCGTGACGTATCGGTCAAGCCAACCAGCTCGCGGCAGCGCCCGCTCAGGTCACGTACTCTGAAAGCTGCGCCCTAGCTGCCCTGTCGCGCGCATGGTTTCCGCAGCGTAGCACTCCCCATCATTCCTACACACCCCGCGACTGCGACCCCACTCTGAATGCCCTGGAAATTACGTAGCCAGTGACGTGGCAGCATGAGGGCTTGGTGATCTTGAGGATCCCTGATTGGAACTGGAACCGGGTGGTGGTCAGCCTGGAACATTATGCATTCAGTCTGTGGGTAAGAGCTAGTTTTGCAAAAATAGCTCGGACTAGACGGAAAGAACGAGTTTTCGCGTGGTAACGAAGTTGCACGAATGAACACGTTCTCTGAGTTCCGGTTAGGAATGGTTTGAAAATCTGGACGCTAATCAGGTTCAGATATAACTTCGGAATTGTTCTATGTTCGTCGAGAGTGCGGTTCACCTGCACCTTGTCGGCTAGGAGTGCTTTTCGGCTCCCGTCATAGTCCACCGATCTGCTGAAGGCAGCCCGGTCAGAAGAGACTTATAGCCTATCTCGCTCGGATTAGTCCGGGGCGTAGCCAGCAGCGGAGCGGTCGGTCATGGCAAACTATCACAGTGACAAGGGGATTTTGATATGATAAGCCTGGCTTTGACCCGCTTACGAAGAGAAAGAAAGGCCATACATCACGCAAATCGTGTGCAAAAAAATCTACCCGTTATGGCCGAACTGAGCATGCCTGTTCCGCCCGTTGCCGTCTCAGTTGATGTGATGAATTTCTGACTGAGGTGGGGGAGATCCCCCGTTGTGGCCGGATTGAGCCAGTCGCAGTGTGCTCGAGTCCGCCTGTGTAATCGATTGGCATGCAGCCGATGCACTAGGGCGACGCTGGACAACTCAGGATCACTGGGGACGGTGGAGGACGGCTCAGTTCGGCCTTCGACTGACTGTGTTGGCCCTCTTAATGTGTTTTTTCCCACTCGAAATCAACATGGTAGTTGAATGTAATATCAATTTTTTCGCATCTGATTTTTAAAAAGTGAATACGTATGTGTCCTTTTTAGGACCAGACAATCAAAGAAAAGACTTCAACTGGCGAGTGCAGCCCAAGCAGTAATTGTGCTTAAATAATGTTTCCGATGACAGCACAATATTTGTATCCAGATTTCTGAAACCTGTGCCGCAGAAAGAAGCAAAAACTCAGAAACACATTAACATTAAAGGCAGTTTTCACGATAAAAGTCGTTTTTCTGTGTTTCCGCCTATCTCGAAAACGGTCCCATGCTGATTACAATGATGTCCCTGGAATCGTACAAAACCCCCTGGAAACGGAGTTACTGCCCCTCAAAGTTCAGCTAGGGAGCATTGTGGACGAGTTGTCCGAGGCTTGTAACTTCCGTCTTTTGCAGCCGATGTATGCGAGCTGTCCTGAGTAAAGAGAGAAGTTGGGAATAAATAGAAGAACGTGGCTTTTGATCGGAAACCATCGCTCATCTCACAATCTCAAGCATTCATTTGTTCACGTCGGTGGGCGTGGAAAGTGCATCTGGGTGTGACGAGCTGACGGGTGTCCAACTTTGGGGCCGTAGGGGACCGTTCCGAGCTCTTTTTTCTTAGATTTTCAACGTTAGGGTTTCGCTAGGCCCCGCAGCTGCCGATCTCCACCAAAAATCAGACATGGTTTTTATCGTGGACACTGCCTTTAGGCATACACGCTCGTAAGCGCAGTGGAGATAGCTACGTACGGAAATAGAATGATATGGCTAAGAACACAGCGCCTACGCATTTTGAAGCGTCAAAAGCGATCTAGAAATTCGCTACACGAGTGATAAGTTGGCCCGAAAATTAATTTCTCCGCCCTCTGTAGTTGCTGTCCTCTTTCAAAACCGTTGTGCTGGGCCATTGCCACCGTCGTGAATGTATGTGGTTTACTTACTGTAGTTGTTATACCACTCACAAACGTCGTCGACGGTGGGGATGGCCCAGCATCCCTGTATTGGAGAACGGCAAGTGCAAGGGGCGGAGAAATATAGGGCGGGGCCGTCATTGTGAGTCATTTCTGTTGCTTCGTAATGCGTAGGTGTTGTAACCTGGGCCATACCATCCTATTTCCGTAGTAATCTCAACCATGTTTACGAGCGTGTATGCTGTCTTTGAGTTGAACTATTCACATTTCAAGTGAATTCCATCACTTATACATTCGTTCCTACGTCACTACGGCATAAATCGCTTTTCGACTTCGCGAAACGATAATATGTGTGGGGGAAGGTTCATTGTGTGTCACACGAGCATATTACCGCGGCAAAGAATATAAATTTAACAATGTAAATTTCCTCGGATTGAGCAATCCTACTTAGAAATACATCGAGAGTTAGTACATAGATACTGTGCTTATCTGGGTCAAATTCCGGTCCGCAGTTGCGTCTCGACACGCTTTGCGGCCGCGCGCTTTCAAGTCGGAATAGTTTCCAGAGCCGCAGCCGCCGATCTGTTGACTCTAGGTGGGTTTTAGATACTCGAAATTAAACAAAATTGCAGAAAACTGTATAAAAAGCAATATCGAGTAGGCTTTGGCGCTGGAAGCACGACTGTCTCGAGCGCGTGCGGCCGCAAAGCGTGCCGAGACGCAATTGCGGACCGGAATTTGACCCAGATAAGCACAGTAGATGACTGATTACATGTACTGCTATTACAATACAAATCAGAAATGGCCCGTAAAAGGTTAATCGAAATAGCTATTTTATAGGGGAGTATAATGGTACATAATTTCAACAAGCTAAACTGGGTTATTATGTACATCGCAAACAAATGAAATCACCTCGTTCATTGTTTCCACTCAGGAAACATTCAGATTGACAACTGCGGGACCGATATAGGTTTGAACTGCTTTCGTGGACCTCCACCGTCCCATTAGCATTACATGCGTGCTATCACACCCTTGTTCAAGTGCGATAGAGGCTGTACCTCCTCTAAAGCGATGTGTGGTGTAGTTTTTGTGACTAAGGAATGCATTTACAAACAGTTGATGAAACTTTGTAGCATAAGCTGCCGCGCCAAGCGGCAATTTAGTAGAACGAGAAGAAAACAGAAAAACTATCACATACCTCACTAGCAAAACAAATGTGTCTAGACAAGATTTATTCCTCTGCGAAACCAAATGATGAGCTGAAAGCTGCAGAAGCACCATGCCGAGCCTGATCTGTCTTTGATTTTTCTTAGATCACATATCCTGAGGTTTGAGGCTTCACTCACTCTTAAGAAACCTCGAAACAGTAATATTGCTACAGCCACGGTACCAAAAGCTATAGGATCTTAGATAGGCGACCAACGAGTACTATTTTGTTGTATTCGTCTGTGGTAATCTCAATTCTATGAGATACTGGAGTTCTGTTCCTTGCTGCACTTTCCAACAACGATTTTTCAAACTCCTTGTTCTTTCTGCCTACCAAAAATGAAGTTTAGAGCAGCTGCTCTAGAAGGCAGAGAAACGAACTGCCCATTCTCCGATAAGTAAGGCAAGAACAGATTACCAGCTTTAGCAACTGGAACATTCTGGAGCTGTTCCGAGCTCCACCATTCAATAAACCTTTGACCGATGCTTGAATTCTGCTAAAAGTACCGATGAGTGCTGATAGAGTACATCGTTACATCGTCGAATTCTGGAAGGCCACACCTTTAAGCGATATTTCACAGGCATTCTGCTTCTCTCCAAAGTGGCACTGTAGAATGTGTGGGTTGGGCGGGTGGGCGCAACTCGTTGACAGGACAAAAGCCTGGACTGTCTTTTCATCTGGGCGTGGTATAGACCACGCCATTTCTTATGGAACTCTCGAGAAATCCTAGAGACGTGATAAACATCACGTCTCCCGATGCACTCTTGCTGTCGATATTCGCGAGGACGATATAAATACCACGTCCTCGCGTGCACTTTCGAGAAAGAATTTAAAAATCACAATTTTCCTTGCCCTATGGGTCGAAAAGCTACACTTGTCCATCATTCTATCCATGACCTAACTTTGAACTGTTTTAGGAACAACTTTCACGATGTGCCATGACTTGCTATGACAAGTTAGTTCAAAAATTCGGCCCCGATGTTAATAAGTATACCGATAGTCAGGTAGTTATGCTTTCATTCTCATCTTGAGATCCTGCTATATCGTAATTATTTACAGATGGTCCAGTTCAATGACAAATTGGACGGGTGTGTAGCCGCCTGTGCTGATGATCACATAAAGTTAATTCCAAAGATAAAGGAGCGGTTTGCGAAGTCACTTTAACGATGGCCTCTCATGTTCTAGAGATTCAGTCCAAAATTTGTTCGCTCACAAGTGTTTTGATATCGCGTCCCCTACCTCGAATAGGGATGAGGTCTGTCTGACGTACATAGTGTCAAATAGTACATATTCATTTGTTTTACTAACAAAGTGGTGACGTTGTTTGTATTTTATAGTCATTGTTAGGTTATAGACCGAAATTGGTTGTTATTGTTTCGTTGGTTTTCCATAAATTATGAATATTTGGTTGTTTTTGACATGGCTTCGGTGTTTCCCGTTCAATATCGATCCTCTTCGTTTTTTTTTGGTATACTGTTCTACGTATAATAATATTTTAGCGATGCTACGATGACTTTTTTATTGGTTATTATTTTGCTGTCGTTCACCCCGACATGTTGGAGCATTGGTGAGTGCCTTGTAGTTCATACCCATGCTGTATTGAACCTTCTGGTATTTGCGTGAAATTCTGTGTGTGAAACTTTGTTTCGAAACGTTTCAATGAAAAGGCGAACTTTTTGAGCTATACTCTGTTTATCTTGAATGGCATAAAACACGGTCCGCGAAAGGTCCTCTAACTGGCCCGCTGGTACCGTAGTGCACGTCCACGACGCGTTCTCAGCAGACCCCGGTGTTCACTTGGTAAGCAGAGCGATCAATTCGTCAATGCCGCCACTCGACCTCTCACCCTGCCACGTTCTGCACACTGAGTGAACACCGGAGTCTGCTGAGAACGCGTCGTGGACGTGCACTACGGTACTAGCGGGCCAGTCAGAGGACCTTTTGCGGACCGTGTTTTGTGCAATTCAAGATAAACAGAGTATAGAGGTTTTAGGCAATGAGATACTTACCAACCCAGATACTCTTTCAGCTAAAATGGCAGTTTTTCTCAGTGAAATTGGAATCTTGTTGATCCAAAGTTAAGCTCTTTTTTCGCGGTATCCGCTTTGCTTTTTTCTCAATATTTTGAAGAGAGATCAATCGAGGTTGTGCCGCATCAGTCTTGTTCCTCGTCTTTGCAGCCCATGTGGGGTTTTGTCATAGGTGAACAGCAGCAGGTAGAAAGTCTCCATCCCACTCGACATCCAGATGAGCACTGTGCTCGGACTAGTCCGTTGTTAGGACGAATACTGACGACTTGGATGCGGAGATCATTAGACCTTTCTCGTCGAAAAAGCTCTTCAGCGTGATCTGGTGCTCTTATTCAAATCAATAACAATGTTCAAATCAGGAAAGGGAGTCGCTTATGCTTTCGGGAAAAGTATTTTTCATCACCAGTGGCACGGCCGAAGCGTTCACTACGACGCAAGTTGGAAAGGTTATGAAGGATTTGCGGAACTCTAGAGCTGTTGATCCTGACGGAATATGTCCTGCTGTCTTGGGGAAGGTACCGACGGATATCCTTCCGCTTTTCACTGATTTGATGAATACCTCGTTCAGCTCGCGCACTATCCCGCAGAATTGGAAGACAGCTGACGTCGTGCCGTTGTTCAAGCCTGGCAAGCCCCAAACTTCAGTCAAGGATTATCGCCCCATTAGTTTGCTGTCCTCTTTTGCGAAAGTAGCCGGAAAGTTCATCGTGAAGGACCTGGCAGAGCATGATGACAAACAGGTGCTTCAGCACGGATTCAGAAGGCTACATTTCGCCACAACAGCTCTGCTGGAAATTACTAGCTTTGCCATAGATGGGCTCAGCCCCAAGAAGCCACAGAGAACTGTAGCTGTCGCCGTAGATCTCACCAAGGCATTCGACACAGTGAACCAAGGAGTCTTGTCAAGCACCTTAATGAAATCATCAGTCCCGCTGGATGTGAGCTTTCATTAAAGGCAGCATACACGCTCGTAAACGTGGTTGAGATAACTACGGAATTGGAATGGTATGGCTCAGGTTACAACACCTACGCATTTTGAAGCGTCAAAAACGACCCACAATGACGCTACACGAGTAAGAAGTTGGCCCCGCCCCTATATTTGCCGTCTCTTCCAAAACAGGAGCCCTAGGAAATTTCCGCCGTCGCCGATGTATGCGTATCTGAAAGTGCTCTTTCCATGTGCAATTTTCAGGAAAGAAGGTGCCCGTGCAGTTTGGCCGTGTGTGTGCATTCGGAGATTTCAATGGCGATCGAAATACGGATGTGATTGTTCAGCGTGGAGGGAATCTGACCATTCTATTGCAGAATGATGAACTGCTGAATGTGGTAAGGCGGGTTTTGTGAACATCACTGACTCTATTACATTGTCTTGCTTCTTTTGCAGTTGGAGGAAGGAGTGTTCACAAATTCGACGTCTTTTCGTGTCGGAGAAGATACTGTCGAGTGTTCACTGGGAGACTTCAATGGGGACACGAAACTGGATGTTTTGGTTAGTGTGATTATTTTACTCATTTGAATACATAATGATGGAAACGTTGAGGTATACCATAAACCGGTTAGGGGGTAGTCGAGTTGTGACTGCCTTCTAGTTCTTGAATACTAAGAAGGGAAGTGTTTATAACGGTACACGCATCTGCAAAAACGACTTTCATTTTTAGAATCTCTTGGGCCTCAATAGTAAAACTGCGCAGTATTCCCCCGAGCTGCAGGTTCCAAGAAGGTACAAGCTTAAAACGGTCGTTTCTTGTAGTTTTTGTACTTTCCAAAACGCTCAATAAATTGTCAAAAATCTGAAAACGGACATCATGATCGTGTTCAGCGCTCAAAACTACCTCTCTGAGCCAAGTTTGGGTAAAAGCACATTTTCCTAACTTTGTGCAGGCTGATAGCGTTTTTACTTGGACGGATTTTTGGTTGAGCGGTTATTTATCCTCTGTTTCGGAGTGAAATTTATTACTGTTTATCGCGTGCGTCTGCGCGCGTATTCTGCGTCTCCTTCTCCCCAGTCTTTCTCGCTGTCTCTGCCCTCGCTCCGCATAAGCACGCGAAGGAACAGAGTAAAATTGACTCAGGATCAGAGGATATATCAATTAAGGGTTCTAAAAGCGCTTTAGAAAATTTTTCCAAATTTGACTCGAAATTCTCCCTGGGGGTTCCTTGGGGCGCTGATCACGAATTTGAGGGTTATCTGTCGATTTTTCGATGTTTCCAGCTCAATTCGTTCGAAGCATACCAGCGGGGGAAATTTTGAGGGCAAAGCGCCACTTTTGAGATTTCCGGAATTCTTTGATAGATGTGTCTCAAAATCATTGTCTGAGGGTAATTTGATGTGCTTGAACACGAATCTGAGATCCGTTTGCCGATTTTCTACAGATTACGGTGGGCATACGTTAGTTTGACGAATTCTCAGATTTGACGGAAAATTTGTATGCGGGGGTTATTCGGGGTGGTGAATACGATTCTGATGTCCACTTTCCGATTTTCAAACTGTTGAGGTAGGTTTTGTCCCCTAAATGGCACATTACTTACCGTAATCTACAGTAAACCTCAGAATTTCGACAAACGGATTCTAAATTCGTGTTCTCCTCCCTAGATTGCGTATAAGTACGTGCAAGTTCTGAACAAAATCCGAATTTTTTTCCTAAACACTCCCAAAAGTTTATGATGCCTTTTCGCGCCTTTTTGCTAAACTTAAGAAGCGCTCATAACTTCTCGGAACCACTTTTTTATGCGGGCCGTACATCTCTTCCTTCTTTTTTTTTGACCATGCAGGGTCAAGAGGGGTTGCGAAACTGCGCATCGGGAGGTCGCAAAAATTTTGGCCCGAAAATGAAGGTTTGGGGATCGCAAAAAATTCAGATCAAAATTCAAGTTCGGTGAAGATATCCCAAAAGTTCTCGATATTTTGGTAACCAAAGGAAAGGATCGTAGAATTTCTCAGATTTTTGACGCCTGAGCCCAACTACTGAACGAATTTTTGGCGTTTGACGGTTCTAGCATTTAAATATATTGATTATATTGGTTTTATCGAAGGACTCGAGATTCCAAAGAGCCTTATACTCCGATTCGATGAAGAAATCGTGTCTCGGGGGATGGGGTCGCAGAATTTTTGGATTTTGGAAAAAAGTTCGATGGTGATTTGAAAATTTGATGGGGGGTCGCTCCGATTTCGAGAAAATACGCAACGCCTTGCTTGAGCCTGCGACCATGCCATGATAACGGAGTGGGTGTGCTGTCTTGAGGTTTCTGATTGCCGTAAAATTTTGTCAAATCAAAAACGACGGCAGTCATTGGCTTCGCACATATTTGTTCTGCCGAAGAGAATTGCATACACGACCGTTTTCTGACAATTCATAAGGGTGACTTTTGCTGGACATTTTTTCATGATCCTTCCAGGTTTCCACAAAGATGAAGGACGAGTATCATCAGTCGGTGTGGATCTCGTCGGCTCTTGGCGACTCGTTTATTGAGCACAAGCTGGCTGTTTTATCTTCCCAAGCTCTAGTGAGTGTACAACTTTGACTAGTTTTTTGAACTAGTCTCTGAGGTTGATCAAGTGTTAATGTTTTCTTCTTAGGCTATCGATGTGGATGGCGATGGATGGCATGATGTGCTGGGATTTTATGAGAATGGTTCGATGTATTGTATGAATTTTAGCCGAGATGGCAGTCCTGCTAACGGCTGCGCCTATCTTTTCCCGTGAGTTTCCCTTCTTCTCGCGCAGAGCTGGAGATCTTATATGATATGATGTTCAGGAGTTTCACCAAAATGGAGCCTTATCCTAAAGTGCCACATTTATTTGTCGACCTAACTGGTTAGTTTCGAAGTTGTCTCTCCTTCCTCCTAGTGATAATCTTTTGTACTCCTTTCAGGTGATCATCTAGCGGAAATCGTTTTTATGGATACAACAGTTGTGAAGGGTGTCAAGTACCTGACTCCAAGAATGTGGGGTCGATTCAAGAATGGATGGAGGGAGACGCCTACCGTGATCAACCAGATACCCGGCGAACATCAGGTGAGGCTCTGTTGTTCGTTTTCGAGTTAAGGGACAGTTCAACCTGAGACTCATAAGTTTTTTTGCTCACTCTGGAGAAAATGAGCGACCATCCCGACAGTGTCTCTAGAATCGCTCAAATATTGTGCTTTTGAACAGAGAAGATTTTCCGGACAAGCCAACACATGGCATCGCGCTCGAGCAAAACCGTACTTAGACGCCGTTTTGCGTCTTCACCCAAACATCTGAATGAGCAGGGTTTAGGAAGTTTTTATGCTGATTTTCGATGTTCCGTTTTTGCAGATGTTTATTTCTTTCGAAGTTGTCCGTTTATCTAATTTTGTTGGGTTCGGGTGCACCTAGATTGCTAGATTTTACTTTTTTGATGACCAGGTTTACCTTCTTCCCTGTCTTTAAATTTATCGCGAACCCTGTCTTCTACTGTGACGCAAACAACTATTCGGCAAAAAAAAATCGTGTAAGAATAGGCAAGTCGTATAGGAGTGTCCACTTTTTTCGCCGAATATGACTTCTCTCTAGGATTTTGCCCTTTCAAATAAGTGGAAGAAGTCTTTGGAGAAGCCCTTAGTTATTTCTGACATCGAGATCGGGCTCGTGCATTATGCCCTGTCCCAAACGAGGTGGCGAGCAAAGAATCCAAAGAAGCAGCGCTCTCTCTGCGTCTCTGACGTTTTTGGGTTACGGTAAGACGTTGCGTACGCAAATCCCGCACACGACGCCAGCATCTGGCTTACCGCAATCTGAAAAGAGAATCCATTCCCTGAAACACCCTAACTGCCACGGGAATAGAGTATCTTCATCAGGAATTAATATTACCGGCATTTTCAGCGAGAATAACGCCAAAAATTGGTGAAGTATGCGGGAAAAAGAAGTCACAACGTCAAAAACATGATGAATTCTGTTTTGGATTACTGTAAGACAGATGCTGGCGTCGCGTACATGATTTGCGTACGCGACGTCTCACCGTGACCCAAAAAAGGCGCAGAGCGCTGCTTCCTCGGAATCTTTGCTTGCCATCTCGTTTCTGAAAGAGTATACCCCCTTCCAGTGCTGTGTGAAGCTGTAGGATTTAGCTTAGCAAAATGCTTCCGCGATGTCCACTATAAGTCATAGTTACCATTCCAAATGAAAAAAAAACTAAACTAACTAAAATGTACTTATCTGGAACCATTTTGTGCGAAAAGCCCAAATATCGCAGCTGCCTAGACCCATTCTGAAAGAAGTTATGAGCGTTTTCCAAAGCTTTGCGG